>CM053030.1:190549567-191019567 GCA_028564925.1 Lithobates sylvaticus
GTGTGGGGCACACAGGGTCTGCATTGTGTAGATGTGTACAAGCTCATACGGGAAGGAATATAGAGCACCCTCAGGAACTTTCACCTTTATATCTCCCACATAGTACGACTCCAGGTTAATTCCATCACACACAGTCCCATGCCATAACCTACCTTCACACCACTTCAAACAGCTACCTGTAATACATTGAAAGGACGACGCACAGCGTCGCAATAGAATCCTCTGGAAAGTTCTAATTCGGAATCCTCCGTCGCCATCTTGTTAAAGGGCAAATACCCCAACTTCATTTTTAATTAAAAGAATAGCTTTCAAATTGCTCGGCACTAGAATCATACAGAATGCATAACGATCGTCACCAACGTATAATCAAATAGACATCCGTGAGCGTAACAAATATTCCTTTTCCAAAATTGCCCAATTTAAAGATGGTGTCTAGAGACTTCATTGCGGTGAAGTTAGCTATTTCTTACGGTAGCTAAGGAGTGACGTCGGCCTGTACAACCAATGGCAGAGCGCTTAGGTGTTCTAGGGGGCGTACATCAACCTACGGAGCTACAACCAATAGCGGGGCGCTCAGGTATTAATCTGTACGGTAATCTATGGAGTGATGGCGTTCTGGGGTGGGCGTACGGCAACCTACGGAGCTACAAGCAATAGCGAGGCGCTATGGTTTTCTGAGAGGAACACAGTAGCTTATCGGGTGACGTTATCACGTACAACCAATTGCGGGTGGCTAAGATTTTCTGAGATAAGCACAGTAGCGACGTTATCCCGTGCAACCAATAGCATAGTTGCCAACATTGTAAAGAAACATTTCGGGACACTTTTTTGGCTGTAGGCTGAGTCTTATTATAATTAGGGGTGGGACATGCGTTTGTAGGCGTGGCATAGGGAAAAAAATAAAAATGCGGAGCACGCCGCAGCGGAAAAATGGGCATGGTTTATGCAAAATAGCAGGTGTGGCTCAAAGGGGGTGTGGTTAGAGTCTGAGATGAATGAGGGATGGAAGGGGAGGGGGATGGAGGGACAGCAGCCCCAGATCCTACACTATAGAAATGTGTATTCTAGAAAGTTTAAAAATCAGCAGCTAGAGATACTCCAAACACCTGGTGTAAGCACTTCAATCATCCCGGCACGATGGTTGTTAGGATGATTGAAGTGCATTATTTCTATTATTACATTCTAATATAGAAATAAATCATTCAACTCACCATGATGCCGAATCAGTGGGATCCCTGAGCGTGTCGCCAGCAGAGTCCATCCTTGCATCAGGTGCCCCCAGCAGAGTCCGTCCTTGCATCAGATGTCCCCAGCAGAGCTTCCATTGCATCAGATGTCCCCAGCAGAGCCCCCCTTACATCAGGTGTCCCCAGTGGAGCCCCCCTTACATCAGGTGTCCCCAGCGATGCCCCTCCTTACATCAGATATCCCCAGCGGTGCCCCTCCTTACATCAGATGTCCCCAGCGGTGCCCCTCCTTACATCAGATGTCCCCAGGGGAGCCCCCCCTTACATAGGGTTGCCACATCATTTCCTTTCCATAACAGACCAGCAGCGGGGCAGGTGGAGCGTGCGGGAGGGTGGGCCGCGACGCAGGAGCTCCGTTTCTATTGTAGCCACCCAGCCGTGTTCCTGGTCTTCTTAAAAATGGCAGCCTGCGGAGGACATTGTCTCCGCCGGCTGTGGACCTCTAGCGGCGGCGGAAAATCTGGAAAAAAATGATTTCTATAGACATTTGCTGGGAAACAATAAAATTGGGAAAAGAGTCTAAATCCCGGAAATGTCCCGGGAAATTCGGGACAGTTGGCAAGTATAATTATTACTTTTATTACATTGTAATATAGAGTGAAATCATTCAACTCACCATAATCCAGAATCAGTGGAACCCCTGAGCGTGTCACCTGCCACCAGATGCCATCAGGTGCCCCCAGCAGAGTCTGTCCTTGCATCAGGTGCCTCCAACAGATCTGTGTCCCTTGCAGCGGAGCCCCTCCTTACATCTGGTGTCCCCAGAAGCGGATCCCTCCTTTACATCTGGTGTCCCCGGCAGCGGAGCCCTCCTTTACATCTGGTGTTCCCCAGCAGCAGAGCCCTCCTTTACATCTGGTGTTCCCCAGCAGCAGAGCCCTCCTTTACATCTGGTGTCCTTCAGCAACAGAGCCCTCCTCACGTCTGTGTCCCCAGCAGCTGGCAGCAACGGAGCCCTCCTTACAGAATGATCTGTGTCACCAAGCAACAGAGCCCTCTTTACTTCAGTGTCCCTGGTAGCAGCAGCGGAGCCCTCCTTACAGAGCGATCTGTGTCCCGCAGCAGCTACCTTTCCCGGCAGAGGTGTGTGTGTGTGTGTGTGTGTGTGTGTGTGTGTGTGTGTGTGTGTGTGTGTGTGTGTGTGTGTGTGTGTGTGTGTGTGTGTGTGTGTGTGTGTGTGTGTGTGTGTGTGTGTGTGTGTGTGTTCGTTCAGTGGAGAGGGGAGAAGCTGATTGGCTGCCCCTCCCATCTCCACTGAACACAAGGGGAAATAATCCTCGTGACAGAGGCGGCGGACATCTTTTTTGTAGCCTGCCGGTTGTTTTTTCCTAAAACATTCCCTTTGTCCCAGGAAATTAATCGGGATGAGCTCCGATTGGGACGAGGGTCCCAAAATCCTTGGAAAATCGGGACTGTTGGAAAGTATACAATAGCAGAGTGCTAATGTATTATGGAGAAGTGCAGTAGCCTATGGGGTGACATTATCCTGTACAACCAATAGCGGGGCGCCAATGTAATATAGGATTACATAGAGGATTTGAATGGGCGTTGCAGTGAGCCTGAGGTAACTGAGGGGCGAACACCTTGGGCAGGGTGTCCTGTCGAGAAATGTCCATCGGATAGTGTCTGCCCTATACTGCACAGGCGCAGCGCTTGTGCAGTACGGAGGACAAAGGAGAGGCCAAAAGTCTCTGAACATGAACAGCTGTTCATGAGCTCTACAGTGCGCCTGCACAATTAATAATACATTCTGTCACACGCTCCTGATGCTCGTAGAACTCTGCAAGGGGCGGTGTGCCTACAGAATTGGCATGGCTGATTATAAAACTGAAGGAGTTTTACTATGATGGCGCTGATAAGGGGTTACATAACACAAGAAATTTCAATACTTTACAGATTACATTTTTATTATGCTTATATAACACGCCCCACAAAGATCCGCCATTTGAAAAATCCACCCCCACAAGCATCAGGAGCGTATGACAGAATGTACTATTAAGTGCGCAGGCGCCGTGTAGAGCTCATGTTCAGAGACTTTCGACGTCTCCATTGTCCTCCGTACTGGCAAGCGATGCGTCTGCGCAGTACAAGGCAGACACTATCCGATGGGGGGGACTTTTCTCGTCAGAACACCGGTTCCCTGGATGTCATGCTTCATATTTTCCAAGTCACTAACATTGACTTAGAATGCAAAGCAGGCGGTTATGACTTCACCAGGTCAGTGTCATGGGACCGTTGAACTAAAGACAGGAAGAAGCGTGTGCTGACCAGAGCTATTCACCCCTCTAGTGTAGAATGGAGGAGGGGGGAGGATAACACACGCAGCACTGCTATGTATGTGTACTGCTGTGCACAGCGCTATCACTGTACAGGCGAGGCTTGTTGTGCGCATGCGCAGTGCGGCCAGGCATAGAAATTGCCCAGCTCCATAAACCATCCTGCTGAGAACAGAATCCATTCATCTACACAGCTGGTAACAGACTTGTGTTCCCTTCTAGAGCTAGTCACAGATATTACAGTGAAATTGGGCAGATGAGGAGGGGACAAGTATATATATTTACACACACACACACACACACACACACACACACACACACACACACACACACACGGTGGTGGTGTTCCCTTGTGTAAGGTTGTGGGAATGTACTGTGTTGTATAAGTAGGAGTAGGACAAGGTGAAGGCGGCAATCGTAATTTTTATTTTATTTTTCTCTCATGCTTACCAGCCTGGAGGAGAGATGTGGGGTCTTATAGATCCCATATCTCTCCATAAAAGGAGGACCTGTCACGCACCACTCCTAGTACAATGAATGTTTACTTTTATTCCTATTACAAGGAATGTAATCAAAAAGAATTTAAGAGAAAAGTGTAAAAATAAGGTAAAATAAAAAAATGTCAACGCCGTTCAAACCACACATGTTAAGTAGCTCCGCGTGCATTAGAGCAAGAGCAACAATTCTAGTACAGGACCCTCCTCTGTAACGCTAAACTAGTTACCTGTTAAAAAAAAAAAAAAAAAAATTCAAGCGGACTATAGAGAATTTAAAGTACCGAAGTTTGGCGCCATTCCTTGAGTGTGCGCAATTTTAAAGCACGACATGTTGGTATTTATTTACTCAGCGTAACATCTTCTTTCACATTATATAAAAATTGGGCTAACTTAACTGTTTTGTTGTTTGTTTTTTTTTTAATTCGTGAAAGAAAAAACGTGTTTGAAAAATTGTTGCGCAAATACCGTGCAACATAAAAAGTTGCAATGACCACCATTTTATTGCCTAGGGTGTCTGCTAAAAAAAAAACAAAAAAAAAAAAAACATATATATTGTTTGGGGGTTCTGAGTAATTTTCTAGCAAAAAAATAAAAAGAAGATGATTTTTACATGTAGGAGAGGAGTGCCAAAATAGGCCCAGTATGGAAGTGGTTAAAGTGATTGTAAAGTCTCCTTTAAAAAAACAAAAAACAAACATGTTATACTTACCTCCTCTGTGCAGTTGGTTTTGCACAGTGCAGCCTGGATCCTCCTTCTGGGGTCCCTCTTTGCTGCTCCTGGCCCTTCCCTTATATTGAGTGCCCCCACAGTCAGCGGCTTCCTATGGGGGCACTGGAGCAGAGTCACAGCTCCGTATATCGATTCAGACACGGAGCCCTGACCCGGCCCGCCTCCTCTCTCCCCTGATACCAATATCGGTGCAACCCTAGTTGTGACTATAGGATACAACTACAAAATACCTTCCACTTTCCTCTTCCCAGTAACATAGGGGGGGGGGGGGGTAGGTGTTTTGTAGTCCACAGAGAGAAGGGATTATGCCGATAGGACTATAAAACTGCAGCAGTAGCAGAGTGCAAAAGTTATCATCTTTGTATTTTATGTTGCTTTAATGAAGTAATCCTGTGTGTGTCCAAAATTTCGTTCTTCTGTGGGAATACCATTATGCTTTAATACGCAATTGTATTTCTGAAGAGGGCGTTGTGTTGGCAACATATTATTTAATTATATTTACTTCAGACTCCTAAATATTCTCATGCCAAAGCTATAAATCATAATGTATGGATCTGGATGGAGTCCAAAAACAAAAATAATAAAACAAAGTAAAAATGTCATATTTATTAAACACATTAAAATACAAAGAGCCTCTCAGACTTCCAGATTATGGATTGTAAAGTTTATGAATGTTTGTTGTCAAAATGCACAAAATGTAAAACTGCTTACACCTTCTGATCTCATAACACATAGGATGTCATAAGCGGAGTTATAATCCAAAAAAAAAAAAAAAAATCCAGGAGGTCTCATTAACAAACAGATCCATCAATATCTGTACTTTGTTGAGTAGTCCTTAGGAGACACCACCAGACCTCTACCTTTCCTAGCACCACGATAAACAGTTTCCACAATGTCAATCATCTCCTGCTTGTCTTCCATTGGCCAGTTTATCTTGTTGTTATTACCGGTCCCCAAGTCAATCATGATGTGCTTGTTCCTGTTATAAGGAAAAACACAATATATGATAACCATGTAAAACCACAGCCAGAATTTACACACTCCGATATCAAATGGCAAGATAAGGGATGCAATCAATTGATGGCTGCATCTGCATATTTATGTGACTTTGGTACAATGTGCATTGCTTCCACCATAATATGAATACTGAACTGCTATATCTGTCTTCAGCGGTTTAAAGTGATTATAAAGGATTATTATTTTTTTTTTAAATTAACAAACATGTCATACTTACCTGCTCTGTGTAGTGGTTTAGCACAGAGCAGCTCTGATCCTCCACTTCTGGGGGCCCCTGATGGCACTCCTGCCCCCCCCCCCCCTTCTGAGTGCCCCCATAGCAAGCACTTGCTATGGAGGCACTCATGTGGGCTCAATCTTGAGCTGAGCTCTGTGTGTCCTTTGACACAAACAGCATGGCTCAGTTCCACCCACTGCTCTCTGCTCACTGGCTGTGATTGACAGCAGCACCATTGCTTTCTTTGTCCAGTAAGGAAAGAGATAGAGGAGAGAGAGTTGCTGCTCTTGGGCACAGCGCTGGATCGAGATTGGGCTGAGGTAAGTGTTGGGGTGAACACACCAGGTTCATTTATTTTTTTACTTTATTGCCTTGTTACCTTACTGCAGAGAATGTATTAAGGTAAAAAAAAAAAAGAAAAAAAAAAAAAGGTGACTGGCAGGATCAACCAGGAACTTCAGATTAACCGATTCCCGCTCGTCGGCATATGACGTCCTTGAGTTTGTGCAGGTATATCTGAACGATGCCTGCAGCTACAGGCAGCATTCAGATATATCGGCTTTTTCAGCTGGCAATTCGATACACCATAAGAATGATCATAGCGGCTGTTCCACTGCTTGATCGTGCTTATGGGTGGCAAGAGGGGACGTCACCCCCTCCCGCTGATGCTTCTACTGACTCACCGCTTCCATCGGTGAGTCGGAGACAGGATCTGCCGCCCAGATGGTCGCTGGAGTCTCTATGATCGTTCGGAGGCTGGGCGCGATGTTATGACATCACGCCCGGCCTCTGCATTCAAACGGCGCCGCCTCGGCTGGTAAGCCGAGATTGTGTTTTTCTTTTTTTTGATTTCAGGCTTTCCAACCTAGAGGTGAGATGTCGGGTCTTATTGACCCCATATCTCACTGTAAAGAGGACCGATCATGCACATTCCACAACTGTGTACAGTTTTGAAGAGTGACATGTTAGGTATCTATTTAGTCGGTGTAACTTCATCTTTCACACTATGCAAAAAAAAAAAATGTACTGTTCCCCAAAAAAAACGCGTTGGAAAAACTGCAACGATGGCCATTGTATTCTCTAGGGTCTTTGCTAAAAGAAATATAATGTTTGGGGGTTCTATGTAAATTTCTAGCAAAAAAATGCCTTTTACATGTAGGAGAGAAATGGCAGAATTGGCCTAGATAGCAAGTGGTTAAAGAAGTACATGAAAGTCTATGCTTTATAAAATACAAAAAATAAATAAAAAATTCAGGGTAACATACACTTTAAAGACCAGTCATTGCAATTAAACGACTGGTCAGCACACTTATTGTTCTAAGTGAATGGACCCAGCACTTTGACCACACGATCACTGACCACTCCTTGTCCCTGCCTTCAATCAGGACCTGGTGGGAAAGACTCCCGATTACGTGATCACTGGGGCAACCAGTCACACTGTTCACATGTTTGGGAGTCTGCCTACCAACCTCTAGCATTACGAGCCCTTTAAAAAGGGCCAACTGGATTTGGTTAAGGTAAAGTGGTTTTGAACCATGAAAACAAACATTTTATGCAGCTTCCAGATCTCTAAATGTGATAGCTGCATTTGTTTTCCCTTTATTGGCCTTTTTACCCATTTATTGCACCTGGTAATCTAGCCAGTAACACTTTGTTGTCCTAAAGCGGAGTTTCACCCACATTATGTAACTTTGTGCCATCCAGTGCATTGTTGCAGGTTAAATACGCATTGGTATTTATTTACCTAGGTTTCAAAAGGGTAATTGCTTCTATTCCTGTGTACCTTGCCACGGCGAGGTACGCAATTTCAGGCCACGCATTGGCTCCTGCGGGATGAGTGTCATCATTCCCAGGAGTCAATGGGAATCGCCAGCTGGTAGCATCGCTATTGCCACCTGAACAACAATGCGTGCGCCGCGATTTGTGGGTTATGCACAAGCGCGAGATTGGAAGGTGCATGCTGGGTGGCCAGCAGCGCCTTATCCTAGAAGATACCAGTGGGCTTCACATGCCCACAATGAAGATGGGAGCGTGCTTGTAAAGGAAGAGAAAGGTTATAGTTTAAATAAAAAAAAAAAAAAAGGCATTGCATATAATAACCTTTTTTTTTTTTTTTTTAATCGTATTAGGTACTAACATCATGGAGGTGTTTTAAAAAAAAAAAAAAAAAAAAAAGAACTCTGCTTTAAGTTGCCTCCACTCCACTGGAGTAGCTGTTCAGACCATGAAAAGTAACAATTCATAATACAGGCAATTATGAAATACTAACCTGAAGAAGAACATGATAGTACATGGATCATACAACTCGTACATCTTGTTAAAATCAGGTACTTCCGTTATATCCACAAGATAAATCACAGTAAAGTTTTTTACCTGGAGCAAAAAAAAAAATATATAATTATTATTTTTTTTTTTTTTTTTTTTTACATGAGATAGATAGGTAACAATAAGAATGTACAACAAACAAGGTTATCTCAGGCATCCCACTATGACGACTGTAAATTAAACTACAGACCTCAGATGCAGACATAGGCCCCATTCACGAGCATCCAGGGCCAATCATTCACAGGTAATAACTTCATGAGCCTTTACATTGCTAGTGGCTGTGTATAGCTGTGAGAGCTGTCAGCCTCCAATTGTTTTTAAAGAGGTTTCCTCTCCGCAACTGAGCGCAGGGGAACCCCTACTGGGTCTCACATCTAATTGAAAATGATTCCATTCACAAGTATTAACCACTTACGGACCGCACGCCATCATCAGACGACGGCTGTTTGACATTGAATACCGGGGTTATGGCAGAAGATATTATCTTTTTAAACAGCGGGTGGTCCGCTTTCAGATGAAAGGGGTCTCTGCGGCGGATTCGCCGCAAGATCACTTTTAATTGGCGGCTGGAGAGGTGCCCCCCCTCCTCCCGCTGCTCTTTAGGTGGTCAAACGTCACTTCCGCCCAATGGTCTTAAAGGGGAAATAAAAAAAAAAAACCCACACAACTTTTTTTTTATTGCTTTTATGTGTAAATATGAGATCGGAGGTCTTTTTGAATCCAGATCTCACATTTAAGAGGTCCTGTCATGCTTTTTTTCTATTACAAGGGATGTTTACAATCCTTGTAATAGGAATAAAAGTGACCCCAATTTTCTTTTTTTTTTCTTTTTTACTCTCTTTTTAAAAAAATTAAAGGAAAATAAATAAGAAAAAAGTAAAGCGCCCCATTCCGCCGAGATTAAGCACAGAAGCGAACACATACGAAAGTCGGGCCCGCATATGAAAACGGTGTTCAAACCACACATGTGAGGCATCGCCGCAATCGTTAGAGCGAGAGCAATAATTCTAGCCAAAGATCTCCTCTGTAACTTAAAACTGGTAACCTGTAGAAATTTTTAATGTCGCCTATGGAGATTTTTAAGGGTCAAAATTTGTCTTCATTCCACGAGTGGGCGCAATTTTGAAGCATGACATATTGGGTATCAATTTACTTAGCGTAACGTTATCTTTCACAATATAGAAGAAAAATTAGGCTAGCTTTACCATTTTATTTTTTTTAATTCCAAAAAATAGCGTTTGTAAGACCATTGTGCAAATATGGTGTGAAAAAGTATTGCAACAACCGCAATTTTTATTCTCTAGGGGGTGTGCGTGTGTGTATATATATTTTAGGGTTCCAAGTAATTTTCTGGCAAAAAAATATGATTAAACAACAAGTTTGAAAGAATAGGCCCGGTCCATAAGTGGTTAATGGGGCCTAAGAGCCGGTTCACACAGGGGCGGCTTCAAAGTTGACTGACCCTGCATGTCTCTCCCCTGTGCTCCACTAAATGTTTTGCAATGCAGATTGCATTGCAAAACATTATCTCCCGGCTGAGCTAGACGGGGACACCCAGAGCTGGACTCTGAAGTGACGTCAGAGATGTCGCTTTCCGGGTCACAAGTAGAAGGGGAGGAGAGCGGACATGTGCCCGGTAAGCATGGCGGCGGTGGGATGGTGCCGGTACCGGGGGTGTGAGAGAGCAATCGGGCTGCAGCACCACCGCACGAATGCTCTCACCTGACAGGCAGGAGTCTGACTGTCAGCTTCACACACAATCCCAGTGGCTGCAGCCACCGGATTGTCTATTACCCCACGCTGTCAGGTCTGCACGACGTACGGACCTGGCAGCAAAAGAGTTAAAGTGTTACTAAACCTGCAATGGTAAAAATCAATCTGTATATGCAGTAAAGCATGCTCGTTATACTCACTGTGGAACCTAAGGGGTTAATCCTCTGCATTGTGTAAAAAGGCTGTATGATCCTGTCTTCTCTGATCCTATGTGGCACTTGGCACTGTGCCCTTTCTTTGGTTTAGTGCATCATTTTTTATATACTTCCCTGATCCCCCTTCTTCCACAGTCGCCAATCCATCTACTGATAGAACAGAGGCCTAGGAGGCACTCTGCATATGCTCAGTTTGGCGTGTATTGCTACAGCGTTTTCTTTTCTTGGAAGTATGCATGTGATCGTCACAGGGCTCAGCAAGTGCCAGACAGAGGGTCATGCAGCCTCATAGGATAGACAGCAGTGTTGTGACTTCTAATGAGAAAAAGTATTTAGAAGTTTAGACAAAAATAATTGCATTTCCATGTTCTGTGTATTGTGGGAGACCAGATATAGTGAATGCAGGCTCCTGGGTTTAGTAACACTAAGCCCTTAAAGTGGTGTCATAGTGTAGAGAATAAGATTTCCTTTAATTTGAGCCCAGTCTTGCCACACAGATTTACTCGAGCCCTGAGCAATCGTCTTATCGTTCAGTTAGCGAAATCTTGACAAAGTCTTGAAAACTTTGTCAAAAACGCCCCCTTGCTGTGAGTGACAGGCGATTTACATATCTTGTGCACTAGCCTGAGACAGGCACATCCTGTGTAAAAAGTTCACAATTCACATCCACCTTCCCTCCAGCTCTCCCAGGATTGGCTGCCTTTACTGTGTTTTGACTGGATGTTTCTCATCATGGGATGTGATCCACAGACCAGGGTAAAAGGAAATGTATCCTGCAGCGAACAGCAAAATGAATATAGGGGAGATGTATGTAGTCAGAGCTGGGCAGAGTAGAACATCCAGTGATCTGATGATTGTTTTAGGGCAGTGTGTGTGTCTGAGGTCACCTGATCACCACTGCAACATTCCTTTCCATCACCAGGATTGGTTATGTGGGGGGGAGGGGTGGATTTCTCACTTTTTATAATTACACCCAGTAAGGCTGAATGAGCTTAGGGCCAGTTCAAACCAGTGTGCTGTACGAGATTGCATGGGATTCCCACCGCACTGCAGTGCAAATCACATGCGGTGTCTATACTATACAGATAGTATGGATGATATTGCACCGCATTACGACTAAACTCGCACAGGACCATTTTTTTGGTCCACACCAGAATCGCATGAGTTGAACACTCATGCAATTCTAGTGTGGACCAAAAAAAGGGTCCGATCCGATTCATGTCCTAACTGACAGTTCGCAGTGCGATATGCGAGCTGAAATGGGGGTGTCGTTAACATTGTATGACACTCCCCCAGCAGTTCGCATAAGGCAGCGTGAACTGCCGTGCGAGTCGGATGCGATGTGGGAACTCGCAGTGGATTCGCAGGGTTGCCGCATCGCACCAGTGTGAACTGAGCCTCAAAGCATACAGCCTACAAATGTCACCTGACTGCTCCCACCAAGGCTGCGATTCGAGAACCCTGCAAATCCACTCCGGCTTCCCACATCGCATCCGACTCGCACGGCAATTCACACTGCCATATGCGAACTGCTGGGAGTGCTGGAGGGGGGGGATGTGTACACACTGCGGAGAGGGACGAGGGGGTGTGTTTTGGACACACAGAGGGGGGCGGAGGACACGATAATCGGTGCGATGGGACAGCTGCACCGATCCCCCCCCCCCGCATGGCTTTTCAGGTGAAAGCCGCGGGAGGGAGTGAAACAGATGACGAAATGCCATACTGGAGGGGATCGGTGCAGCTGTCCCATTGCACCGATCATCACCCAGTGTCACTGAACACTGTGTAGTTGTGACAGGGGACCGTGAGCGCGCTCTGCTTTTACCCAGAACGCGCTCTGCCTCTCCTGCACGCTCTGGCCAACGGGAGTGTAGAGGTGGGTGGGGAGTCTGCTGACATGACTCCGCCCACCGAGCTCCGAACAACAGACCCGCCCACTGAATCTGGACTTTTTGGGGGTTTCTAACAGCTAAAGGGGCACATTTTACAGGTAAGGATACATGCAGGAGGCATGCATATCCTTATAGATCAGCACTATGGCAGTAGTTTAGAATTGACGAGAGTGGGTTTACATCCACTTTAATGCTTACCTTCTCAGCTATGCTATACAGAACTTCATCCATTTTCATACATGTTGGATCCCAATCATGCCCAAAGCGAATTACTAGCACACGATCTTCCTCAGAGAGGATGGCCTGGTCAACCTGCCAGCCATTATGCAAATGCGGTAGCATGTACGACATTTTGACAGATTATCTTTAGTCCTATAATGAGAGACATTTGAAATCTTTTAATAAGAGCAGCAAATGTGAGATGCATATAGGACATTTACGATTTATTTTTATTTAGTAGGGGGTCACGCAGCTGCCACAATCTACTTTCTGGTATCACTGGAAAGGGCTGTGGGTGGAGACCTACATCAGCACTTCCACTGATGCCCTCCTTCAGGGTGGTAACTGAAACCCCCTGCCTACAGTATAAAAATCACAGCTGAAGACGTGACATAGCGTGGGGGGGGGGGGGTAGGACCAGCCTCTTCCTTCAGGATAGCAATGATATAACACTAAAGATAAAAGCTGCATCATCATCATGCTGAAAACGCAGGCCCATAGCAAAGTGTGACAACATAAAGTGTATTATTTTCTATATTGGTTATGATTTCTGGATAAATGTTACTGACTTTTAATTTGAAGAACGCCTAATGGCTCATGAACATCAGCTGATGACTCAAAGGCAAGTCAAATGCAGTATGCTCAAAGTGCACTTGTGCCCAGACTATGGACATTCAACTATTTATTATTAACAGGAAGTTCCAATTGAAGCGTAAGAGCTTAGGGCTGGTTCACATCAGCAGCAGCTGCAGTAAGTTAAAAAGAAGAAAGGTTGGGACTTTGTATGAGGCATTGGCTGTTAGTACCATTGTCTCCATCCCTATCACTTGTAATGAAAGAAGGGAATTAGGAAAAAAGGGGGAATTTGGGACTTTATATGAAAACGCACCACTGGAATCGAATGAATCAATACAAACGAGCATGCTGGACAAATAAAAATGTATCATAATACAAAACAAGTTATAATATACATGATTGGTAAATCATATGATAAAATTGGCTAAAACATAAATTTATAATAATATAACAATTACATGATACGTCTCACTGTATCCAAATCGTAACATGATAAAATGGTGATAGACCTAGTTATCTGAAAACATAGTTAACATGATAAAAGGCCATGGTACCGTATAATTGATACATCATTTTCTGGGATAGAAATCGCATACTAATGCATAGTTGCTGTGACATAGCATCAGTAAAAAGCTTGAGGCATTTCGTGGACATCTTCCACTCATCAGGAGCAGGTATAGCCTGGGTAAATCTGTAGTAAAGTGCAAGTTTACTATAGATATAGTAATAAATATAAAGGAAAGAGGGGGGGACAGAAAATGGGGTCCCAACCTTCTTACCTATGGGTAGATTTTTCTGTATAAAATAGTAAATGGTACTGATGGTATTAGCAGCTGGGAACATAGTTACCTCTATAGCTGAGGTATTGGCACCACGGCAGAAAACTCGGCAAAGACAACCGATCAATGGACATGTAGTGGAAAAGGTCCCATACAACGACTGTGGTTGTAAATGGTGTAGGGTGAAAGCCCAGAAAGATTTTTATAAAAATATACAAAAGAAAATAATCATATATCATGAAGGGTGGTTAGCGTACCAAATGAGTGTGGAAGGAAAATAACCATGTACCAAGAGAAAGTAGTCCATAAAAGAAAAACACAAGCGTGAAGAGAACAAGTTGATTGAAGCACCAAGATAAATAATAAAGAACAAGTGCCCACAACAGAATCACTGTGAGAAAGGTACTAGTAAATTTTACCTAGGCAGAGGTGTAGTATTGTCACAGGGGGACAAAAAGGTAAGTAAAATAAAACTATGCATTACTATGCGATTTCTTTCCCCCGAGAATTATGAATCAATTATACGGTACCATGGCCTTTTATCATCATGTTTTCAGATAACTAGGTCTATCACCATTTTATCATGTTACGATTTGGATACAGAGAGACAATTAATTGGTATATTATTATAAATGTATGTTTTAGCCAATTTTATCATACAATTTACCAATCATGTATATTATAACTTGTATGCTTTGTATTATGATGAATTTTTATTTGTCCAGCATGCTCGTTTGTATTCAATAAATGTCAAAAGGTAAATGTATTAATTGATTCATTCAATTCCAGTGGTGTTTCATATAAAGTCCCAAATCCCCCCTTTTTCCTTATTCCCTTCTTTTATTAGCAGCTGCATTAAAAAGCAATCATTGCTGGGCATTGTTGACAACAGTGCATCACAATGCAACCTTTTTTTTTTTTTTTTAACTTTATTAAAATGTCACAAAATGGCATTTCATTCAGTCCTATTTGCAGCAGCTGCACTATGATGTATTGTTCTGCATCGCAACAAGCTATGATGAAAAAACACATGCTGCACTTTTTTTCTCAGCGCACACCATCGTAGCGCAGTGATTTAACCGTAAACAAAGCACATTGCCTTGTTTTTGCATTGGGACAGTGCAGGCCAATGCATCTGGTGTGAATGAGCCCTTGAAACCTGCTGGTTGTTTAGGTTAGAAGGGTGGCAGCCTGCCAGTATCTGCAGTCATAGAACGTATCCTCCTCCAGACGTGTTTCGTCATAAAGTGACATTGTTAATGGGGACCTCGTTATGAGTCCCGTAGGCAGAGTCGCAAAACGCCATCTTAGGTGTGGGCAACCCATCCATCATTGCAACCGATGTGTTGGATAAACAAAAAAGAAAAGAAAAAAAGAATAATATAGCTGGACACTATTAAATTGTGTCCAAATATAAGACACACTAATGATGTGATCCGAATGGGTTAAAAATAGGAAATAAAACTTATATTCCCAGTATTTAACTATAGTGAAAAATCATATAATTATTATTTCAAAAGTGACCTATAGTATATTATACTAGACATATATAAACGTGAAAATACATATTTATGTGAACGTGAAACCACAATAATAAAATTTTTATATATATATATATATATATATATATATACACACACACATATAAAGTCACATGAATATTCAAGCGACAATATGCAAATATTAGAATAATAGTTAATAATAATGAAATCAGTGAAAATTTATAAAAAAATAAATAATATTAGAAATATATCCGTTACTTTCTATTTTACTCATTTTTTTATTACGCATTATTTTTTTTTTATACGGCTTATCAACTTGCTGTTGACAAGCTATAAACAAACTCTATTCTACTCGAACAAACCTGAGACCCTATAAACCATACATACATACATATATACATACATATATATATTTCCGCTGGACAAAACACAAACAAAATGGTGCTACCTAATTTGAAAAGAAAACAATATTTTATGACTAGTACCAAACAGATGCTGTCAATCCTAGTTATCCAATTTAATAGGCATTTAAAATGAGTAATTATTTAATTATAAAGTATACTAGTTAACAATCTTAAACATGTATGCCCAACACATAGTAATAATACTATTAATTAACAAACCCCCAATGTCAATAAATGATGTAGACCCACCAAATTGACTAAGATCAGGTTTACATCAAAAGAGCCACTATGAGTTGTCATTGTCAATAAAAGCATTAAAATCGACATTTAACCCATACAGTACATGTTTTAACCCTATGGATCCACGACATTTCAAATTTTGAGATTTCTCGCACTAAGGAACTCCCCCGTCAATTAGGATTCAATTTGTCAATACCCAAGAAGAGCGTGTTGGAAGGATCCTTATGTGCTAGAAGGTAATGCTTTGACACTGAGTTTGGAGAACCTATGCAGCCATCCAACTTAAAGCAGACCTCCACCCTAAAGTGGAAGTTTCACTCATCGGAACCCCGCACCCCTCCGGTGCCACAATTGACACCTTTCAGGGGGGAGGGGGGTGCAGATTCCTGTATAATCCAGGTATCTGCACCCACTTCCGGGACAAGCTAGCCGCAGCTGCCGCCCCCCCCATTGTGTCCTGTGAACTGTGTGTTTCCCAAAACACAACGGGGACCAGTGAAGATGCGCAGTAGTGAAGCCGCAACGCTTCACTGCCTGATTCCCTGACAGAGGATTGCGGGGGCAACCGAGAGACGAGCGATTGCTCGTCATCTGCTGCCGACATCGCTTGACCCTGGGACAGGTAAGTGTCCATTTATTAAAAGTCAGCAGCTGCAGTATTTGTAGCTGCTGACTTAAAAAAAAAAAAAAAGAAGAAAAAAAAATTAAAGGTGCAGCTCCTCTTTAACCACTTCGCATCCGGCCGTAGCCGAATGACGGCCACAACGCGGATGCCAAATCCCGGGAGGCCGTCATATGACGGCCTCCCCTTTCCTCGTTCCCTGTGCGCGCAGCAGGGAAATTCTGTGTTGGCCATGTCCCTCGGACACGGCCAATCACAGATCGCTGTAAACGGCCAATAACAGCGGCCGTTTACAGCGCGATCGCCCTGGCCAATGAGAGATGATCTCATATGTAAACATATGAGATCATCTCTCAGCGCCGCTCCTCCTCCTCACACAGAGACAGCGTGTGAGGAGGGGGAGATGAACGGCTGCAGCGCCGTAAGTGTTTTAAAAAAAAAAAAAAAAAAATGCCATCTGTGCCCACTGCCACCACTGCAATCTGTCCCCAATGTCATCTGTGCCCAGTGCCATCCGCCAGTGCCATCTGCCATCAGTGTCACCTGTCATCAATGCCACGTATCAGTGTCATGTGTCATCAGTGCCACGTATCAGTGCCACGTATTAGTGCCATCTGTCATCAGTGCCACGTATTAGTGCCGTCTCGCATCAGTGCCACATATTAGTGCCACGTGATATCAGTGCCATGTATGAGTGCCATCTGTCATCAGTGTCACGTGTCATCAGTGCCCCGTATTAGTACCATCTGTCATCAGTGTCATGTGTCATCAGTGCCACGTATTAGTGCCGTCTGTCATCAGTGCCACGTATTAGTGCCATCTCGCATCAGTGCCACATATTAGTGCCACGTGATATCAGTGCCATGTATGAGTGCCATCTCTGTGCCATCTGTCATCAGTGTCACGTGTCATCAGTGCCCCGTATTAGTGCCACGTCAGTGTCACGTGTCATTAGTGCCACGTCAGTGTCACGTGTCATCAGTGCCACGTCAGTGTCACGTGTCATTGTCCTGGTGCTCCAGGGCCTTCAAAAGTGTAATAGGTAGTCAACAATTTAGATGTGTAATTTATGCTCCTAGAACACGTGATGGCGCTCCCTGCATGTTGGGCCTCTCTAAGTGGCCGGGCTATGTAAAAGTCCCACACATGTGGTATCGTAATACTTAGGAGGAGTAGCAGAATTTATTTTTGGGTGTCATTTGTGGTAAACACATGCCATGTGAGAGAAATAACCTATTACAATGACAATTTTGTAGAAAAAAAATAAAAAAATAATTCATTTTGCAAAGAATTGTGGGAAAAAATGACAGCATCAAAAAGCTCACCATGCCTCTTACTAAATACCTTGGAATGTCTACTTTCAAAAAAGGGGTCATTTGGGGGGTATTTGTACTTTCCTGGCTTGTTCGGGTCACAAGAAATGAGATCGGCCACCAGTGCATCAGATGTGATCAATTTTGTATAATTCGCACCACAGTTTGTAGAGTCTGTAACTTTCACAAAGACCAAATAATTTCCACTAATTTGGGTTATTTTTACCAAAGATATGTGGCAGTATAAATTGTGGCCAAAATTTATGAAGAAAAATTAATAATTTCCTAAATTGTATCACAGAAACAAAGAAAAATCAAGTTAGACTTACCGGTAACTTGTTTTCCAAGAGTCTTTCAGGACAGCACCTGAGAGAGTGACTCCTCCCTTTGTCCACAGGAAACACCTCTTCCACCAAACTTTAAAAGGAGGCTCCTTCCCACATATGGTCAGTTGTAGTAGAGAACCTCCGGCCCCAAACTGGAACACATAATCGAGATATGGTTAGTCACAGTATATATATGTAAAACACATTAGGGCGGGATGCTGCTGTCCTGAAAGACTCTTGGAAAACAAGTTACCGGTAAGTCTAACTTGATTTTTCCCTAATCGTCTTTCAGGACAGCACCTGAGAGGATAATAGAGACTTACCCCCTTAGGGAGGGACCACAGCCTGCAGAACCTTTCTGCCAAAAGCCTGGTCTCCTGCTGACAGGAGGTCCAGCCTGTAATGACGGACAAATGTAGACATACTTGACCACGTAGCCGCCTTACAGATCTGATCTGGAGTGGCACCAGCTCTTTCTGCCCATGTAGTGGCCTGAGCCCTAGTTGAATGAGCCTTAACCCCCTTAGGGGGGGATTGACCCGACTCATTGTAAGCAGTAGAAATAGCTGTTTTGATCCATCTAGCTAAGGAAGCCTTGGATGCCTGCTTGCCTTTTTTATTTCCAGAAAAGAGAACAAATAAAGAGTCTGAAACTCTAAAGCCCCCTGTAATTTCTAAATAATGCAACAAGGTACGTCTTACGTCCAGGTTGTGAAACTGCTCTTCCTTATTGCCCTTCGGGTTAGAACAGAAAGTTGGGAGAGTAATCTCCTGGGATCTGTTATGGGAGCTCGCTACCTTTGGCAAAAACCCCGGATCCACTTTAAGGACAATTCTGTCTGAAAAAACTGATAGGAAGGGCTCCTTCACTGATAGAGCGTGCAGTTCGCTAATCCTTCTGGCTGAAGTGATTGCTACAAGAAAAATTGTTTTAAGGGTTAAATTCTTAAGTGAAATGCTCTGCAGGGGCTCAAAAGGCTCTTTAGTAAGGGCCTGCAAGACTACGGAGAGGTCCCAAGAGGGAAAAGATCTTACTGGGACCGGTCTAGCCCTGGAGAGCGCTTTGAAAAATCTTGTGATTAAGGGTACTGAGGATAGTGATCTTTCTAAATAGACCCCTAGAGCTGACACCTGCACCTTAAGAGTGCTGACGGCGAGCCCTCTATCTGCCCCTTTTTGCAGAAATTCCAGAACTGAGACTAGGTTTTTTACCTCTCTATGTTCTGCATGACAAAAGGACACGTAGACCTTCCAAACCTTGCCATAAATGGCCCTGGTTACTTTCTTTCTACTGGAGAGCAAAGTGGAAATTAGTCTTTCCGAAAAGCCTTTGCTTCTTAGCAATTGCTCCTCAGATACCAAGCAGTGAGTTTTAGCCTGCTTACATCTGGATGATGCACTGGCCCCTGAGTTAACAAATCTGGTCTCAGCGGGAGGTGCCAACCTGGTTTGACTGCCAACTGTAGGATCAGAGAAAACCAAGCCCTTTTTGGCCCAAAACGGGGTTATCAGGATTACTGAAACACCCTCTTTTTGTATTTTCCTCAGCACCAGTGGAATTAGCTGAAAGGGGGGAAAAGCGTACCCCAGTTGAAAATTCCACCGCTGTGCTAAGGCGTCTGTCCCTTGAGAACCGTCGTTTCTCTCGAGGGAAAAAAATTGAGGAAGCTGGGTATTCCTTCTTGAGGCGAACAGGTCTACCTGCGGAAGGCCCCAGATACTGGAGATTAGAGTGAACACCTCTGTGTTTAGGCTCCACTCTGCTTCCTGCACTGTCTGTCGGCTTAGATAATCTGCCACCTGGTTCAATGTGCCTTTTAGGTGGACAGCGGATAGAGACAGAAGACTGGTTTCTGCCCAATCCATAATCTCTGCCGATAGAAGATACAAGGACTTGCTCCTTGTGCCTCCCTGATTGTTTAAGTAGGCTACTGTAGTGGCGTTGTCTGACAGTATCCTGACATGGCACCCTAGGAGGTATGGGGAGAAGGCAGCTAAAGCTGCAGCGACTGCTTTTAATTCTCTCCAATTCGACGATCTTCTGGATTCGTCCTGAGACCATGTCCCCTGTGCCAAGTCCTGACCCATGTGTGCCCCCCATCCCCACATACTGGCGTCCGTTGTGACCACCTTTTCTGTTGGGAAGGACCAAAGAAGGCCTTTCTGTAGAACTTCCTGGCCTCTCCACCACCACAGCGAGCGTCTGACCCTGGGAGGAACTCTTACCCTGGTGTCGAGGCTCTCTGACCTGTGATCCCACTTTCCTAAGAGGAACCTCTGGAGGGGCCTGAAATGCCTCCTTGCCCACTGGATGGCAGGCATAGAAGAAGTCAAAGTCCCCAAGACTGACATGATTCTTCTCACTGAAACCAACTGGTTCGTTTGAAGAACTGAAACCGCCCTCTGAATCCTGACCTTTTTCTCCTCTGGGAGAAAAATCCTTTGTTCCACTGAGTCTATCTGGAACCCCAGAAAGAGTATCTTCTGGGTTGGATTGAGGTTTGATTTTGGGACGTTTACTAGCCACCCCAGAGCCTCCAAGTGACCGCGAGCCCCGGCCAGATCCTCCTGCAACCTCTCCCTGGAGGGGGCAAAGAAGAGGAGGTCGTCTAGGTACGGGATTACCGCAACCCCCTGAAGACGAAGAGGGGCGAGAGCCTCCGCCATTACCTTCGTAAAGATACGAGGGGCTGACGAAAGGCCGAAGGGAAGGGCCCTGAACTGCAGGTGTACAATCTCTTTGCCCATATTCACTGCGAATCTCAAGAACTTTTGAGACTGCGGAGCTATGGGAATGTGCAGGTAAGCATCTTTTAAGTCTATAGATGCCATGAAGCACCCTTTTGTCAGCATGTTCCTGACTGAGAAAATTGAATCCATGCAAAATTTTTTGTAATGGACCAATCTGTTCAGGGGTTTTAGGTTGAGGATTAACCTGTAGCTCCCTGATGGCTTTTTTATCAAAAAAAATGTGAGAGTAGAACCCCCTGCCCCGTTCTTCCGGGGGTACTGAAACAATGACCCTCTGGTATCTCAGATCCTTTAACAGGTTCTTCATGGCTAGGGCCTTTGTGACGTCCCTTGACAGGTTTGTCACATAGAATTTTTCTGGCGGGGGTTCCAAAAACTCTATTTTGTAACCCTGGGACAGCATGTCCAGAATATATCGATTTTCTGTCATGCTGGCCCAAGGAAGGAGAAAACTCTGAAGTCTTCCCCCTACTGGGAGGCCCAAGTCATTGGGTCTTTCCGGAGGTCGCAGGAGGATGGAAAAGGACATTTCCCTTTCCTTTACCTTTCTGCGACGTCCAGTTCCTCCTTTTCTCCTGGGGTCTACTTTCCTGAGCCCGGGGGGGACGAAAAAACTTTTTTGCTGGTTGCTTTTTCTTTTTGATTGGAAAAGACTTCTTTTTGTCCGCTGTCCTATCTAACACAGCGTCTAAGTCAGGGCCAAAAAGTAAGTCACCCTGAAACGGGATTCCACAGAGTTTGTTCTTGGAAGCCGCGTCTCCTGGCCAGGTTTTTAACCATAAAGCCCTTCGGGCTGAGTTAGCCAGGGCTGCAGATCTGGCTGTCATTTTAATAGACTCAGCTGAAGCATCAGATATATATGCTACTGCAGTTGAGAGGGTAGAGAAAGATTCCAAAATTTCTTGTTTTGGGGAGTCTGCTGCAATATGGGCCTTAAGTTGGTTTAACCAGAACTCCATATTTCTGGAAACGACCGTAGTCGCCATAGCAGGTTTTAGGTTTCCCATAATGGATTGCCAAGCTCTTTTTAGCTGCAAGTCCAACCTCTTGTCCATGGGGTCTTTTAATACTCCCATGTCTTCGAATGCTAGGTCAGTCGATCTTGAGACCTGGGAGAAAGCGGCATCAAGTTTTGGATTTTTATTCCAGACTTCTGCCGGGTTTTCATCGAAAGGAAAAACGCCTTTTTAAATTTTTAGGGAAAAAAGGCTTCCTTTCTGGCTCTGCCCACTCCTTTTTAACAGCCTCAGATATGACTGGGTGCACTGGAAAACTGCGACTCTTAGGTTCGCTGAGTCCTGCGTACATTTTGTCATGCAGGGACAACTCTTTTTTCTCCTCCTCTAACCCTAAGGTAGTACAAATTGCCTTCAACAGGCCATCCACCTGTTCCAAAGACAATTTAAACTTAGAAGGGAATTCCTCACCTTCCTCATCCCCCTCAGATTCTTCTCTAGACTGGGTGGGGGAAAGTCCCTCTTGGGTGAGAGATAACTCATTCTCTACCGACGGGATCACAGGTGAGCCTAGGGAGGATTGTGAGGCAGATGGTTGACTCAGGGATGGGTTCACTAGTGAAGAGCGGAAAGACTGTATAGTCGCATCAAGCTCCTTTTTGACTGATGCGATCAGATCGCTGCAAGCGGAGGAAGCTTCTTCTTTCACTAGTGCATCTATGCAGACCTGACATAAGGTCTTTTTCCATCCCTCTGGTAGTTTAGCTTTACATGAGGGGCATTTCCTTTTCACTGGATCAGAGCTCTTGGCCTGCCATGAGAAAAAGAAGAAAAAACCCAAACCCGTGAGACAACCCATCCCTATTGAAAGGCTCACCACAGGTGCACAATGAAGGATAAAGCAACTGCTTCATGTGCCCAGACAGGCCCCTGCCACCGGGGGGGGGGGGGGGGGGGGTAGGGGAGAGAGACCTAAAGGTAAGGGAGGACAGCAAATACTGTCCCTTACCTGGGCCTTGCTGGTGCTTGTGCCTGTCCCACTCGCTGCTGCCGACTCCATTGATGAGGCGCTTGCGATAACTCGTGGCTAAAACGCCGGTTCCGGACTCCAATAGCGCCAGTGCGCCGGACCAGAACCAGCTAATAAGCACCAGCCCCGTCCCTCCCTTCTCCTCCTGCGACTTCCGGCGGAAATGACGCCGCGCGCCTGCTCCGTAGGCCCCGCCCCTTCCGGACGCCTCACTTCCGGCGGATGGAGCACAGCATGCCACCCCCAAGATGGCGGCGGCGTTTTCAAACAGCAGCAAGTGGACCGGCATACATTTCAAAAACAAGCCGGCCATTGCTGCTGTACACCGCCACCCAGGGGCAGAACCCACAGCAGTCTAGCTCCAGTGAGCACCATGAAGGAGGAGAAGGAGCCCAGCCATCAGCACCGTAGCATCGCTGTGGAATGGGAGGGACAGCTCCCCTGAGGTATGAAAAAATGGTGGAGTAGGATCCTAGGCCCTCAGGATAGCACCTAAGAGCCCTGTCTCCCACGAAGTGTTCCCTCCGGAGGAAACACAAAAACTGACCATATGTGGGAAGGAGCCTCCTTTTAAAGTTTGGTGGAAGAGGTGTTTCCTGTGGACAAAGGGAGGAGTCACTCTCTCAGGTGCTGTCCTGAAAGACGATTAGGGAAAAATGCGTTTTTTTTTCAAAATTTTCGGTCTTTTTTCAATTATAGCGCAAAAAATAAAAAACCCAGGAGGTGATCAAATACCACCAAAAGAAAGCTCTATTTGTGGGAAAAAAAGGACAAAAAATTCATTTGGGTACAGTGTTGCATGACTGAGTAATTGTCAGTCAAAGCGTGAGAGCACCGAAAGCTGAAAATTGGTCTGGATGGGAGGGGGGTGTTGGTGCCTGGTAGGCAAGTGGTTAAGCTCGTCCAGACAATCCTTTTATACAAGCAAAGGCTTTGGCTGGGCTATAGCCATCTGCCTGGCTTTACTTGCCAGCTGGTAAGCAAGTTTTTTGTAAGGTGGTGGCACAATTTGTTGATCAGGCTCACTTTGGGGTTTGTTTGGATCTGAATTGAACTGTCACTCTATTACATTCTGACACCTACAAGCAATTGTTTGGATTATTCCTCATACCTGCTCATGTTTGGGAGAGAGGTTAGCCTTCAGCATCTTTTTAGATGAAATATCTGGTTACATCCCACAGAAGTTATGTGGATCATCTTAACTACTTGCCTAATGGGCACTTTTACCCTCTTCCTGCCCAGGTCAAATTTTCAGCGATGTAGCACTTTGAATGACAATTATGCGATCTTTCAACACTGTACCCAAATGAAAGTTTTAGAATTTTTTTTAATACACAGATTTCTTTTGGTGGTATTTAATCTACTTTTTTTTTTTATCTTTTGCTAAATAAAACGAAAAAAAAAGAAGACCAAAAATGTAGAAAAAATAAAATAAAAAAAAGTTTTTCATAGTTTGTTGTAGAATTTGGCAAACCGATCATTTTTCTCCTTCACTGATGGGCACTGATAATCAGTGTAGATTTTCCTTTCACACAAGACTCCTCGATAAATGATTGTTTTCTTCTCCGAACGGTCTATTCAATCAAAATCCACTTTCTCATGTGTAGCATGTTGATCAATAACTGAGATACAAGCATAAAGCTATCAAATCACATCTCTGTATCCACCACGTAATTTTTACAATCTGATCAATCAAAACACTATTCAATATTCATGAACAAAGTATCGAAGTGCTACCGATTGATACAAATAGTGGATAATGTACTGCCCTGGCCGATCAATTCTGATCTAAACCAATAGTTATGGTTATTCGTTTGTTTGCCAATTCAGTTTGCTTGCATTACATATTCACCCGATAATATAACTGAAGGATGCATGGCCAACACTAGACTTATACCAACATCAGCTTATCACTGGGACAAGAGTAGGTCTATAAGAAGGTTCATTGGGATGGACAAAGAAGAGTATACAGTCAGTGATTAGCCGTCTAGATATGATGTGATCTGCCATAGGCTCATCACTGGTCTGTGGACTAATACACCTCACATGTAAACATGCACTGCTAGTGGGTAAGAGGAGAACCCTGACCCCCTCCCCCCTCCTATGGTGTGGGGCACACAGGGTCTGCATGGTGTAGATGTGTACAAGCTCATACGGGAAGGAATATAGAGCACTCTCAGGAACTTTCACCTTTATATCTCCCACATAGTACGACTCCAGGTTAATCCCATCACACACCCCATGCCATAACCTACCTTCACACCACTTCAAACGGCAACCAGTAATACACTGAAAGGACGACGCACAACGTCGCAAAAGAATCCTCTGGAAAGATCCAATTCGGAATCCTCCGTCGCCATCTTGTTAAAGGGCAAATACTCCAACTTAATTTTAACTTAAACGAATAACTTTCAAATTGCTCGGCACTAGAATCGTACAGAATGCATAAGGATCATCACCAACGTGTAATCAAATAGACATCCGTGAGCGTAACAAATATTCCTTTTTCAAAATTGCCCAATTTAAAGATGGTGTCTAGAGACTTCATTGCGGTGAAGTTGATTATTTCTTACGGCAGCTAAGGAGTGACGTAGGGCCGTACAACCAATGGCAGAGCGCTTAGGTGTTCTAGGGGGCGTACATCAACCTACGGAGCTACAACCAATAGCGAGGCGCTCAGGTAGTCTGAGAGGAGTACGGTAGCCTATGGGGTGACGGTATCCTGTACAACCAATAATAGAGCGCCAATGTATTCCGAGAGGAGTACGGTAGCCTATGGGATGACAGTATCCTGTACAACCAATAACAGAGCGCCAATGTATTCTGAGAGGAGTACGGTAGCCTATGGGATGACAGTATCCTGTACAACCAATAACAGAGCGCCAATGTATTCTGAGAGGAGTACGGTAGCATATGGGGTGACAGTATCCTGTACAACCAATAGCGGGGTGCTAAGGTATTCTGAGATGAGTACGATAGCATATGGGGTGATGGTATCCAGTAGAACCAATAGCGGAGCGCCAATGTATGCTGAGAGGAGTACGGTATCCTGTACAACCAATAGCAGGATGGATTGATGGCATAATGCGTACAATCAGTAGCAGGGCGCTAATGTATTCTGAAGAGTGACGTTATCCTGAACAACCAATAGCAGAGCGCTAATGTGTATTCTGAGAGGAGTACGGTAGTCTATGGAGTGATGCTGTTCTGTTCGCTTAGCGTTCTAGGGGGCGTACGGCAACCTACGGAGCTACAACCAATAGCGAAGCGCTAAGGTTTTCTGAGCGGACCACAGTAGCCTATCGGGTGACGTTATCCCGTACAACCAATTGCGGGGCGCTAAGGTTTTCTGAGAGGAGCACAGTAGCGACGTTATCCCGTACAACCAATAGCAGAGCGCTAATGTATTCTGAGAGGAGCGCAGTAGCCTATGGGGTAACGTAATCCTGGACAATCAGTAGCAGGGCGCCAATGTAATGTGGAAGGAGTACGGCGGCGCATAGTGGATTTGAATGGAAGTTGCTGTGAGCCTGAGGCAACTGAGGGGCGAACACCCTAGGCCGGTTCTCTGGCTGTCATGCTTCATATTTTCTAAGTCACTAACATTGCATTAGAATGCAAAGCAGGCGGTTGTGACTTCACCAGGTCAGTGTCATGGGACTGTTGAACTAAAGACAGGAAGAAGCGTGTGCTGACCAAAGCTATTCCCCCCTCTAGTGTAGAATGGAGGAGAGGGGAGGATAACACACGCAGCACTGCTATGTATGTGTACAGATATCAGCGCCGTTCTGTGCACAGCGCTATCACTGTACAGGCGAGGCTGGTTGTGCGCATGCTCAGTGCGGCCAGGCATAAAAATTGCCCAGCTCCATAAACCATCCTGCTGAGAACAGAATCCATTCATCTGGTAACAGACCTGTGTTCCCTTCTAGAGCTAGTCACAGATATTACAGTGAAATTGGGCAGATGAGGAGGGGACAAGCTATATTTTATTTATATATATGCCCCCTGGGTGGTGGTGCTAGGTTGTGGGAATGTACTGTGTTGTATAAGTAGATTAGGAGAAGGTGAAGGCGGGCACAGAGCTGTGTGTACAGTGTAGATGTGTGGTTGGCAGAGTCAGTCTGGCAGCAGCCCAGCGTTGTGTCATACCAGGGATCCATGGAATGCGCTGACCTGGTACAATCACAGGCAGTGACAGCTTATTCATCCTCCGCTCCCCGACAGGCAGGTACAGTATTTTCTGACAAACACTTGGGGGGGATTTTATACAGTATTTGTAAATCAAAAAAAGTTCTGGGCAGCAGATCTACCCACCTCTGTATATGCCAGCTGTATATCTCTGCTGGGTCCTAGCTGCTTCATAATAGATTTTCTGAGATGCTTTACAATTAAGGATTAGCTCAGGCGTGTTCGCAAACAGCACGTGCAGAGCCCGCCAGGAAGTCAGCACTGCACATCGCTAATCACAAGCAGTGAGACTTTGTCCCAATGCAATCTGCAGAGATCGGGAAATGTCTCACTGCCTGTGATTAGCGATGTGCAGTGCCGACTTCCTGGCGGGCTCTGCATGTGCTGTTTGCTAACACGCCTGAGCTCATCCTTATTTAAAATATACAGTGCAAAAGTATTCACCCCTCTTGGCATTTTTCGTGTTTTGTTGCCTCACAACCTGGAATGAACATGTATTGTTTGAGAATTTGCATCATTTAATTTACAGAACATGCCCACAACTTTGAAGATGTTATTTTATTTTTTTTATTGGGAAGCAAACAAAAAATAGGACAAAATTACAGAAAAAGTAAATGTGCATAACTTTTTCACCCCCCTAAAGTCAATACTTTGTAGAGCCACATTTTGCGGCTATCACAGCTCCAAGTCACTTTGAATAAGTCCCTATGAGCTTGCCACATCTTACCACTGGGATTTTGGCCCATTCCTCCTAGCAAAGCTGCTCCAGCCCCTTCAAGTTGGATGGTTTGCGCTTGTGAACAGCAATCTTTATGTCTGACCACAGATTTTCTATTGGATTGAGGTCTGGGCTTTGACTAGGCCATTCCAACACATGTACATGTTTCCCCTTAAACCACTCAAGTGTTGCTTTAGCAGTGTGTTTGGGGTCATTGTCCTGCTGGAAGGTGAACCTCCGTCCTAGCCTCAAATTGCACACAGAGTGGTACAGATTTTGCTTAAGAATATCCCTGTATTTAGCACCATCCATCCCAGTCCCGACTGCTGAAAAACATCCCCAAAGCATGATGCTGCCACCACCACCATGTTTCACTGTGGTGGCAGCTATGGTGTTGTTTGGGTGATGTGATGTGTTGGGTTTGCACCAGACATAGCGTTTTCTTTGATGGCCAAAAAGTACAATTTTAGTCTCATCAGACCAGAGCACCTTCCTCCATACATTTTGGGAGTCCCCCACATGCCTTTTCGCAAACTCAAAACGCACCATTTTGTTGTGCCATAAAGCCCAACTCTATGGCGTGTACGGCTTATTGTCGTCCTATGTACAGATACTCCAGTCTCTGCTGTGGAACTCTGCAGCTCCTCCAGGGTTACCTTAGGTCTCTGTGCTGCCTCTCTAATTAATGCCCTCCTTGCCCGGTCCGTGAGTTTTGTTGTGCGGCCGTCTCTTAGCAGGTTTGCTGTTGTGCCATGTTCTTTCCATTTGGTTATGATAGACTTGATGGTGCTCCTAGGGTTCATCAAAGATTTGGATATAACCTAAACCTCACTTGTACGTCTCAACAACATTGTCCCTTACTTGTTTGGAGAGTTCCTTGGTCTTCATGGCAGTGTTTGGTTAGTGGTGCCTCTTGCTTAGGTGTTGCAGCCTCTGGGGCCTTTCAAAAAGGTGTGTATATGTAATGACAGATCATGTGGCACTTAGATTGCACACAGGTGGACATCATTTCACTAATTATGTGACCTCTGAAGGTAATTGGTGGCACCAGAGCTTTTTATGGGCTTCATAACAAAGGGGGTGGATAAATACGCGCATGCCAATTTATCAATTTTTAATTTCTGAAAAATAGTTTTATGTATATATTTTTTTCAAATTTTACTTCACCAACTTAGACTATTGTGTTCTGATCCATCACATATAATTCAGATTAAAAAAACATTGAACTAAAGGCTGTAATATAACAAAATAGGTAAAAAGCCAAGGGGGCGAATACTTTTGCAAGGCACTGTGTGTATGTATAGAATATATATGTAAAATGCTGTGTTTTAAGAATTCTATAGAAGGGTAATAAATCAAACGTTCCACTCTACCTACACGTCTCATCGTCTGATAGGAAACTCCATTGCTGGTTATTAAACCCTCGCTGTGACATGGGATTTATATATAAAATGCTATATATACACTACAGGACTTCCTATGTGTGCTTTCTGTCTGCAGCCTGTCATTTGTTTGCATTTTACCTTTGAAGTTTGTGTCTTCTTCATTTCCATCCTGAGTGTGGTCCAATTTCCTTGCAGGGTTCTATGGAGCCATCCTTGCATGCACAGCCTGCAATGGGACACACAGAAAAAGGACCATTTGGACCAGTTATCCCAATGGTACCTCTATGAGAATAGACAACCCTAGCTCACAACGTTATGCTTGCTATGTACTAAGCTGCAGTATTATGCTGATCTTTATCATTGCTAATCTGCAATTAAAGAGATATTTTCTAAAAGCAATGAAGTCCAAGAATGTCATCTTTTAGGATGGATTTATTCTGGCCGATAGACTTTGGTGCCCCTTGAAAGTAATATTATTAACAATGTTTAAAGATAGCTTCAGGATAATTACTATTTTATTCTAAAAAAAGAATGTACATTCAGTATCTATTTGTATAGGTAGTGTAGGGCTGAAACAACTAATCAACAATAAAAAAAGAAGCTCTCAATGATTTTCATCATCGATTAGTTGGTCAGCCGATTAATTGGCCTACATATAGAATGCATTGTTTGAACTAAAAAGAGGGAAGACCACTTAAGCCCCATCACACGATCAGATTTTCTGCAGGGAATTGTGTGATGACAGACTGTTTGCCTAAAATCCGACCGTTAGTAAGCTCCTTCCGACAATTGTTGTTCAACTTTCGGCCAACAAATGTTGGTTAGCAGGCTAGTAAATTTTCGGCGGACAACGGTCTGTCACGATGATGAGATGGCAAGCAGAGAAGCCCCCCTCGGTAAGAGACTGGGTTAGTATAGTGACAGAAACAACATGGAGGAAGAAAACAGTTTATACAAGGAGAAGAAATTGTAAGGAGTTCGAAAAAATGTGGAAACCCTGGTTGTAGAAGATGGGATATCCTATGTAAAGCATAAAAAGAAGTAGTATGGAAGGCCCTGTAGAAACAAATAAACAAGGGAAAGAGAAAGTAAGACCCAAAATTTATATGGGGGGTGGGGGTGAAGGGATAAAATAAATAGGGGAATAAATTGGTTAAATAGAGCGAAATGTCCTTTTATTTTTTAATGCTGTTTTTTTATATATATATTATTATATATATATATATATATATATATATATATATATATATATATATATATATATATATATATATATATATATATATATATATATATATATATATATATATATATATGTGTGTGTGTGTGTGTGTGTGTGTGTATGTATGTATGTGTAATACTTTTTGTAAATATGAAGAAAATGAATAAAGATATTATATTATTTATATATATATATATATATATATATATATATATAAAAAAAAAAAAAGAGATAGCTTCAGGATAATTACTATTTTATTCTAATAACTGAATGTACAATCAGTATCTATTTTTATAGGTAGTGTAGGGCTAAAACAACTAATCAATGATTTTTATTATTGATTAGTTGGTCAGCTGATTAATTGGCCTACATACAGAATGCATTGTTTATTTGAACTAAAGAGGGAAGACCACTGAGATGGACTTTGAAGGCAGATTGGAGCAACGATATTGATTCAAAAAATCACCTATTTTATTTATACATAAAGATAGAAAAAACACATGCATATACACAATATATAATTAAATAGGCACATATATATAAAAATTACACACACACACTCACACACACTCTGCAGAGAAACGGCCAGTATGTACAGTTGACCACAGAAAGAGACACATATACCCAGATTGTGCTCAATGATGCAACATCACAGATGCGTGAGTCCCTGTGCATCTACGTGTTTCGCTGGTCCACTTCCTCAGGGCACACATAAGGGGGGTTATAAAAACAGATCTCACTGGCCTGGGTGTGTAAACGCCTGCATAAAAAATCTCCCTGGGTGGGCACCACAGCAACAAGAGTGGCTGAGTAGTAATCAAAGAGTTGCTAATCTAGGGGAGAAAAATCATGTGTAGAGGACTGCATAGAGAAGAAAATGGCAACAGAAGAGCTGCACAAGCAACAACAGCCAGATCATACTGGCAAGGTATCCATTGCATGACTTTAACCCAAAGATTACACATAAGATATATTCCCAGCAGTTCCACTGCACCTATCCCCAGGAGGGCCAGAGGCAACTCCTGCAACCATATGGTGACCTACCATGACCATTTTTTTAATTATATATTGTGTATATGCATGTGTTTTTTCTATCTTAATGTATAAATAAAATACAATTTTTTTTTTTTTTATTATTATTATTTTTTTTTTATGAATCTCGTTGGTCCAATTTGCCTTCAAAGTCTGACTAGGTCTTCCTTCTTTTTAGTTCTAACAGTTTATACGGATGTAGCTTAGGAGTGACAATTCTAATTGCATTGTTTGTTTGCATGTCAGTATACACAGTGCAGCACACATATACCATCCATATGTGTCAGCATGCACAGTAGGGCCAAAACAACTGATCGATTGTGAAAATGGTTGTCAACTAATTTCATAATCGATTAATCAGCCACCGATTAGTTGGCCTGCATACAGAATGTATTATTTGTTTACATATCAGGAAATACAGTGCAGCACACATACAGCTCAGTACACCGTCCATACATGTCATACATGTCAGTGCCTGAGAACTTGTGATTGTGTGAGGAGCAATGCCTCATGGGACATGTAGTCCTGGGCAGGAAGTGAGTGGTTCTAAAGGCAGGTTTTTTACTTTGCTATAGGGGCACTCTTTAGTATAATCTGCCTTTTACTATTGGGGCACTCTGAAGGCAGGAGGAGCCAGACGCATCGGTGGGGGACCCCAAAAGAGGAGGATGCAGGCTGCTCTGTGACAACCATTTCACAGAGCAGATAAGTATAACATTTTGGTTGTTTTAAAAAAAAAAAAAAAGTCTGTGTGCAGGGAAAATCAACATCTGAACCCAAAGAAGGTTGGCGGCTGATAGACTGGAGGTAATATAAGGCATTCCAATTAAATTTAAAGTAAACTTTTACCAGTATTGTGCATTATATTTAAAATGACCATATAAATGGAAAAAAAGTCTCAGCTTTTAGTACTACTTTAACCACTTCAATACAGGGCTTTTAAACACCCTTCCTTACCAGAGCACTTTTTGCGATTCGGCACTGCGCCGCTTTAACTAACAATTGCGCGGTCGTGCGACGTTACACCCAAACAAAATTGACGTCCTTTTTTTCCCACAAATAGAGCTTTCTTTTGGTGGTATTTGATCGCCCCTGCGGTTTTTATTTTTTGCGCTATGAACAAAAGAAGAGCGACAATTTTGAAAAAAAACACAAATATTTTTTACTTTTTGCTATAATAAATATCCCATTTTTTTTAAAAAAAACTATTTTTTTCCTCAGTTTAGGCCGATACGTATTCTTCTACATATTTTTGGTAAAAAAATCGCAATAAGCGTATATTGATCGGTTTGCGCAAAAGTTATAGCGTCTACAAAATAGGGGATAGATTTATTGAATTTTTTTTTTTTTTTACTAGTAATGGCGGGGATCTGCGTTTTTTTTTTTTTTTTTTTTTTTTTTTTCTTCCGTGACTGCGACATTGCGGCGGACACTTCGGACACTTTTGACACATTCTTGGAACCATTCACATTTACACAGCGATCGTTGCTATAAAATTGCAATGATTACTGTGTAAATGTGACTGGCAGGGAAGGGGTTAACACCTAGAGGGCGCTGGAGGGGTTAATGTGTTCCCTAATAGACGTGATTCTAACTGTAAGGGGAGGAGACCGATCATGTGTTCCTCCGTACTGGGATCACATGATCGGTCTCCTCTGCACTGACAGGACGTGGTCCCGTTGTTTTAACAGGCAATCGCGGGTGCCCGGCGGACATCGCGGCCGCTGGGCACTCGCACCGGGTCCCGAGCGATGCCGGGAATCCGGCCGGGAATCAAATCAATGTCCGTGATGTAAATGCGATGGGAAAGTAATAATAATATATATATATATATATATATATATATATATATATATATATATATATATATATATTACTTTCCCATCGCATTTACATCACGGACATTGATTTGACCCCATTAACGATTAGAAAATCGAACGAAATTTCTTTAAATTACATTTTTTTTTTTAAAGGAAGACATTTTTGTATGGCCAGCATAAGTGACAGCAGGCGCAGATAGCTTTTATCAAACCACCTGCCTATGACAAGGGAGTCTGTCATACATAATATATTACAGATCTGTCTGAAAATCTACAAAACTGTCTTTTCTTTTTTTAACTGCTTGCTGCCTGCCCACCGTCAAATGACAGCGGGGAGGTGCAGCTCTCGTTCTGGGACGCTGTGCTGTGTTGCTAGGAGACGGTGCGACCCCAATCTATGTAAAGAGCTGCATCCGCGGCTCTTTAACCATGTGATTGGCTGTGTCCAATCACAGCCGGTCACATGTAAACAAGGAGATGCCGTAATCGGCTCTCCTCGCCTCACACTGACAGTGTGTGAGGAGAGGAGAGCCGATCAGCGGCATCTCCTCACAGGGGGACATCTAGGGATGTAATCAGGGCACTGATTATCAGTGCCCTGATTACAATAAATAAAGTGTCACAAAGCAGTGCCCACCAGTGGCAGCAATCAGTGCCCATCACTGCTGTCGATCAATGCCAATGAGTGCCACCCATCAGTGCCTATCTGTACCACCTATCCATGCCCACCGGTACCGCCTATTAGTACCACCCAACAGTGCTCATCAGTGCCGCTTATCAGTGCTCATCAGTGTCCATAAGTGCGGCATATTATTGCCTCCTCATCAGTGCTTGTAAGTGCCACCTCATCAATGCCCACCAGTTCAGCCTGTCAGTGCCACTTCATTAGCGCACATCAGTGAAGGCGAAAAATGACTTAGTTACAAAATTTACTGACAAAAAAACTGTAAAAAAAAAATTAATTTTTCAAAATTTTTGGTCTTTTTTTTTTTTTCGTAAAAAATAAAAAACCCAGCAGTGATTAAATATCACCAAAAGAAAGCTCTATTTGTGTGAAGAAAATTATAAAAATAATTTTTGGATACAGTGTAGCATGACCGCTCAATTGTCAATCAAATTGGGACAGCGCTAAAAGCTGAAAAATGGCTTGGGCAGGAAGGGGGTGTAAGTGCCTGGTAGGCAAGTGGTTAAACACTTCCAGCCCAAGGATGTCATATGATGTCCTTGACTTTCAGCGGGGATATCTGAATGATGCCTGCAGCTACAAGCATCATCCAGATATCTTTTAGAGCCGGCCATTCTGTGCACCGTAAGAATGATAATAGCGGCAGGTTCGCTACTTGATTGTTTTTCATCCCTCCCCTCCCACCGCCCTCCGGTGTTTCTCCGGGCTCTCCCTTGCCATCGGGGACCCAGAGAAAGACTCTGCCGCCGCTGGATGATCAGCATAGAGATTTCTGGTGACCAGATGGTCACCAGTCATCTCTATGACAGTTGGAGGCTCGGGAGCAACATTATGACGTCACGTCCGGGCCGCAGGTTGTAAACAAAGCCAAAATCGCGGCTGAAAAGCATGGGATAGTAAAAAAAATTTTTTTATTTCATGCTTTCTAGCCTGAAGAAGAGATGTGGGGTCCTATAAACCCCATATCTCTCCATAAGGAGGACCAATCACACACCATTCCTATTACAAGGGATGTTTACATTCCTTGTAATAGGACTAAAAGTAATCAAAAAAATTAGGGGACGTGTGTGCTCTTAGCTCCGTCCACTACTCCTGGGATACAGGGATCCTGTATAGTGGCACTCTCCATTCCCAGCCTGACAGACCCCTCTAGGGTCCATCCGCATATCTTAACCCGGCCCCAAGAGCTTCCGCTGGACGGGGTCCAAATGGAGCGGCGCGTCTCCACACGGCCGCAGATTCTAGGAAAGGCCGCAGCTCCAGCCTAGCCTCGGAGAACGGCAGCCATCTTGCTCCTCCCAGACTCTCTGCCAGCGCTGCAGTCCGACATTCCTGACCCTCCTGCTACCTCCTCACGCGAATCAGGTAACCGGCCAACCTACCCACCACTCGCCACAACCCTCACAGGGACATTGTCATGCTCCGGCCTGCGGGAGATGCCAGGATCCTCAGAGTAAGTGGTGGCCATCTTGCTACCCCACAGCGGACAACCTTGATCTTCTGGCCTTTTCCCTGCTCAATCTGGGCTCCAATTCAGCCACCACAACACCCAGGCCTGCCAGAACACTATCCCCAGTTAAATTTGCAAAAGCTGGGAGTGGGGATACGCTATGGCGGCATTAAGACGCGCATTATCTGAGCTCCACACCACATGCCTGCAAAGAAGATATTCTCATCCGCTTCTGCCCAAGTTATCCATGCCCAGATGGACCCCTGCGGAACTCATCCCACTGACATCCAGCATTACTTCACCCCAGAAACGCTGAGAACCAGGTTGGCCTCACGGGATAAAATGGCGTCAGGACCTGCCACGAGGGGCAGCGTGGCACTCCCAGCGGCTAGACAACAGGTAGGAAGCTCCCCTCTATCGCCAGGGATCCCTCTACTCTGAGCTCCAGCCTCTCTGGCATACCTGCGCTGTTGAGAGAGGATTTACAAGCCAGCCCTGATCAGCCTAGCATGTCTGCTAATTTCACAGATCATGCTTCCACCTCTAATGCTGAATTGTCTTTCGCAGAAATGTCAGCTATCCTCTTATCCCTACCCGCAAGACAAGACATGGAAATTATTGCGACCAGGATGGTGTCATCCCTGCGTCAAGACATTACTAACATCTCAGAATGTACAGAAGCTTGAAAACTCTGTTGAAATATTATCTACAGACAGAGATGCAATACTACACAGGTTAGACTCTCTGGAAGGTCTGCACAAACAACACCAAGCTGCTATGACCCATCTGCCCTTGCAACATGATGATTTAGAAAATCGCCACAGGTGAAATGTTATTAAACTGCATGGTATTCCGGAGGCTATTAGAGCAGCGGACCTACGAGACACTGTTATTGGCATATTTAACAACATTATGGGCAGGCCTACCTCTGCACCCATCGAGTTGGATAGAGTGCACAGAGTAAATGTCCCTGGTGGTGGAGAACGCACCCAGCCCAGAGATGTGTTATGTAGGGTGCATTTCTTTCTCATGAAAGAGGAGATAATGCGACATGCTTGGAACAGGAGCCCATTTATCTTGGATGGTGCTATGATTCACCTCCTTCCGGATTTGTCTCGCAGAACTCTGTACATGAGACATCAAATGAAACCTCTATTGGATAAGGTGAACTCCATGCCCATGAGGGTTAAGGCAGTGCTGGAAAATAATGGTGGCCACAGAAAATATTGACACTTTGGGCCCAATTTGGCCTTTTTCACTTAGGGGTGTACTCACTTTTGTTGCCAGAAGTATATACATTAATGGGTGTGTATGTTATTTTAAGGGGGACAGAAAATTAACACTGTTATACAAGCTGTACACTCACTACTTTACATTGTAGCAGTGTAATTTCTTCAGTGTTGTCACATGAAAAGTTATAATAATAAAATATTTACAAAAATGTGAGGGATGTACTCACTTTTGTGAGATACTGTGTGTATATATAACTGGTCAAACAGTTAATTAAACTATTTTCTAGTTTCTGTTGAAATTTAACCTGCTCAAGTTTAGTGAATAACCTGAAATGGTACAAAGATAAGCAGTAAACTGCCAGAGGTGGGGAAAAAAAAGTGTAGGTCAGCAAAAACTGAAGAATAATGTACATTTCAGGCTAGGTACATACTGATGTGGTGCGAGTTGAATCAGTTTTGCAATGCTTTTTGAAGGGGCAACTGCTGTGCGAGTTGATGCAGTTCAGATGCAAGTCTAATCAGTTTTTGATGTGATTTGGATGCATGTCTGATTTCTGTCCCAGTCGCTCTCTCTCTTAGGCAGGTCAGGAACATAGCAAAGGCTTCCAGAAAACATACTGGAATCATGTTATCTTAGGACAGAAAAGCGTTTTACATGCCGTCACTATTCAAGTCTATGGAGTTAGAAATTGCACTACTCCAAACTTGCAGAGAACATTTTTCTTAAAATATCATCAAAATCGCACTGCATATATGTGAACCGCTTCTATAGCGAATCATGTCATTTCACTTCATGCGTCATGCGATTCAATGTGTTCTGGAACACATCAGAATTCACATCAGTGTGAACTAGGGCTCAGAGTTACTAGCCAGGCCTTAAGAGTTACTCGCCACCAGTTGCCCCACCCAATGCCTACCCAGCCCCACCCCTAATTCCACCCCAAAACACGTCCCCTTAAATTACCTAATGAAATTACACTGTGTAAAGTTTTATGCAGAATTAAGTTACAAAAATAAATATTAACAACTTCAACAATATTAACAAAAAGCATATTTCATTAAGCTGACTGGAATATATAAAATTTGATTGGCTATTATAGGCACTGTACACATCATTACTGCTTTAAGTAAATATGCGCTACGTACAGCGTGCAGGGTTGAGGGGTGCTTTATGTACTGCAGGGCTGAGGGATGTGCTGTGTTCTCCCAAGTTCTTAGTTCTTCCCCAATACAGAGCTCACCCCTTCTTCCATTCCAGTACCGTATCAGCTCACCTGCTCGAGCTAAGCGGACTGGACCGGACCCAACCCACCCCGCCCCCACACCCAATCTGACCCGACTTCCTGTCTGAGCAGACCCGCCTGAGCAGGAACACTCGCCCTCAGCTTATTTCCACTCGCCAAATGCGAGCAGGCAAGTGGAAATTTTGAGGGCTGCTTTTGTTTATCATTCCCATTTATTACCTACGTTCACTACAGGCTAGGTAAATTAGGCTCAATGTATTTTCTAAGATCACATTTATTTAGCCTGTTTTGGGAAATGCTGTAAAATGTATGACAGTGCGGCTGGTGTGAACAAGGCCTAAATCTGGCGAAATGCTGAGAAGGGAGGTTGGCCAGCACTGTTTATCAGGATATTTATCTTTCTGACTGGAAGACATTCTATTACAAGGCTGAGACTCAAACTACCCTTCTTGTGTTGGTTTAACTAAGTGTTTCCAAGCTCCATAATTAATCTGTTTCCTCATGTGTGGATATCTTTGTAGTATAATCTTGCTGTAAGAGTCCTAGTCATTTGCAGCACACCTTTATTTTTAATTGTAGTAACAATGAAGCCTCCCCAGCCGAGCGGGGGGGGGGGGGGGTGGTTTCTGCTCGCTGGGGAGGCATCCGAGCCAGCTGATACACCTCCCTGCCCGAGCTGAGCCGGCCAGCCTGCCCCCCACATGAGCCAAGCCGGAACACTCGCCCTCAAATTATTTCCACTGTGAGAGCAGGCAAGTGAAAATTTTTAGGGCTGTCCTAGTTGGTAAGGGTTTCATCCTACAGCAAGGTAATTACCCAAAACATATATTTTTGATTATTTTTTGTTAATTTGTGAATTTGACTGACAGCAGCAGGAGCCAAGAGGGAGAGGTGAAAGAACACTGCAGCCAGGCACAGCGCTGGATCAATCCAGGAGTGAGCTTAGTGTTTAGAGGTGAAGGGCGGCACAGCAAGTTCTAAAAAATGTTTTACTCTTAGGCTTCACGTACACTGCTGCTGGTAAACGGACGTTCTGTAGCCATTGGCAGCGTTTTTTTCAGCTGCCTCTGAACGCTCCTCTGTTATTTTATCAGTATATGTACACAGGATCGTTTCTAGGCAGTTGAGTTTAGAAGCATTTTTTGAAAAGCAAAAAAATGCGTTTAGAACGGATGTTCAGAGGCATTTGAAACGCCAATCGCCTGTAACAGCTTGTAAACGCGGTGACTCACATTTAGCCGCATTTCGTCTACAGGCGTTTACATTTTTTGACTATTTTATGAAAAAAATCCGATTCTAAACGCAAACGCGGCAAAACTGACATTTTTTTTTTTTTTTTTCATATTTAAATTTTTATTTTAATTGAGGGTGGTACAGAGTGCATAAACCAATAAGACTTCATATATGTTACATACATAAATTAAATAATATAATAATGAGAGAATTCCGACCCTTCAATTTAGGAGGTAAGCATACCCCAGTTGCCCCCCTCCTTGTCTTTAACCTCTCTTCTCAATTCTATTCGGGGTCTATAAGTGCACATTTCCTCTGTACTCTCTGTTCCCCCTTGCATTCCTGCCCACTCCTCTTAATCCCCTTTAAGACTATCCTCTTCCCTCCTCCTAGACTATCCCCCCCCCTTCTACTTAAACCTCCGTTAATATCTGTCAAATTAAATTGTTCAGGAGAGGTTGTAAAACGTCCGTGTACATTAAGCCTTAACCGTTTACCGACCGCCTCACGCAGATATACTGCGGCAGAAGGGCACGTACAGGCAGAATCACGTACCTGTATGTTGCCCTTTAAGAGGCGGCCGGTGGGAGCGCGGCAAGCTCAGTGAGTCGGGTCCCGCGGACTCAATCGCCACGGGGATACCCTCGATCGCCTCACGGAGAGGAAGAACGGGGAGATGCTAATGTAAACAAGCATCTCCCCGTTCTGCCTAGGGACAGTGACACTGATCTCTGCTCCCTGTGATCGGAGCAAAGATCAGTGACGTGTCACACAAAGTCACGCCCCCCACAGTTAGAAACGCGCCCCTAGGACACACTTAACCCCTACACTGCCACCTAGTGGTTAACCCCTTCACTGCCAGTGTCATTTACACAGGAATTCGTGCATTGGTATAGCACTGATTGCTGTATAAATGACAATGGTCCCAAAAATGTCCGATGTGTCTGCCATAATGTCGCAGTCACAATAAAAATCGATGCTCGCCGCCATTTAAAAAAAAAAAAATTATTAATAAAAATGCCAAAAAACGATCCCCTATTTTGTAAACGCTATAACTTTAGCGCAAACCAATCAATAATCGCTAATTGCTAATTACCAAAAATATGTAGAAGAATACGGCCTAAACTGAGGAAAAAAAATTGTTTTTTTTTTTTATATATTTTTGGGGGATATTTATTATAGCAAAAAGTAAAAAAGAATGCGTTTTTTTTTTTTTTTTTCAAAATTGTCGCTGTTTTTTTTGTTTATAGCACAAAAAATAAAAACCACAGGGGTGATCAAATACAACCAAAAGAAAGCTCTATTTGTGGGAAAAAAAGGATATCAATTTTGTTTGGGAGCCACGTTGCACGACTGCGCAATTGTTAGTTAAAGCGACGCAGTGCCGAATTGCAAAAAGTGCTCTGTCAGGAAGGGGGTAAATTCTTCCGGGGCTGAAGTGGTTAAAGTAGTTTTCCGCCCCAAAAAAATAAAATTAAAAGCCAGCAGCTACACATACTGCAGCTGCTGGCTTTTAACAATAGGACACTTACCTGTCCTGGAGTCCAGCGATGTTGGCACCCTATGAGGGCTGGCTCCCCAAAGGACACTGCAGGCTTGTCTGCCACCACCCCCCCCCTCCTCCCCGTCATACACAGATGTTGACAGGTCTTTCTGGGAGATATGTCTCCTAAGGACAGGGACCCCATTTCCCTTGGGGGCAGGAACCCCTTCTCACATGGGGACAGGGACCTCATCTCCCCTGGGGACAGGACCCACTTCTCCCCAGAGGACAGGGACCCCATTTCCCTTGGGGACGAGGACCCCATCTCCCCTAAGGTCAGGGACCCCATCTCTCCCCTGGGGACAGGGCCCACTTCTCCCCAGAGGACAGGGACCCACTTCTCCCCAGAGGACAGGGACCCCATTTCCCTTAGGGACAGGGATTCCTACTTACGTGGGGACAGGGACCCCATCTCCCCTAAGGACAAGGACACAATCTCTCCTGGGGACAGGGCCCACTTCTCCCAGAGGACAGGTCCCAACTTCCCTTTCCCTTTTTCCTCTTTGTCTCAAAGGTGTAACATCATAGGTCTGTTTAGACCTCTGATATCTCACCAAAGTCCCCCAACGGGACTCCTATTTTTTTTTTTAAAAGATAATAAAAAAAAAAACTGCTGATACCAGTGGTGGAACTACAGGGCTCACAAAAGTCGTACCTGTGACCAAGCCCTGGAGTTCCACCGCCGGACTTGGAGGGAAGGGCCTTGGCTGGGGTTCAGGGGGGCCCTTCATGGTTTCTTGCACCGGGGCCCTGAAGGTTTTAGTTACACCACTGAAAGACAGGTATTCTGTCCCCCGAAAGGTGCCAATTGTGGCACTGGAGGGGGAGAGAAGACATGAGCGGAAGTTCCAATTTTGGGTGGAACTCTGCTTTAAGTGGAAGGTCTGTCAAAATCTAACTAAGGCTAAACCTACTCCCACCCCCATTCTTCTTTTTTTTTCTTTTTTCTTTTTTTTTTTTTTTTTGCCACATCAGCTCAACTCTCCAAGAGGACCTAAATCAGCTTTAACCGATCAACTTTGTCCTTTTTTGTTTTGTCATCACATCATTGTGGCTTATTCATCTTTAATCACTTTTGTTTTACAATATAGAGACCAATAATAACGTATTGTCTCATTTAACCAGTTTAATTATACATATTCATCCTCTTTATTTGAAAAATGTTTCCCCCTATCCCCTACCCCCCCGCTGTTTTCTCATCGCTATTTCCATATGTGTAAACTATTTGCTTGAGTTCCTGTCCATCTGATAAATCTAAAGCCTAACGACTTCAGCATAACTCCAAGTTTGCTTAAATTTTTTCCAGCTATCCCAACACTCTCCTGTACTCTCATTGTTTTCATCAATGTTCCTTTTTAGAGACTGCCTGAGTCGGATAGTCTCCACCGCGTCTACCCATTCCCACATGGATGGAGCCTCAGCTTCTCTCCACCTTTTTGCAATCAATTTTTTGGCTGCATTAAGAAGGTGCGGTACAAGTGACTTTTCATATTGCTTCACCCCCTCCCTCGTGGCGTGCAACAGTACCACCCGGGGGTCATTTTTTAAATCCTTCTGGGTGACCTCCTTGATGTATCCTATAATCTTTGCCCAATAGTTTTTTATTTTATTGCATTCCCACCAAAGATGGGCCATACTACCTCTTTCCTTACACCCTCTCCAGCAATCTGGAGAGGTGCCGTTTTGGTATCTACTTGCTTTACCGGGAGTTATATACCACATCGATAAAACCTTATAGTTCATTTCTGCGGTCCTGACGTCGGTTGCTGAACTATGGGTTAGCCTCAAAATTTTTCCTATTGTGCCTGTGTCTAAGTGAGTGCCTAATTCCCTTTCCCATTTTTGTACTCCCACCCCCATTCTAAGACTATTCTATCTGCCCTGTGAAAAAAACAGATGCTTATGCGTACAGTACATCGAGGATAGTAGTCACAGCATTTCAGTTTTTTCACTTTTTGTTATGTTACAGCCTTTTTACAAAATGGATTAAAAGAGAAGTATGTTTTTTTTTTTTTTTTTTTTTAAATCCATCATACTTACCTAGGTGGATGCAGCATCTGTCCTCCGCCTCCTCTGTACTGAGAACCAAGCCATCAAACACTGACGATGGCTCGGTTCTCTCTGCTCCACGAGCAGAGAGCTACTGCCTGTCAATCAGCAGCTCTCCTCTGCTCCTCCACGCTCACTGGAGCACTGAGCTGTGGAGGGGTGGGGAGCGGCCGTCTCAGGCTCTCGGCGGCTTGCTGAGAGACTGAGAAGGGCATGGGTGTAGCATAATGGGTTGCAGGGGTCACAATCGCAACCCTGATCCTAGCTCCAGGGAGCCCCTGCAGCCTCCCTGTCATATTATCATATCTGCCCTAGGGCCCCACAGCCGCTCTCCAGTACTGGGCTTCTACTTTGTCTTGCGCAGTCCACACCCCTCTGTTTCCAATGACTAGGGAGAAGCTGTGAGCCATTTCCTGAATGGAGAGGAGCACAAGGTGAGAACAGCCCAGGATGGGAAAGTGTCTGTGCTGTGTGCTGGCAACATGGAATGGTAACCGAGCTCAGCGAGGCAAGGTGAGAGTGCCGTCCTGTAGCCACGATGGGACCGATATCACTGGTGAGGTATAGCACTACTCAGTGTCTCCTAGCCACCAGCTGGGATTCTCTGTACCTCCCCACCCGGGGATGTCTACTTACCCCACTGCCCTGACAACTGGGGAAAAGCCACACAACTCCGGGAGGTGACCTTCCCCCAATACTGACAGAGAAACCTTCATAAATTGCTAAAACAAATCCCTTAACACCTCCTCGTGGGGCCCCTGAAGGGCTGCAGATTTTGTGTCATATGGCTTTGCCCTCCCAGATCTAAGTTGCCCCCCCCCCCCCCAAAAACCCCTGACCACCCCCTCCACCCTGCATGCTATGCCCGGCTGCTGAGCTCCTTTCCCGTTACAGCACTCTATACTGTTCCTCCTCTGCAGGGGGGCAAGACCCTCGCCGACGATGGAATCGTTCACTCCTTTCCCTCCTGCGCGACTATATCATAGAGCGCTAGGAGGAAGTGATGTCACTTTAGCATGGGGGACCAGTTTCTTGGAAGAAAATTTTGACAAGGACCGAAAGGGGGGGGGGGGGGCGGTGTTGGGGGTTCTGGGGCTAATGTAGTCTCGGGGTTGACAGGGAATTCGGATGTGAGTGATTTGTTGTGCAAATGAAAAATTAAATCATCCCAACACCATGCTTCATATGGTGTCAGGATGATGAAATCACATTATTTCTATGACTACATTGTAATATATAATGAAATTGTCCAACTCACCTTAATGCAGAATCAGTGGGAACCCTGAGCTTGTCACTTGCCACCAGACACAGCTTGTCACCGTCGCCTGCCACCAGATGCAGCATGTCACTTCCTGCCGTGGAGGTGGAGCCGACCCGTTGAGAGCACTGGGCTTTGAGGAGGAAGTTAACCCCTCCTCCACTTTGAAAGCTGCCAGTCGCAGTCGTGATGTCACTGATTGATAGACGACAATGGGCTCTAGCAAGCAGTGGCCTAGCCATTAGAAGTAGAGAAGAGTCTCTCAGGTAGAGGTGGGGAGGCAGAGCCAGCGCCATGGTGATAGTGGGATTTTGCTCCTCTGTCAGTATCATGAAGGGACCCGGGACAGACCTGCTAATTGCGGGACTGTCCTGGGTAATCGGGGACACGTGGGCACCCTATTTACAACACATCCAGTTAGCCATGATCTGCACAGGGTGTATCTGCCTACTGCAACTACACTGCCGTTCCGACCAGAGAATTTCACAGGTCAGAAGGGCAACATAAAAGCCAAATGCACCCTGTGAAGACTGACAGACTGTGTGTAAAGAAATGTGATTTCAGCCCTGTGTAGTGGGGGGGGGGGGGGGGGGGCTGTATACAGTGCTGGGATGGGAGAGGAGCTCTGCCAAGTGACCTGCCAGGGGTCCCTGTCCTCTGATTCTCCAGCGATGATCCCTGTCCTCTGATGTAAAGAGGAACTCTGGGAACTCAAAATTCTTAAGCCACATTGAGTATCTTGCCGTGCGGTGGATGTATATTCACACATGTTGGAAATAGTGGGGGGGGGGGGGGGGCAGGTCCACTATGGCATCGGCGCACTTAATAAATGGACATACAATATGTCTTAAACAGTGTGTCAGAAAACTGCCTAGACATTCTGAGAACAGCTGACATCATAAAACAGCTCTGGAATGTTATCTAGAGTTAGTATCTAGGAAAATCCACTATACTACCTGGACTACAGATGTACTGTAACTAAGACAATCCCTTGCCTGGAGGGAATCACTTGGGGGCTGTGAGGATGACCTCTAACTGAGAGTGGTAATGTTACCAAACATGTTTTACTTAAATGGGGTTGGCCAGAGAGGGGATATAGAAGCAAGCCAAGCTCTCGTGTTTTTTATGACATGTAATGACCGCCAGTTGACAAAGTGTGGCCACCTGGCTTATGTGAGGGAATAGGACTCTCTTTAACCCCCCCCCCCCCCCCACCCTTGAGTGAATATGTGAGAGGGGGTGTTTCTACCAGGAAGGAGTTAGGAGAGGTGGACTTTTCAGATCACTGGCCTCATGGAAAACAAATTATAGACACGTAAGGATTCTCTCTGTAATATACCTCCTTCACATTGTTTGTGTGTAACTTCATCTTTTCTTTAACTTTTCCTGTCCTACAATTTGTCCTGATATACTGATAGAATTTGTAGGTCCATTATAGTAATATTACTTTGTATCATTGCTAACATCTTTGTTTTAAGGTTGTATAATTTATGTTATAGTTGGTAATAATCAGATTAATACAAGTTTCTTTTCTGTACAATAGTAAGTTTAAATAAATTTGATTGTTATTCTTTACGCACAGTTATCATTCGTTTTAATTCTATCCGTAATAGCGGCAACCTCAGTGGTTGATTCTTATATAGATAAAAGGTTTTAATCACTTATTTTATGTATCATTAGGCGTATAAGTGAGGTAGGTAGAAATCGCTGTTACAGTACTTAAGGTCGTTGTCCAGTTGGAAGATGAACCTTCGCCCCTGTCTGAGGTCCGGAGTGCTCTGGAGCAGGCTTTCATCAAGGATGTCTCTGTATATTGCTGCATTTATCTTTCCTTCGATCCCGACTAGTCTCCCAGTTGCTACCGCTGAAAAAAATTACTACAGCATGATGCTGCCACCACTATGCTTCACTGTAGGGATGGTATTGGCCAGGTGATGAGCAGTGCATTGTTTCCTCCAGACATGTTGCTTGCCATTCAGGCCAAAGAGTTCAATCCTTATTTCATCAGACCAGAGAATTTTGTTTCTCATGGTCCAAGAGTCCTTCAGGCAGACTGCCATGTGCCTTTTACTGAGGAGTGGCTTCTGTCTGGCCACTCTACCATACAGCCCTGATTGGTGGAGTGCTGCAGAGATGGCTGTTCTTCTGAAAGGTTTTCCTCACTGCACAGAGAAAGGCTGGAGCTCTGTCAGAGTGACCAACGGGTTCTTGGTCACCTCCCTGGCTAAGGCCCTTCTCCCCGATCGCTCAGTTAGGCCGGGAGGCCCGCTCTAGGAAGGAGTCTAGGTGGTTCCAAATTTCTTCATTTACGGATGATGGAGGCCACTGTGCTCAATGGGACCTTCAATGCTGCAGACATTTTTCTGTACCCTTCCCCAGATCTACAATCCTGTCTCTAAGGTCTACACACAATTCCTCGGACATCATAGCTTGGTATGTGCTCTAACATGCGCTGTTAACTGTGGGATCGTATATAGACAGGTGTGTGCCTTTCCAAATAATGTCCAATCAACTTAATTTACCACATGTAGGGCTGCAACTAACGATTACTTTCATAATCGATTAATTGACCAATTTATTGTTTTGATTAATCAGTTAATAACCTTAAAAAAAGTGTTGCTTATAATTTAGTTAATGTGTAAAGTTTAAAAAAAAAGGCATTTTTTTCTAATATATTGGTATGCAGTGGTAAATATAAATAACCAACTATATGGTCAGGGAGTAAAATCTCTAGTCCACTCTGAGAATAACAGACTGAAGAGATATATTGTATATACTAGGGGTGCACCGAATGGGTTTTTTGGTGCCAAAACCGATACCGAAAATGAAAAATATACTAGGCCGAAAATGACCGAAACTTATTTAAAAATATATATTTTTATACAGGAGATAGTCAGAGACTGGGAACATGGTACAGGAGATGGTCAGAGACTGGGAACATGGTACAGGAGATGGTCAGAGACTGGGGACATGGTACAGGAGAGGGTCAGAGACTGGGGACATGGTACAGGAGATGGTCAGAGACTGGGGACATGGTACAGGAGATGGTCAGAGACTGGGGACATGGTACAGGAGATGGTCAGAGACTGGGGACATGGTACAGGAGAGGGTCAGAGACTGGGGACATGGTACAGGAGAGGGTCAGAGACTGGGGACATGGTACAGGAGATGGTCAGAGACTAGGGACATGGTACAGGAGATGGTCAAACTGCAGACATGATACAAGAGATCAATGCAACCTCACCAGTGCCCGTCGATGCAGCTTGCCTGTGTCCCCAGTGCAGCCAGCCTGTGTCCCCAGTGCAGCCAGCCTGTGTCCCCAGTGCATCCAGCCTGTGTCCCCAGTGCAGCCAGCCTGTGCAGGGGGAAGAGAGAGGAGAGCCACCACCGCCACCTGTTGATTAGAGCGCCGGGAACATAACAGCTTGCATTTGAATAGTTGTGTGTTCCTAGCTGCATGCCGTCACATACAGCCCCTCCCCCTTGTCTGGGGAACTTTGATAGACAGATCACCCGTCCAATCCTGGGAACACACAGCTATTGAATTATGTTCCCGGCGCTGTAATTAACCAGGCGGCGGCTCTTTTCTCTCTTCTGCGCTATAGGACACCCCCGTGATAGGCGGCACCAGGGGCGGGGGGGAGAAGCCCCACCCGATTTTCGGCTCCATTTGGCAAATTGCCAAAGAGGCCATTTTCGGCCGATATGTTTTGGCGGCCGAAATTTCGGTGCATCCCTAGTATATACTATTAGAGATTGAATCTGGTAAATATCATCAGACTCAGAGATCAATTTCCGATCTGAACTTTTTCCGACCGAAAAATTGAGAACATGCTCTTAAACATTTGCTGTCGGAAATTCGGCCAGCATATGCACGGTCGCATTTTACGACAAAAGCTGTCATCTGTCTTTTGCCGATCGTGTGTATGCAGCAATGGTCAAGGGAATTTTTAGACAGTGTATGTGGTTTTCGTTGAGAAATTACATTTTCATTCATTTTAAAACAGAATGTTAAAAGCAAGTGAAAATTACAAACATTCTTTCAGCGAATGTACAAAGATTTTTCGGATGAATATTCGTCTGAAAATCCGTGTGACCAGCATAAGGCTCGGTACACACCTATGCAGTTTGCTTTTGATCTGTTTCTGCACTGCTTTTTGCTGTGTGTTTTGATTTTTGCACACGTGATTTTGCTGGGATTTGTGTTTTTTCATTTTTTGTAATGCTTTTTTTTGGCCAATTTGTTGTTGGTCCTTGATGACGCTCTGTGGGAGGGTGAAACATTGATGCAATTTCCAGCATTACTGACGTCCTTTCCGATCCCATGGAACGCACGCCAGGAACTGCGTTTTTACATTTACAGCTCCATGTTTGAGGCTTGTTTGATCTTACTTGTTGTAAGTACCCACTCCCTTGTGCAATAAAAACCTTTTTAATGGTACTTCACTATTCGTTCCATTCTTTTTCATTTTTGGGTACCTGTTTGTTCGGCTGAGAAAACTTCATAAAGGAATCCTTGATCTGATGTCTTGACACCTAATCTGCCATTACTGGATATCATTACTAAGCCTAAAGGGACCCATCAGACTGAAAAGCTGGGGGTCGTTCTGATCTGGTGAGATACATCAGGGGGTGTTGTACACCTGAAGCATTTTGCATTTTCTTCACTTTGGATTGGAGCACCTTTAGTCACTTTTATTTGGACTTTGTTTTGTTTATCATATATTGTTGTTCTTTCCACTTATTGTGTTTGCGAGCACTATATTTATATATTTACATGTTTTCAAGTGATCAGCACTTTGTGTATAGCAGCTGCTTTTATTTTTGTATATATATTTTTTTAGGGATGCACCGATACCACTTTGAAGCCGAGTACGAGTATCGATACTTGACATCATGTACTCACCGATACCAATTACCGATACCTGATTTTGGTCATGTGACCATTTTTTAAAAAAAAATTATGAAAAATTACACATTTTCGCCATAATATGAGGAATTGAAACACAGTCAAAAGACATATGAAAGAAAACATGTTTATTTGCTGGTCACAAACACAAAGCTGTTAAAGCGCAAATTGAACAGAACATGTTATATTAAAAAAATAATGTCAAATCAAATGTCATCAATTACATGTATGTACATTGCAAGTTCACAATTAGGCATGAGGAGAAGCAAGAACAGTACAGTACCTCAGTCAGCTCACAACACAAGACATTATAACATTTCAAAAAATTAAACACAACGTGTTTGTTTCCAGTTCAACTTCTTACACATGTGTAAGGGCTCTTTCACACTGACGGACCTTATGTCCGTTTTTCATCCTTCCGTTTTAGGATGAAAAACGGACATACATGTATCCCTATGGGATAGCGGGTGTCAGCTGATGAGCATCCGCTGACACCCGCTCTCGTCCGTGCCCGCTGTGCTCCGTTTCTGCAGACGGAGGAAAACCCAATTTTTTCATCCGTCTGCAGAGCAGATCGTATGACGCCGGACTCTACGGTCCGTCGTCACCCGATCTCCCATAGGGGAGAGCGGCGCTCTGACAGGTCCGTCCCTGCACGTGTGCAGAGACGGACCTATCATCTTCCTGCTCAGCGGAGATCGCTCCGGCGATCCCCGCTGAGCAAGCGGCTGTCGACGGGGCGGATCTGCACTGATCCGCCCCGTGTGAAAGAGCCCTAAGAGAAACACATTTCACAGACAGAACATTCCAGGATGGCAAGGAAGGATGTGTGTTAGGTTGGTATGTAGGCTGCAGTAAGGCCTCATGCACAGCTCAAAGCAGTTGCTTCTCCAGGTGTTTAGCTCTTTGAGCTTTTTTTTTCTCTACGGCCGCGTACACACGAGCGAAAATTCCTTGTTTTTGGTTTGCCCAACCCTTCTTGAGACACTGCTCTGGGGCATCACTATGGTCAAGAATCAGAAGAGTTGTGTCCGTCAATGAACGTAAGAGAAAACAGGATTTAATTTACGGGCACAGCATCCACCCCTATTTTTTGGAGTTTATACTTCTGACACTGCTTTAACCATTTAAGGACCGGAAGATTTGCCCCCTTAATGACCAGGCCATTTTTTGCGATACGGCACTGCGTTGCTTTAACTGACAACTGCGCAGTCGTGCAAGGCTGTACCCAAACAAAATTGACGGCCTATTTTCTCCACAAATAGAGCTTTCTTTTAGTGGGATTTGATTATCTCTGTGTTTTTTATTTTTTGCGCTATAAACAAAAAAGAGTGACAATTTAGAAAAAATAACTATATTTTTAACTTTTTTGCTATAATAAATATCCCAAAAAAAAAATTTCTTCATCAGTTTAGACCACTATGTATTCTTTTTATTGAATATGTATATTTTTATTGAAAAAAAAAAAACGCAATAAGCGCATATTGATTGGTTTGCGCAAAAGTTATAGCATCTACAAAATAGGGGATATATTTATTTTATTTATATTGATTTTTAGTGGGGCTGCGACATTGCGGCAGACAGATTGGACACTTTTGACACTTTTTAGGGACCATTGACATTTATACAGCGATCAGAGCTAAAAATAGCCACTGATTACTGTTTAAATGTCACTGGCAGGGAAGGGGATAAGTGTTCCCTAGGGAGGTGTTTTTAACTGTGGGGCGAGTGTACTGACAGGTAGTAGAGAGAGATCGCTGTTCCTGGTCACTAGGAACAGCAGATTTCTTTCTCCTCCCCTGTCAGAATGGGGTCCTGTCTGTTTACATTGACATATCCCCGTTCTGGCTCTCTGAGGAGTGATCGCAGGTGGCCGGCAGACATCGCGGCCACACGCATCAGCAACTACATCGCGCCGTGGGAGCATGCGCCCCCTACACCCCTTAAAGCGGTCACCGTACAGCTACGGCGATTCACGCAGGGGAGCCAACCGGCGGCTGGTCGGCAAGTAGTTAAGGCCAACTGCCTTGTCAATAGCAGAGAAGGGGTTTATACCAGATAGGTCTGCCCATAGGCGGTGCTGTTCTTTTTCTGCGTAGTGTCCTACTCCTGTAGGTGGCGCTATAAACCTATTGTCAAGAATCAGAAGAGCTGTGTCAATTCATAGAAACTGATTTTATGGTGAATGACAAATCCATTTTTTTTTTTACATTTCTTCAGTTGCTTCCTGGTTTCACCCCATGGGTGAATGGAAAAACTTACAACTTGTTACATACTTTGATTGTTATGTCAATTTTTTTTATCTCTTATGTGTCTTGTTATCATACAGTATATTTTTTCTACATGTCTTTTAACCACTGGAAGGATTTGCCCCCTTAATGACCAGGCCAGTTTTTGCGATACGGCACTGCGTGCGATGCTGTACCCAAACACTATTGACAACTTTTTTTTCCCACAAATAGAGCTTTCTTTTGGTGGTATTTGATCACCTCCTGTGGTTTTTATTTATTGCACTATAAATAAAAAAAAAACGGACAATTTTGAAAAAAAAAAAATAACTTTTTACTTTCTGCTATAATACATATCCAGGATAGATTTAGGGACTTTTTTTTTTTATTTATTGTTTCTACTGGTAATGGCATCAATCTGCGATTTTTTTTTTTTTTTTTTTTTTTTTTTTTATTTTTTTTTGTGGGTGTGCAACATTTCGGCGGACAAATCTGACACCAAGTGACACTTTTTGGGGACCAGTAACATTATTACATTGATCAGTGCTATAAAAATGCACTGATCAATGTAAAAATGACACTGGTCGGGAAGGGGTTAACACTAGGGGGCGATCAAGGGGTTAAGTGTGTTCCCTCAGCGTGTTCTAACTGCGGAGGGGGGGATGGGCTGCCAGGAACATGACATAGATCACTGTTCCCGAAGACTGGGAACAGAAGATCTCTGTCATGTCACTAGGCAGAACAGGGAAATGCCTTGTTTACCCACCGGCATGCTCCCGCGGTGCACGCACGCTATCCTTCTACGGACTGACATACAGGTATGTCAGTTTATGCAGGAGAGCCGACATGCCGCAGTTTATCTGCGTGTGCAGGTCGGCTAGTGGTTAATCTTTGAATAAATTTATATTTTTTACCTCATGTTTCATTTTGGTGTTTTTGCTTGCCATTAAAATCTCCCTTACTGTGGGGGTTCAATTTTGTTACTATTATCCTGCTGACTGCTGAGACATGATGGGGGCAAAGATGAGGGGGTGCCACAGCTGCAGTAGTGAGTGTATTAGTAATAGTAGTAGTAGTAGTAGTAGTAGTAGTAGTATGACATAAAATGGCCTGGAGGGCCAGATTCAGCACATGGGCCTTGTGTTTGACACATGTACTCTAAAGCATAGTTCACTGTAGATGAATGAGAGGTATACTTAATCATTTCTACCTTGTTCATCTATTTGTTTCAGTTACAAGATGGAGACAGGTAAGGACCTGCCTTGCATACTGGTGCAGGAGATAGGAGGATCCTTTGGCGTTATGGAGGAGCATGTGGACTACTTGGAGGAGCGATTTACTTTGATCACTATGAAAGAGTTAAAGGAGAAGAAAGAACGGGTAGCAGATAAGATAGTGTGCATCTTTAACTGGGCAAACAAGCCTGATGTTGACAAAGAGCTTCTAGAATGCCTTCCTCAACTGAAAGTGATTGCAAGTGCGGGAGCAGGAGTGGATCATTTAAACCTAAAGATGATATCCAGCTATGGGGTGAAAGTTGCCAACACGCCTAACGCTGTGACCAATTCTACAGCTGACTTGGCCATGACTCTGCTGCTTGTGTCTGCCAGGAGTTTTCTGGAAGGTAATATTCAAGGCTTTAATTATCTTCACTTATGTTAACGTGATGTCTCCTACCACCCAAAGATGAAAACCGTAAGAGTGATGACAATGTTTATTATTATATTACTCCGTCTTATACTGTAAGGCCAGCCATAGACGGTTCAAATCCTGGCAGGTTCAGCTGGAACCAGCCGAGATTCAAACCCTGTGTAGGTAGGCTGAATGTACCAAGTTGAACGATCAACCAACTTGGGTACAACCAGCCTGCCGAATTCGCTTGCGATTATCGCTAGTGGCTGCTAGCAATAAATACTGTCTTATCCCGGCAAGGAGCGGCTGCCCCCCGCCAGGAGCAGATAATTGCTCTGCAAGAGGGATTCATTTGTCAGCACTGTCTGTGTTGATGGGGGACTCATGTGAATTTCTTTCCTGCAAAAAAATTTGCACTGTCTTCGGCCTGTCTTAGATTAGAATATGTATGGTTTTATTATATATGGGGAAACAAAAGTGGGAGCCATATTAAAAAGAGAAGTAAAGCTATTTTGGCTATGCTTTTTCTATGGATCATATGAGTGCACATTATTTAGCCAGTCCAGTTAGACAGAACCATTATAAAACTATATTTTTTTTTATGAAAAGACTTTCAATAAGATGCACAGCAAATTACAGTACGCATTAAAAAATATCTTCCTTTGAATAGGTCACAAGATTGCAATGTCTCCAGACACTGAACATTTCCATGCTAACTGGGTATCTAGAGGGGATATAACAGGGAATACTGTCGGCATTGTCGGAATGGGAAATATTGGATATAAAATTGCACAAAGAGCAAAGGCATTTGAAATGAAGATTCTGTATCATAACAGACATCAAAGGTAGGAAGGTTTGAATACTTTTTAAAGGCTCTTTATCAGCTTTTTTATAGAAGAATGTATTTATTTAGCTTTGCCTGCTTGCTTTGCCACATATTCTTTATCGTATTTAAAGAGGGGCTCCAAGCTCAAATACAAATACTGTAGCTGCTGACTTTTAATATTAGGACACTTACCTGTCCACGAATCCAATGATGTCTTCACCCGAGCCGATTTTTCAAAAGGTGCCAACTGTGGCAGTGGAGGGGGAGGGAAATAAGCAGAGCTTTCCCTTTTGGGTGGCGCTCTGCTTTAATATCTGCCACTATCTAAACCATAATCAACATACTTACTGAAAGACTCCTGAAAGAAAATCCAATGCAGGCTAAATTCAATTCCTGGTGAATCAGACAAAATTTGAGCCGTGGGTGGCCCTGCAAGCATCACCTTCAATTCAATTTAAAAATCAAGCCAGGTGGAAAAAAACATTAACACAATTTGAGATCATTACAGCTACATATGTTTTACATCTGAGGAAAACAAAAAAGTCAAATTCTGTTAATACTTTGAAGTACACTGTTGGATGAAAAAAAATGTTGATATCTAATACTGTATAAAAGACACCTAACTAAGCAGGAAACACAAGTGTCTGTGTTACCTATATCAGCATATCGCTTTCCCTACAGCTTTTATACTGGGGCCAATATGCCTGAACTTCTCTCAGTACTGACATTGTGATCAAGTACAACCTCTGGTAATCATTAGTCACGCTGTTTATTAATTAACCGAGGAAGATGCTAAGAAACCTTTAATCCTTTGTCAGGATTGAACTAATCAGCAATGAACTTTAACTGAGTTAACCAAGAACATCAGAACGAAAACTGTTCCAAATAATTATTAGTATTAGCAAAGGGAACTGATCCCTCAGCTGAGTTGCACCATGCCGAGTATGAGGCAATTTCCATAGAGGTCTGTAGGAATAACTGCTGTCAAATGACACCAGGATCGTTGGTGCATCAGGCAGGCATTAGCAAGCTGTGGATCTTAGAATGTACAGTAGAACAGTGGTCCCCAACCTTTTTGGCACCGGGGGCCGGCTGTGTGCAATAAAATTGTGCCAAGGCCCGCGTGAGGGGGTAAGCGATTTTTCGCGGGCAATTTTTCAGGGCTATGGCTGGTTTTAGAGCTTTAATCATCCCGGCACCATGGTTGTTATGGTGTCAGCATGATTGAAACGCCTTATTTCTATCATTACATTGTAATTTAAAATTAAATAGTTCAACTCACCATAATGCAGGATCAGTGGGAGCCTTGAGCGCGTCACTTGCCACCATTGATTGTCACTTGCCACTATGCCTGCCAGATGGGGATCTTGCCACCAGATGGGGATCTCACTTGCCACTATGCCTGCCACTAGATGGGGCTCTCCCTTACCACTATGCCTGCCACTAGATGGGGCTCTCCCTTACCACTATGCCTGCCACTAGATGGGGCTCTCCCTTACCACTATGCCTGCCACTAGATGGGGCTCTCCCTTACCACTATGCCTGCCACTAGATGGGGCTCTCCCTTACCACTATGCCTGCCACAAAATGGAGCTGTCCCTTGCCACGCTGCCTGCTACCAGATGGGGATGTCACTTTCCACGCTAACAGCCACCAGATGGAGATGTCACTTGCCACTGTGCCTGCCACTAGATGGCGATGTCACTTGCTACTATGCATGCCATCAAATGGGAATATCACTTGCCACGCTGCCTGCTAGGATCATGGGGATTGCCACAGTTACCTGGCTGCCACCCAAAAAATAGCCGTTTGTCATGAATTAAATTTACATGTAAAATCAACCCCCCCCCCCCCCCCGGCAGAATTGCAGAGTACTTGCAGCCAGGTACAATGCTGTCAGACTCTCCTCAGTGCGGGTACATTAGCTGCAGGTTAAACACAGGGACATGCGATTGCGAGTGAGAGATGAGAGTGAAGGCGGGCGGGCGGTGGTGAGAGATGATGTCATTCTCTCTGTTCTGGGTCTGGGTCACGGCTGCAGCTCTGTGTTTAGCAGCCTTCGATGTGTAGAGCAGCCTGTAAGTAAGGGAGGAACAGCTGTGCGGGCAATGAGAGATGATGTCATCTCTCTCCCCCGCCGCCGCACCGCTGACATTACTTGTGAACAACGGAAAAAAGGAACAGCGCTAGCAAATATTAACAAACAGTGTACCAATATACAAATCTGTTGGTGTGTGTAGTGGTGAGACTACAAAACTGTTGGTGTGTGTGGTGGTGAGACTACAATAATAAACCACAGTAATTGCATATAAATGATGAAATGAATTATGTGCCAACAAAAATAAGAAAAAAAGTCCAGCAAAGTAGAAAGCCCCTTCTTGGACTGGACTCACCCAGATGCAGAGGCTGTGACTATGAAATCAAGCAGAGAGACTGTGATCTGAGTCCATGGGACATATGATGTGAAGCTGGCTGGTGGTTCAGGATGACCCGGATATCTGGGGGCTTGCTACTGGTGCCATCTCCATGGGTCTTGCAGATTAATGCCTCAAAAGAAAGGAATGCTATATGGTGAAATACCGTTGCAATAAGAGGTACATGCGCGCAATGCGCTACTCACAGAGTTTAAACGAAGGCAGGCTTATCAGAAGGACTTCCGTGAATGCCGCTGGATAGGCGTGCGTTCCACGGAGGCAGGATGTGACGTCGGTGGTTGTGTTCGGCCGGAAATGACGTCAATTCCTTCTGATAAGCCTGCCTTCGTTTAAACTCTGTGAGTAGCGCATTGCGCGCATGTACCTCTTATTGCAACGGTATTTCACCATATAGCATTCCTTTCTTTTGAGGCATTAATCTGCAAGACCCATGGAGATGGCACCAGTAGCAAGCCCCCAGATATCCGGGTCATCCTGAACCACCAGCCAGCTTCACATCATATGTCCCATGGACTCAGATCACAGTCTCTCTGCTTGATTTCATAGTCACAGCCTCTGCATCTGGGTGAGTCCAGTCCAAGAAGGGGCTTTCTACTTTGCTGGACTTTTTTTCTTATTTTTGTTGGCACATAATTCATTTCATCGTTTATATGCAATTACTGTGGTTTATTATTGTAGTCTCACCACCACACACACCAACAGTTTTGTAGTCTCACCACTACACACACCAACAGATTTGTATATTGGTACACTGTTTGTTAATATTTGCTAGCGCTGTTCCTTTTTTCCGTTGTTCACATTTTAGAAGTTGTAGCACTTCCATTACAGCAGCTGCAATCTGTTAACACATTTGCACTATATTTTACTAGCACCATTTTTTTATTTTTTTATTTATTCATTTTTCTCCAGCGCCAGTTTTTGTCGTTTTATACGCTGACATTACTTGTCTCCTCCGCGGCCCGGCAGTAGAGGCGCCACGGCCCGGTGTTGGGCCGTGGCCCACAGGTTGGAGACCTCTGCAGTAGAACATGGCTTTATGCTGAATTCCCCTAGACCTAGGACATTTACTTTATTAAAGTTCTGCTCTAATTTAAACTTGTTAAAAATTAATTGATTGATGAACTCCAGGAAGATACAAAAAAGGCAGCTCAGTAATTTAATACAGCATTCTTTTTTATGTTTAATGTAAGCACTAGTATACCTGCATCTGACTTGGTATCAGAGTCTTGCAGTCTTTTCTAGAGTCTGTACAGCAGAGCTCAGATAGGGGGAGGGAGATGCAGTTCAAAGAGGCAGTCAGCTGTGTGCAGTGCAGGGAGCATGCTGGTGGGAAGAAAGAGCAAAGAGATGAGTTCATCAATGTGCTACTTCTCTTTTCACTGTCCAGTAACAGGGTGGAAGTGGATAGAGGATCTGTAGTGAAAGTGAAACTGCAACAGAGAAAGAACAAGCCCCCACCCCCTTTGCAAGCAAGGATGTGCTGTGTAGCAGAGTAAATCTCACGTCTGAATGGCCAAAAATGCAAGTCAGGAAAAATGGCTCTTTTATATGTAGTTTATCTATGTTTAGTTGTGTTCAGTTCTAAACCAAGTTAGCCAGGAAAGGTAAAAACGCTGCCCTGAAATAACAGAATAATATCAAGTTAAATGTAATGATAGATTGCAACTTAATGATTTCATAAAAGCTATAAGTGTAACTTTGGAGACAATCATTTGCATGGGCAATTCTTTGTGTTTTGTAAAAAAAAACTGCACTATATACTCCTTACAGGGGCCCATGCGTGTGTGTTCCAGGATGGCTCTATGGACAAGTCTTCTTGCATCCATAGAAGCCGATAGCTCTGGTGCCACTGTCCTTGGTGCACTTTTTGGAAATGTAGGTAGCGCTGTGGAGCTGGAGCCAGTGGCGGGGAGCAGGGATGGTATGTAAGGTTAAATTCACATGATGGAAAATCAGTGGCTGCCAGCAAGGATCGGTATATTTATCCAGCTCTGAATGCTGCAAATCCATATGTGCCCATGTGAGTGTAGCCTCGCGTGTTTGAGGTTACGCTCAGGGGAAAAAAGGTACTAGGGAATATTGCACTGCTTGACAGTACTCCATTTATGTACAAAACATGAAAATTAATACTACTTAAAATTTTTTACAGAAGATAAGTTCTCTTTGGCAAATGTTCACACGTAAGCAGCTCTGGGCTCCTGTGCCTGTGTTTCATGCAGGAAAAAGTTTCCTTCACCATTTTTAAAATGCAACCAGAGAGAAATCACATGGTGCTTGTGCACCATGCAGTTTCCCACAACAAAAAATGCGCTGCGGTTTCAGATGCGTGTGTTGCCATTAGGAATACATGGCAGCCCCCGCGCATCTGCAAAAGAGGCAGCGTGGTTTATTAGCAGGTGGGTGCGGGAACAGGTACGATTTACACGCTGTCCTGCATCCGCAACCACCCGCACAAGTGTGAATCTAGCATAAAGTAGTAATGCATACAATAAAATTGCTTGTGATATATTTTTGCAATATGTTTATTTTTTAATCAAATGGCGGTCTGGTAGACCTCCCTACCCATCCAGCATCAATGTACTCTGCTTCAGTGATGCATGGCAAGATCATAGAGTTGGATGGGCAACCACCCACTGTTGAAGCAGAGAGCCTCACTTCTTAACATTTCTTGCAGACTGGAAGAAGAAAAGTCAGTTGGGGCCACATACTGTGAAAATCTGGCAGATTTGCTCCAGCAGTCAGATTATGTAATGCTGGTTGTTAACCTAACTCCGCAGACAGAAAAACTGATTGGGAAAAGAGAATTGAAACTAATGAAGCCTTCAGCAACTTTGATTAATGTCAGCAGAGGTTTGTATAAGTCTGCTAGTCCTGGTCTTTGTGTGGTAGAAACTACATAAAATAATGACTCATTGTATAACTATATGATTTTTCCTGTTTATTTTTTTAAAATGTGTTTATATAAAATTTTTACAGAAATATTCATCAAAAAGAATAACTCGGGCACTCAATATATATTAAAGATTAGTTCTTTAATGCCTGGTTCACACTAGTGCGATTTCAGATGCGACAACCCATTAAAAGGGAAATTACATTATTTTCAGTGATGTCCGTTCACATAAATGAGACTCAGCGATTTGGAAAAGGTTCCTGTACTACTTTGGTGCAATTCCAGTGCAATTTTGGCCCAATAGAATATGCAAACCACTTTGAAGTAGTGTCCAAATACTGTCCAAGTAGCACTACATAATCACACTGAAAGTCAGATTGCAGCAGTGTGAACCTAACCTTAAAGGGATTTGGAAGTTGCATACACAAGCCTAGTATGCATCTCCCACAGGACCTTGAAGGACCAGTACTGAATAAAAATATTACATAGTAATGTACAAGGTAAATTAGAAAATAGAGTATATTTTTTGAATGGTTGGTTGAGCCAAATCGACTGTTGTTCTCTATCAAACTGATTGAAAATCTTTTCTCAAATTAATTGCTTCCATTGTATGTGGTTTTCCTTCAGGATGTTACATTTATTTCAAGATCGGTTAATAAAAGCAAATAACATTTTTAGAGAACTTAAAAACAACATTCAAGTTTCTGTAAGCATTGTACTGGCGAGATTTTTCATATGAACGTTCATACCAAATTCTACCAGTGTAAGGCCAGCCTAACTCCAGCCAAACTTTGTTTTTTGTTTTAGTTTAATTGGAGTCCTGACAGGAAGTGAGGGTTATTTTCTCTAATAGGGGCACAGATGGCAATAAAAGCCTCACAGAGGCTCTAATCCACCCTGCTTTGTCAAAAACAAAATTAAAATGTTTTTGCTAGAGTTGGAATTTAGGGGTTCGCGTCTGTGCAATAGCAACAAGTGAGGAAATGGGCATCGATGCAGTGAAAGAGGACATGAATGTTGGTACAGTGGGTGCGAGTGGAGAAGTGTGCTTCGGCGCATTGGCTGCGAGTTGGGAGGTGAGGGTCGGCGCAGTGGCAGCAAATGTGAAAGTGCACATCAGTGCAACAGCACTGTGGCGGTGAGTGGTAAAATTATTTTTGGTGCAGTGGCACAGAGTGGGTAATGTGAATCGGTGCAGAGATCACAGAAGGGAAAGTGCATCATTGTAGAGGTGGCGAGTAAGTGCGAGTTGGTGTAGTGGTAACGAGTGGGGCAATGGTGGGAAGGTGCAGTGGCAAAGAGTGGAGACATGTACGTCAGTGCAGCAGCATCGGATGGGAAAGTGTGTGTCAGGGCGGGGAGTGATGGAGTTAAATAGAGGAGAGAATCTTGTCATTCATCAGACTGGAGTTACAAAATGAAAGTTTATCAGCAGGATAAGAACCTGTCATCAATGCACAGAAGATTTTTACAGGATCCAGATGCCTGACAGACCTGGGACATACTTCATTATAGATAAGTGATGTGCAGCTATAGGAGCAAAACTATTCTTTGTCTAAACTTCAGCTTTAATAATTACTGTATGTTAGATAAATTGTTACAGTGCATTTTTGTTTTTGGAAAAAAAAAAACTTTACTTTCTCTTATGCTATATGTCCTATAGTTTTAGAACCCCTGTCAGGCTTTTTACTGCTATGAAGAGCTATCTTAGAAAGATAACAATGATGTGAAGGAAGCTCTCCAACAGCAACAGGTATAGAAATAAAATGCTTTGTTACAGATCTTTTCTTACTTCCTGTATTGTGACATTGTAAGCAGAACAGGAAGTACAGGTACATTTCTCTAACTGATCCCTGGATTACAGTTAAAACCTGGCTGGGGTTCTGATCCTTCCTTACGCAATCCAAAATGAGAAAAAAAGTTTTGGCTTGACATACAGTACATGTGTTAAACTTTTTGTTTTAACACCATTTAGTATTTTTAGTCTGAACATTTTAGAACTATTTACACTGGTCACATTCTTTGCACATAGGTCCAGTCGTTGATCAGGATGCTTTGGTGGAAGCTTTACAAGTGGGAGAAATCAAAGCTGCTGCACTAGATGTTACATATCCAGAACCCTTGCCTAGGTAACTTCTTATGCTTGAAAATTCTATACTTGTATCCTTATGTTTTTTTAACAAAGCCTTAACTAAGGCCTGGTTTAGTGTGATGTGATCTTGATCGATTTCCAATGAGATTTTGTAGTGCTACTGTGCATTTTTGGCACATTTTTGGCACATTTACTCCTGGGATTCATCCCTGCTGTCAGCAGCAGGTTGTTAAAGAGATGATACCCACTAGTGTCCTAACAACCATGAGTCATCTCTGCTGTCAGTGGGGGAATTCCCCGCTGACAGCAGAAGGTAAACAAAAGAGCCAGCAAAAAAACAAGTTGACGTGGGGGTCCACCCCCAATCTATACCAGACCCGCACAAAGAAAAAGAAAATAACGCGTGGAGTCCCCAAAAATCAATATCAGACCCTTTTTGTCTGGTATGCATTTCAAGGGGAACCCCACGCCCCAAAAAAAAGTCTGTAGTCTCCCAAAATCCATACCAGAACCTTATCCAAGTATGCAGCCTGGCAGGCCCTCCCCTTAACCATACCAGGCCACATGGCTTCAACATGGGGGTGGGGGGTAGCTTGCCTGGGAAGGTCTGGTCTGATGACCAGAGCAGAGCGGGCAGATGACAGGTATGTGTCCACTTAGTTTATGCAGAGCAGACATGGATGGCCCGTTTACACCCACCATCTCCGATCTACCTACAAATCCCCTTTTGTTCGTTTATATCAGACCGGATAGGAGGTAGGTGGGTTTAAACCAACACAAGTCCGTTTACACCTGCTGGTCCATAGGGGTGAATGAACCTTCCAATCAGGCCTGCCTGAAAAACTGACAGGCGGACCTGATCGGAACAGTGTTTGTAAAATTAAAGCGGTTCTGCACACATTTCATTTTAGTAAATCTCTTTGCCTTCCAAATCAGGCAAAGAGTACTAAATGAAATGTGGTTTTTTTTTTTCACTTACCTTGTAATCGATGACTTCCGGTCTTCTGTCTCTGCGGGGTCTGTGCGGGGATCCTCGTCACGCCGCACTGTCTCCTGGGATCTGGTGTCATTGATCCCAGGAGTCTGTGCGGGCATCTTCCGAAATCTCGCGAGATTTCGGTCACATCCTCCGAAATCTCGCGAGATTTCGGTCACATCTTCCGAAATCTCGCGAGATGTCGGCATTGTGGGCCAGCAACCCGGAAGAAAGGGGCCTGTGTGGTTTCAGGTGCCCACACGGAAGATGGAAGCAGTCATGAACCGGTTTTAAAACTCCACATTGCGGACGAAAAACGATACACATGCAAAGCACATTACTGCACAATTGACGAAAAAAATAAAAACTTCTAACACAGTGTTGAACCGCTTTAACTTTGTGGCAGTTGATTTTTGGAAATCATTTTTTTCCATTTTGATATTTTTTTTAGTTTCTTGAATATAATCTTTAACCGCTTGCCGTCTGCTCACAGTAGATATACTGCAAATGGGTGGCACAGCCAGGCACTGCAACATTCCTGTACAACGCAGTGTCCTTGCTTGTTTTGGCGGCTGTAGAACCGTGCTCTGTCCAATCACTGAGTTTGGCTGAAACCTGCTGATCGGCTGTGGCCAGTCACAGAACTCTATGCACAGACAGCAATCTGTCTGTTTCTTCTCCCTGAAATCAACCCTGAGTTCCGGGAGAAAAAACTGCCAGATCTGTTGGTAAAAGCAGCACACATTACACTTGTTAGGCACACAGGTTGCCCCTTGATGTTAACCCCTTCCCAGCCAGTCATTCCTACAGTGTACAACATTATCACTATATTAGTGTCCCTAGCGACGTCGGTGTCAGTCAGTTAGACCCACCCAGTCAATGTCTGTTAGTGCCAGATTGCCTGCCCACACAGTCACACTACAAGTCGCTGATCACCGACATTATAGTGTCTGTATGGATCAGTATCTTTATCACAATCAGAACTATGCTAGCGTCCCCAAAAACGCCAAAGACATGTAGCAGAATACATTTTGGCCTAAATTCATAAAGAAATTAGATTTTATTGGATATGTTTTAGAACAGAAAATAGAAAATGTTGTTTTTTTTTATTTCAGTATTTTTTCATTTATATATTAAAATTTAAAACCCAGTGGTAATCAAATAACACCAAAAGAAAGCTTTATTTGTGTGAAAAAAATAGAAAATTTAATTTGTGTAGAGTGTTGCATGACAATTGCAAGTTAAAGCGGGAGTAAACCCGCTGACATTTTTTTTTTTTTTTTACACCTGTAAGGGAAAAGGCATAATGAGCTAGTATGCACCGCATACTAGCTCATTATGAAATACTTACCTTAGAACGAGGCGTCGGTAACTCACCCGGTCCACACCGAGGTCGCTGACATGTTGCCTCGGCGTGTCTTCCGGGTATCGCGACTCCAGCGCTGTGAGTGGCTGGAGCCGCGATGTCGTCACTCCCGCGCATGCGCACGGGAGACTTCGTCCCGGCAGGGTTCGTATTCTGCCGGCCTTTCAGACGAGAATCCCCCGTGCGCATGCGCCGCTGCAGTCAGCGGCGTATTGCACGGGGAATATCTCCTAAACCGTAAAGGTTTAGGAGATATTTTTTGTACCTACAGGTAAGCCTCATTACAGGCTTACCTGTAGGTGAAAGTGGAAAATGTGACTTTACTTCCACTTTAAAGTAACACAGTGCTGAATAGTCATGTAGGGGATAAAACCTTCCAGACAGTGGCATAACTAGAACCTTCAGGGCCCTGAGATAGAGGACACAGCCCTCCATCTCCTTCCCTGCAGCCTTAGCCTCACAATGACTGGAGAGGAATAGCTCTGTACAGAGGCTTCCCGCTCATTTATAAACTGAAGCATAGTAAACACAGTTTACTATGTTTCCATTATGAACATACGGATCACTTACTCTCCATTCAGAAAAGGCTTCATCCTGACAAATCCCCCCGCAGCAGCCGGCGGGAAAGGGGATAACCCTGCAGAGCTGTGGGGACATGGGGGGGGGGGGGGCAGGAAAAAGCACAGGGGGGCTGGAGAGCACACAGGGGCCAGCAGAAAGAAGCTGCATAGGAGGAGCTGTGGGGATGGCTGCATATAAAGGAACTAATCTCTCATCGGCTGCAGGAGGAAAGTGGAGAGATCAGTTCTTCTATGCCAGTGTTTCTTAATCTTTTTCCAGTCAGGGCACCCTTGAAGTATACCCCTAGGTGAATGGGGCTGCACTGCAACCACTGCGCAACTCTGCATGCAGTTGCAGCATAGTAATGATGCATTTAGGGGGTTAAAACAGACAGTCAGGAGGCAACATAGTGCCTCTTTACTGGCTATCAAATGCCTCTGAAAAGCGATCTGAGCATGGATCGCTTTTTCAGAAGAATGGCATTTTCTTGCTGGTACTATGAACAAGCGGTAAAAAAAAAAAATCAGTTCTGATTGTAAACATATAGGGCAGGGATCTTCAAACTACGGCCCTCCAGCTGTTGTGGAACTACACATCCAACGAGGCATTGTAAAACTCTGACATTCACAGACATGACTAGGCATGATGGGAATTTTAGTTCCTGAACAACTGGAGGGCCATAGTTTGAAGACCCCTGATATAGGGGGTCAGGATTAAAAGCACATACATACATGTACGGCCATGCATACACATGTATAAACACACACAAATATATATAAAACACACGCATACATACACATATACTGTGTATATATAAGCACACACACACATACATGTACACACATATATAAACACAGACATATATAAATGCACATTGTAGCAGGGTGCCTGTGAAACGGGTTAAAATGACAGGAAAAGTGATTGATGGGATGTTCCTCCACGGATTTTTAAATTTGCAATCTAAGATAATACCAGCAAAGACTTCAGGGTAAAGAAGGATAGTTCTTTACCCTGTATTGGTAAAGTCCATTCCGAGGCTGGTTTTATTGGCAGTCTGATCGAGATCTGTGTGGGACAGACTCCCAAGTCCGTGGACCGCAGTTTAATGTTTTCTTTTCAGGTCTTGATTAAAGCAGCTTGTCCTAGCTCTCAGGGAGAGAGAGTGTGTCTCCATGTGAGGAGGCAACTAGGAACATGGCTGCTTATCCCTGACTTTGGATACAAAGTATTTGCATTTGTAAGGTCACTTACTACAAAACCAAGGACTGGTCTGACTACGGACACAGTAAGGCTTGGTAGAGCAGATGTTTATTTTTGATTGATGGCAAGATTCCTTTCTTCTTCCGTTTGGGAATATCCTGTGGATTAAACATGATCTTTTCCTAAAGAAACTGTGAGTTTGTCCCTACATTGAGTCTGATCCCCTAACACACACACACACACACACACACACACACACACACACTAAGTGGACACAGTACAGTACATGGGGCATGCTGTCCCAGAAAGAAAGGAAAGGTGGAAGGAAAGAAAGAAAGAGAAGAAAATATGAAAGAAAGAGAAAGGAAGGAAAGGTGGACGGAAAGAAAAAAAGAAAGAGGAAGGAAGGAAAGAAAGGAAAGATGGAAAGAAAGAAAGACAGGTGAACAGAAAGAAAGAAAGAGAAAGGAAGGAAAGGTGGAAGGAAAGAAAGAAAGAGAAAGGAAAGGTGGAAGGAAAGAAAGAAAGAGAGAAGGAAAGAAAGAAAAGATGGAAGCAAAGAAAGAGAAAGGAAGGAAAGGTGGAAGGAAAAAAAGAAAGAAAGGAAAGATACTAGGAAAGAAAGAAAGGAAAGAGAGAAGGAAAGAAAGAAAGAATAGATGGAAGGAAAGAAAGAAAGGAGGGAAAGGTAGAAAGAAACAAAAGAAAGAAAGATAGAAGGAAAAAAAAGAAAGAGAGAAGGAAATAAAGAAAGAAAAGATGGAAGGAAAGCAGAAAGAAAGAAAGATAAAGAAAGGAAAGGTGGAAGGAAAGAAAGAAAATATGAAAGGAAAGAAAGATGGAAAGAAAGAAAGAGAAGGAAAGGTGGACGGAAAGAAAGAAAGAGAAAGGAAAGGTGGACTGAAAGAAAGAGGAAGGAAAGAAAGAAAGTAAAGATGGAAACAAAGAAAGGAAAGAGAGAAAGAAAGAAAAGATGGAAGGAAAGAAAGAGAAAGGAAGGAAAGGTGAAGGAAAAAAAGAAAGAAAGGAAAGATGCTAGGAAAGAAATAAAGAAAGGAAAGAAGGAAAGAAAGAGAGAAGGAAGGAAAGAAAGAAAGAGATAAGGAAAGAAAAGATGGAAGGAAAGATAGAAAGCAAGGGGGATGGAGGAAGAAGGGAAGGAAGGGCATCCCCTACATCAGTGTACTCACTGGGAGGCAGGAGGGACTGGATGGATGGGTGGATGGATCAGACTGCCCTTTTCCTTTTCTGTTTGTTGGGCTTCAGCATGAATCTTCCCGCCCACATCTCCTTCTCTGAGACAGAACAGAGAACACTGCCGAGGAGAGTGGGCGGGGCAGACACTGGAGGAGGAGGAGCAGAAGCAGGTCTCTCCTCTCCTGTCTGGCTGTGCAGGCAGCAGGGGGAGGGGGAGATCTGTCAGAGCAGGCACTGCTGAGCGGCTCTCCCTGTCTGTTATCCGGAGCTGTACGTGAGCTCCCATCACAGTAACTTTCACTCCCAGCCTGTCTCTCCCTGTAGCAGGGTGAGAGGACTGAGGACTATGCTGCTGTGGAATACCTGTAAAGTAGTGAATTTCACAATCCTCAAACATTCAAACATAGTGGTAGGAACAATCATCAACTCTCGACTCGACTACGCAAACTCCCTCTACATAGGACTACCTAAATTCCAGATTGCACGACTTCAAGTCGTTCAAAACACGGCAGCAAGACTAGTCACAGGAAAAAAACCATGGGAATCCATCTCCCCATCCCTGAGGACTCTCCATTGGCTAAACGTAAAGAATCGGATCACATTCAAGACCCTCTGCTTGACCCACAAATGCGCTCAAGGAGATGCTCCTCAATACTTATGCGAAAAAATACAACACTACACCCCCAATCGCAACCTCCGATCTAACAACCAAAACCTCCTCCTCGTCCCCAAATCTCGGTACAAGTCAAGGGGAGAAGGAAGATTTGCAGTCCAAGGACCACGGCTATGGAACGCTCTACCTACGAACATCCGCTTGGAAAAAGACCATCGGGCCTTCAGGAAAAAACTCAAGACCTACCTCTTCTAAGAAGGAATCAACGCAGGTCGGATCAAGCGCCTCGAGGCGATTCAGTTCGCAGTTGCAGCGCTATACAAATCATTCATTCATTCATTCATTCATTCATTCATTCATTCATTCATTCAATGTTGGAGTCCAACACAGCAATTTAACATACATGCAGTAAATGTCACATTTTTGCTGCTGTGATCTGACTTCCAGTTAGAGAGTGGCTACATTCATTCTCTATGGTCCCACTGTATGTAGGAACATAGCCACCCTCTCTTGCGCTTTTTTTTTTTTTTCAAGATGAACAAAGGAATGTGGACTATGGGATGTGTAGTGTGCATAGAGCAGTGCACATGAGTGAAAAGGAAAAGGAGAGGTTCAGGTGCAAGTGGGGGGGGGGGGGTGGAAGAGGCTCAGGTGATCATAGAAAATGTTACAAGGAGGAACCAAAACCTAGTACTTGTGAGACTTGTGAGACCCAGATTTGCAGGACATATGAAATGCCATATATCACTATGAGAGCCGTTCAAATTGACACTACTGAAGTCGCTGCAACTTCAGAAAAGGTTCCTGCACTACTTTGATCCGACTTCACGGGTTCATTGCCAGAGAGTGTAAAAGTCTTATCAGAGGCACTCCAAACTTGCTCTAAAAATATCACAACTTTGGAATCTGTTAGTGTGAAAGGAGCCTAAGTAGTGGATGTGTATGGATTCGTTTTGGAGAATATGGATATCATTTAGTGCCACTTCAATGCCAGGAGCATAGTAACAGTCCAAGACCATGCAGGAACAACACTCTAGTTCAAGGCAGACACACACAGGAAAGCAGGTACAGGGTCAAGCAGTGCACGTTAGTTGTGGTCATGTGCACTGCTCTATGCACACTACAAATCCTATAGTCCACAGTTCACCTCTGAAGCAAGCAAAAGAAGGGTGCTATATTCTTACATATAGCGGGACCATGGAGAACAAACTTAACCACCCTCTAACAGGAAGTCCGAAAAGAAAAATGCATTTGGAGATTTAGAGGAGGCTGAGAACAATAGAAGATGACAATACATACCTGTATTAAGCTGGTCATATATGGGTCGAATTCCAAATGAATTTTCTTTCGAAAATCGTAACTAAGTATTATAGTCCTAATTTCCCACTATTGGTGGGCACGATTTTCATGCGGCCATTGAATTTTGGAAATTTTTCCAAAAACAAACAAATTTCTAATGCATGATGGCAGAATGGTGTGAGAAATATAATCGAAAAATAAATGTGCATGAGCCCTGACCTGAAAAGAAGATTCCCCGCTAAGAAAATGATTTTCTGTAGCAAGATGAGGTGAAGATGAAGGCTTGGTTGGTCGAACTTTGAAATCAATGATGGCACCGTCGGATCAAAAAAAAAAAAAAAATGGTGCCGATAATGGCTACCATTCGCGTGCAATTTATTTATTTATTTTTCCCACAATTTTTATAGGTCACGTGACTCAAAAACACACACACCCATTTTTGCAGCATTTTAAATGCAGTTCAACGTGGAGGTGCTTTACACCGCAAGTGCAACTAACCAGTGTGAAGACGTACAGAATAGATAGATAGGGATAGGGATGCATTTTATTTGAGCTTTTCTTGCACTTTTTTTTTAATGCAAAAGTGATTCAAAAACTACTAAACAAAAAGTCGAATTTTATATGTATATATGTATAAAAAAAACTCTATATATTTTAAAAACTGTCCATTTTTTGGTTTTCGACCAAGTGCATCCTGAATTTCTGGTTTCTGTCTAAAAAAAATTATTTCGGTGTACTACTAACCTTTTTTTTTTTTTTTATAATGAAACCAGAGTTTAGTGTCAGTCTAGGTCCCTTCTTTCTGGGAGTTTCCTTAACGCATAAATTTGCCCAGCATTCCCTGTTACCAATGGCACTAACATTGTTACTGTAGTTACTTCCAAATGAGGCAAGACATGTACAATATGCATGATCTTACTGTCCAGGATGACCAGCTCAGTGAGATACTCTTTTTTTTGTGAATGTGGCGGTTTGAGCGAGTGAGGACCACTAATCCAAAGGAACAATGGCAATTTGGGCAGCTTTTCTAATCCCCCATTTAACTGTTACTGCAGGCGGTGGCCAGCAGAAATCACACCTGCTGAAGACATGTAGGGAAGGCCCGGTCCATTTTAGAAAAAAGACTCCTTGTCATGTGAGTGCAGCAGTACATTGCTAGTAACCCAATGACTGAAGCCAGCCCTTCAGAACAGATACACATACAAAATACAAAGCCGGCAGCCAATCGTAGGCGGCAGAGGCATTCCTCACCTGCAGCCACAGTGCAGCTGTCGAGCAGGCAATGTCTCTGCCAACTATGACTGAGTGTCGGCTCATATTTTTGGTAAAAAAAATCACAATAAGCGTTTATTGATTGGTTTGCGCAAAAGTTATAGCGTTTACAAAATAGGGGATAGTTTTATGACATTTTTAACCACTTGCTTACTGGGCACTTAAACACCCTTCCTGCCCAGACCAATTTTCAGCTTTCGGTGCTGTCACATTTTGAATGACAATTACTCAGTCATGTAACACTGTACCCAAATGAATTTTTTGTCCTTTTTTTCCCACAAATAGAGCTTTCTTTTGGTGGTATTTGATCACCTCTGGGTTTTTTATTTTTTGCGCTATAAATGAAAAAAAAAGACCGAAAATTTTGAAAAAAAAAGCATTTTTCTTTGTTTCTGTGATAAAATTTTGCAAATTATTAATTTTTCTTCATAAATTTTGGCCACAATTTATACTGCCACATATCTTTGGTAAAAATAACCCAAATTAGTGGATATTATTTGGTCTTTGTGAAAGTTACAGACTTTACAAACTGTGGTGCGAATCCTACAAAATTGATCACATCTGATGCACTGGTGACCTATCTCATTTCTTGTTACCCGAACAAGCCAGGAAAGTACAAATACCCCCCAAATGACCCCTTTTTTGAAAGTAGACATTCCAAGGTATTTAGTAAGAGGCATGGTGAGCTTTTTGATGTTGTCATTTTTTTCCCACAATTCTTTGTAAAATGAATTTATTTTTTATTTTTATTTTTTTCCCACAAAATTGTCATTGTAATAGGTTATTTCTCTCACATGGCATGTGTATACCACAAATGACACCCCAAAATAATAAATTCTGCTACTCCTCCTGATTATTACGATACCACATGTGTGGGACTTTTACACAGCCTGGCCACATAGAGAGGCCCAACATGCAGGGAGCGCCATCACGTGTTCTAGGAGCATAAATTACACATCTAACTTGTTGACTACCTATTACACTTTTGAAGGCCCTGGAGCACCAGGACAATGACACGTGACACTGACGTGGCCAGGGACGTCCTCCCGGCAGGGAGCGTCCGCTCTGCAGCCGTCTTTCGGCTATAGCGCAGGCACCTAGTGGTTAATCATTTTTTTTTTTGTTTAAATTGCGGCGAGCAGCGTTTTTTATCATGACTGCGACCATGGTGGACACATCGGACATTTTTGACACATTTTTGGGACCATTGTCATTTATACAGCAATCAGTGCTATACAAATGCACTGATTCCTGTGTAAATGACACTGGCAGCGAAGGGGTTAACCGCTAGGTGGCAGTGTAGGGTTAAGTGTGTCCTGGGGGCGTGTTTCTACCTGTGGGGGGCGTGGCTGTGTGACACCTCACTGATCTCTGCTCCGATCACACAGAGCAGAGATCGGTGACACTGTCACTAGGCAGAACGGAGAGATGCTTGTTTACATTAGCATCTCCCTGTTCTTCCTCTCCGTGAGGCGATCGCGGGTATCCCCGCGGCAATCAAGTCCGCGGGACCCGCGACCCGACCCGCACGCGCCCACCGTCCGCCTCCTTAAAGGGCAACGTACAGGTACATGATTCTGCCTGTACGTGCCCTTCTGCCGCAGTATATCTGCATGAGGCGGTCGGGAATCGGTTAAAGCTACTACTATACTTTGTTTAAAAAATAAAGGGCATCACTCTATTTGGAGAGCCAGAATTCTTCCCTTTATATGACTGTCACTATACAAGTGCATCTCATAAAAATTAGAATATCATCAAAAAGTTAGTTTATTTCAGTAATTCAATTCAAAAAGTGAAACTCGTATATTATATTATATTATATTATATAGATTCATTACACACAGAGTGATATATTTCAAGCATTTCTTTGTTTTTCATTTTGATGATTATGGCTTGCGGCTAGTGAAAACCCAAGATTCAGTATCTCAGAAAATTTGAATATTACACAAGACCAACAAAAAATTTTTTTAATACAGAAATGTTGGCTTACTGAAAAGTATGTCCATGTACAGTATAGTATGCACTCAGTACTTGGACGAGGCTCCTTTTGCATGAATAACTGCATCAATGCGGTGTGCAGGGAGGCGATCAGCCTGTGGCACTGCCAAGTTGTTATGCAAGTCCAGGTTTCTTTCTGCATTGTTGGGTGTGGTATCGCTCTCATCTTTGGTGACAACACAAAGTAACGCCACTCTGAACTAAGATATCCGGATAGCAGGTAATTGGTAACTTCGGCACACCCAAAATCCAGATGCCCTGACCCTCAGGATGTCCTGACCCTCAGGATGTCCTCCTTACATCCAAACAGGCAAACTTGAAAATAACTGAAGAAAATCCGGCACTCTGGATATATCATCTGTGGTCTTTATTTTATCATGACAAGTATAAAAAGGACAAGCAGACGCGTTTGGGCACAAGCCTTGTTCACAGTGAACACGGCTTGTGCCGAAACTTGACTGCTTGTCCTTTTTATACTTGTGATACAATAAAGACCACAGATGATTTATCCAGAGTGCTGGCTTTTCTTCTGTTATCTCTCATCTTTCTCTTTCTCTTGTCACACACAGATTCTCTATGGGGTTTAGGTCAGTCGAGTTTGCTGGCCAATCAAGCACAGTGATACCATGATCATTAAACCAGGTGTTGGTACTTTTGGCAGTGTGGGCAGGTGCCAAGAACTGCTGGAAAACATCAGCATCTCCATAAAGCTAGTCAGCAGAGGGAAGTATGAAGTGTCTGGCTGACAATGGTTTCACCAGACAGAATATGAGGTGATCTCTCTAATGGCAACACAGACAGAAATACAATTGCTTTTTTTTGTAGATTAGGAAAGGGCTAGAACCCCATTCAAATGTTTAAATCTGTCTGTGTCTATTGCAGAGTTCTCCTCACTTTCTCCCTCATCTTTGAGATTTGGCTCATGACCTTTTTAACAGACTCACGTTGACACAAGTCTTTACCAGATCGGAGCTACATGGGGCATTTTATTCAAATTGGAGAAAGGGATGAAGTAAAAAGCTTTTCATACTAAATTTGGACACTGAGTACACAGTCATGCCATTTATGCTCCGCAATGCTTCTTCCACATTTTGCAAATTACATTTTTAGGGACTTTTTGGACACGATTGTATCCTCCTTTTTCTCATCATTGGAAACTTGTTCATGAAATGAAATTTAAGAGATTGAACAGAATTGCCAAAGCAAAAATCTTTACAGTCTGGGAGGCTTATCTTGGTGAAAAGTTTTGAGGTGTCTGTGAACAAATTCATTAGGGACTTTTCATGTATCATCTCCCTAATAACTCAGCTAACCAAGCAAAATATGCTTTCCCAATGGTTAGCAGAAGGTCAAGCAGCTTTTCAACAACTTAAAGCCCTATTCATCTCTGCACCCTGATACTGCCTTAAATGCTGGAAAAGGATTCTTCTAAAGTCACTGTGGGGGCCATTCTTTCCCAACGATAAGGGCCTAAACGCTAGTACATCCTGTAGCTTTCCTTCTTCCCTAGTATACTGTTGCTGAAAAGAACATTGCTTGCACAGACTCTAGACTGGTAAACTGTTTTCTACATATAGGCATCCAGACTGAAGGAATAGAATAGTGTAAGTAAAGTTTTTAAAAAGCTTTATTAACCGTTTCCCGACCGACCGCCTCACGCAGATATACTGCGGCAGAAGGGCACGTACAGGCAGATTGTACTGTAAGAGGCGGCTTGCGGACGGGCGCCCGGTGGGAGCTCCGTGAGCTGGATCGCGGGACATCAAGTCCGCGGGGATACCCGCGATCTTCTCACGGTGAGAAAGAACGGGGAGATGCTAATGTAAACAAGCACATTCTGCCTAATGACACTCTCATTGATCCCAGCTCCCTGTAATCGGGAGCGGTGATCAGCGATGTGTCACACACAGCCCCCCCCCCCACACACAGTTAGAATCACTCCCTAGGACACACTTAATCCCTACAGCGCCACCTAGTGGTTAACCCCTTCACTGTCAGTGACATTTTTACAGTAATCAATGCAACTTTTTAGCATTGATCGCTGTATTAATGCCAGTGGTCCCAAAAATGCGTCACAATTGTCCACTGTGTCCACCATAATGTCGCAGTCATGATAAAAATCGCTGATCGCCGCCATTACTAGTAAAAAAAAATTATTAATAAAAATGCCATAAAACTATCCCCTATTTTGTAGATGCTATAACATTTGCGCAAACCAATCACACGCTTATTGGGATTTTTTTTATTTTTTTTTACCAAAAATATGTAGAAGAATACGTATTGGCCTAAACTGAGGAAAAAAAAAATTTTTTATATTTTTTGGGGATATTTATTATAGCAAAAAGTAATGTGTTTTTTTTTTCAAAATTGTCGCTATTTTATTGTTTATAGCGCAAAAAATAAAAATCGCAGAGGTGATCAAATATCACCAAAAGAAAGCTCTATTTGTGGGGGAAAAAAAGACATAAATCTTGTTTGGGAGCCATGTCGCATGACCTCACAATTGTCAGTTAAAGCGACGCAGTGCAGAAATGCAAAAAGTGCTCTGGTCTTTGGCCAGTCAAATGGTCCGGGGCTTATGTGGTTAAGCATAAAATAAATACATGTGAAATGGCTTAGCTCAGGAAAGGTAGTGTGCAAAGTCAATGAGTGGGGCTGCTGCTCTGAGCTACAACTAACCCACCCCCCGTCAGCAGCCTGCATGGATAAGAAGGAGCTTCTGCCATGCAGCTTGCAGGATCCTTTTCTCCTCCCGCTCCTTTGTGGCCAGCGCTCAGTGTGCACAGGGCCATCAGCTCGCCTGCCCAAGCGGACCGGATGCCTGTTTTGGAAAATGGTGCAAAATGTATGACAGTGTGGCTGGTGCGAACAAGGCTTAAATCTGGTGAAATGCTAAGAAGAAAGGAGGTTGGCCAGCACTGTTTCAGGAGATTTATCTTGCTGACTGGAAGACATTCCATTATAAGGCCGAGACCGAAACTACCCTTCTTGTATTGTATTAACTTATTTTTTCCAAAATCCATAATTCACCTCATGTGTGGATATTTTTGTAGTATAATCTTTTGCCGCATGCCTTTTTTTTTCATTGTAGTGACAATAAGTCTTTTTTATTTTGGAGTAGGCCGGCTCGGCTCTGGCAGGGAGGCAGCTGCGCACCCGCCCTCTGCCTGAGCTGGCCTGCCAGCCCGCTTCCCTGCCCAAGCTGGGCCAAGCCAAGCAGGCCCGCCTGTCCTGTGACCAACCAATCTCCATTCTTTGCTGATGCAGCACCCTGCCCTAAGCTGGTTAAATGTATTTAGAAATGTATCTTCTAGGTCACGTCTCCCTAAACCTGGTGTTGATTGCTACTGCCTGCCTCTGGAAGAAGCTTCCAGAAATAGAGTAGGAGGGTTAGCCACTGGGTTATGAACATTTATCTGATCCCTGGGGTTAGGTCCTGAAGGTGTGGCTGGGGAGAAGATACATTTTTGGGAGGGTCTGTTCAGAACTCTCTCCCTTCTGTGGCCTCTGCCCCTCAGTGTTACTGAATAGCTTTTGCTGTTAGGCCTCAGCATGTGCTTTTTGGCACCATTCGGTTTCACGTACCAAAAAAAAAAGCACTGCATTCTCCGAGGTGTGGGGGTGCCATCAAGAATTTATGCGTGGGCATGTGCAAAAGAGCAATGTGTTTTGGGTGCGGGAACACATGGGATGTACAAACCGTCCTGCACCCACATAGATGTGAACCTAACCCACGATCTTTATGTAAGGAGCACAGATAGGCAATACATAATGGCAAAAAGATTTTTCACAATTTAGTAGGATCTGTGGCTAACCAAGTTTTCTAATTGCACTATACATTTTAGTCTTTGCTCTGCTACAGTGGTTCTCAACCCTGTCCTCAAGTACCCCCAACAGGGCATGTTTGCAGGTTTTCTTTTTGTCTTGCACAGGTGCTTTTAAATCCGAGTCAATGGCTTGGTATTTTGGACAGCTGTTTTATCTAATGCCGCCTACATATGGCTGGAATTTCCGATGAAAACAGTCCGATGGGAGCTTTTCATCGGATTTTCCGACTGTGTGTATGCCCATCGGTCTCTTTCTGTCAGCATTTCCGATGGACTTTAGATTGAGAGCCTGTTCTTAATTTTTCAGACAAAAAAAATTTCGATAGTGTGTATGCAATTTCGGCACGCAAAATTCCAACGCATGCTCGGAAGCATTAAGCTTCCCTTTTTATAGTGCGGTCGAACGTGTTGTATGTCGCAGTGTTATTGACCGTCGGAATTTGGTGTGACCGTGTGTAGGCAAGACAGTTTGAGCGGAATTCCGACGGGAAAACCATCAGAGCTTTTTCCAACGAGAATTCCGATCGTGTGTACTCGGCATAAGAGAAATTCCCAAAACATGACCTGTTGGGGGTAATTGAGGACAGGGTTGAGAACCACTGCTTTGCTAAATGGAGGCCTATGTTTATACTATTTAATCATGTATTCCACAATTTGTGAATAAGTCTTCTTGTATTTTAAAATATTATTTACTATTAAATTCACAGAGATCACCCATTGCTTAAATTGAGCAATGTTGTTATATCTCCTCACATGGGCACGGCAACACGTGATTCTCTGTGTGCTATGATGGAAGATATGGTACAGAGTATGATGGATGCTGTTGACAGTCATTCGAGTTTTCCTTTGAAGTCACTGACATCTAATTGAAGAATTCATCATCTTGGTAGTTTATTAAAGACCATTTATATACATCAACCCTTATATCATCCTAAAATTTAGTGCCCATCTAGCATGAATGCTCTACAAGCCTTTTCACTAGGGGTTGCTTCAAATATTTGATCTTGTTATCTATACCAACTAGAAATGTTTTGTTCAAGCTACATCAGATAATTTGTGGGTTGCATGCTGGAAAAGACGAAAGAATACATAGTTATAAATGTATAATCTAAATATACAGTATCTGTAGCTACAGGATTTTCTTCTACTTCTGCAGATTTAAAATAAACATGTTAAGATTTTTTTTTTACTTGCAGATTTGACCTGTGTTCTATTGTGTTATAATATTGTATAACAATAGAGTGTAAGAAATTATTATTATTCAAAAATTGTATGAAATAAAAGGTTTTAATCTGCTAAGCACAGAAGGCATTCTGATTACAACTGATAATAGAAAAATGCATGATAAGTATTTTACTTTGATTAAAATACATTACCAAACGATTATATACTAGTGTTAGTTTATTTTATAATAACAGGTTCACTTGCTAAAATTACTGTTCAAAAAGATGTTAAAACAAATGGGTGTCCTCTGAATTCTTGAAATGCCTTGTGAAACATGGAGGCAGTTAAGCTGACCATAGATATAGATATAGACCATAGATTTGTGGATTCCTGTTGTATCAGCTGAAATTCGAGCTATAGGTGGCCCTGTCAGCATGATCCAGCTTGACAAAAATCTAGTTAAAATTCGACTGAGCCAGATGGCAATTATCAGCAGATCAGTGACTGCATCCTATCAAATGCAGTCACAGTTCGGCAGGGTACTGCTAAGATTGCACCTTTGGGCACTCAAAGGGGAGTAATATTGTGGTGCACATAGTGCATCATGGCAAACAATGGGTATGGCCAAATTGCATTGAACAAGGGGAAATGCATGGGTAAATAAACCTGAGCTTCCTAGTACCCATAAAATATGCTTTAACTGCTGTGCCGCAAGCAAGAACTTCAGACATGTATAAACCTCTTACACTTTGTCTGAACCTATCTTAAAGGGGTGTTCTGGGGAAAAAAAATTAAAAGCCAGCAGCTACACATACTGCAACTGCTGGCTTTTAATAAATGGACACTTACCTGTCCTGCAGTCCCTCGATGTCGGCACCGCAGCTGATGTCTCCATCAGCTGTCGGGTGCTGCCGCCGCCATTGCGGGTAAGGTAACGCGGCAGTGTAGCCTTTCGGCTTCACGCCGGGAACCCTACTGCGCATGCGCGAGGCCCGCTCCTCTCTCCTATTAGCCCGGCAGCCGAGGGGGGAGGAGGGAGCCGCATCCGCGCGAGTCGCACTTCCGGAAGTGGGAAAGGTATCCTGTCCCCCCCCCCCCCCCCCCGAAAGGTGCCAATTGTGACACCGGAAGGGGGGGAGGAATCCGATGGACGGAAGTTCCACTTCAGGGTGGAGCTCCGCTTTAAAGTGTTACTAAACCCAGGACCCTGCATTCACTATAGCTGGTGTCCCACAGTATACAACATGGAAATGCAATTATTTTAGTAAATATAAGCTGCTAAATACCTTTTTCTCATCAGCCGTATATAGCAGTCTTGTGACTTTTATCAGTGTCCGGTCAAGCACTGGTTAAAACTTGTAGAAGGAGTTTTCATTTTCCTCTGACTGTCCTATGAGGCTGCATGAATCCTGACTTCCTGCCTGGACTGATCACATGAAACCTCCCAAAAAAAAAATAACTTTCTAGTAATACACACGAAACCGAGCATGTGCAGAGTGTCTCCAAGGCTCTGTACTATCAGTAGATTGTGGACAGTGGAAGAAGGGGTGGATCAGAGAAGACATGGATCAAACAGCCTTTTCTTATATTACATCACGGGACACAGAGCCATAGTAGTTACTATGTGGGTTATAGACCACCTTCAGGTGATGGACACTGGCACACCCTAAGACAAAAAGTCCACTCCCTATATAACCCCTCCCACTACTGGGAGTACCTCAGTTTTTTCGCCAGTGTCTAAGGTGTTGGTCACGAGTAAAGATGTGCTGTGCAGAGCTCCACTGGATCAATCCTTGCTGGGGCTAGCCATACAGCTGGATCCATTCAAAGTGTCTTTTTGGCCGAATTGAATGGTACCCGGGCCTCGTGTCTGAAGAAACAAGGTTTTGCCTGTAAATGCTTCTCTTTTTAGAGAGCTGGACCCCGGGATCCAGTATTTTTGGTATTAAGGCCATAAAGTTTTACTGGCGGTGGTGCTATTACAGGTCCAGGATTGTGGGTTTCCCCGAGGGTCCCCAGCTCCTGAAGGTTTAACAGAACCCACCGTGAAGGGTGAAGAATTGGGTCTTTTGGTTTTACCACAGAAAACCCTGCAGCGGGAAAGGTAAGTGGAGTTTTCTAAGAAATTTTAGAATTTTCTTATGAATGTCTCCTTTAATTTAGTAAATGTTGTCATGCCTATGGGTCATCAATGGGGGCTGTATGGAGCACATACCTTCTCATGCTTCCTCAGAGAGCTCACGTTGTGTCCGGTACAGCAGCTTCCTTTCCTCCCAGCCAGCAGCAGACCTCCGGTAATTCTGGGGGGTTTCCTCCCCACCTGTGCTGTTTTCTCCCCCTCTTCACGAGAAAGGAGCGCTAGGAGAAAAACAGAAAAAAAAAAAAAAAAAACGAACGGCATGCTGCCCTACTCGGTGACTGCCAGGCTCCCTCTTCGCAATTTCCCCCCCCTCACTGTACGATCCCATAGGATCAGAGGCCCGCGCTTGTGCGGGAAAGCTTTTTTTTTTTTTAAAGAGAGGTGGGGGCAGGGCTTAGCGCAGCGTTGGCGTCCTCCAATGTCCAGCGTGGTGTTTTTTAACCACTTTCAGACCGGACCATTTTGCTGGCTTAAGACCAGAGCACTTTTTGCACTTTGGCACTGTGTTGCTTTAACTGACAATTGCACAGTCGTGCGACATGGTTCCCAAACAAAATTGATGTCCTTTTTTTCCCCACAAATAGAGCTTTCTTTTGGTGGTATTTGATCACCCCTGCGGTTTTTATTTTTTGCGCTATAAACAAAAAAAGAGCGACAATTTTGAAAAAACGCATTATTTTTAACTTTTTGCTATAATAATAAATATCCCCCAAAAAAAATATAAAAAAAAAAAACGTTTTTTTTCCTCAGTTTAGGCCAATACGTATTCTTTCTACATATTTTTGGTAAAAAAATCACAATAAGCGATTATTGATTGGTTTAAGCAAAAGTTATAGCATTTACAAAATAGGGGATCGTTTTATAGCATTTTTATTAATATTTTTTTTTTTTTACTAGTAATGGCGTCGATCAGCGATTTTATTATTTTTTTTTTTTTTAATTGTGACTGCGACATGGTGGACACATCGGACATTTTTTTGACACATTTTTGCGACCATTGTCATTTATACAGCAATCAGTGCTATACAAATGCACTGATTCCTGTGTAAATGACACTGGCAGTGTAGGGGTTAAGTGTGTCCTAGGGGCGTGTTACGAACTGTGGGGGCGTGGCTGTGTGTTAGTGATCACTGATCTCTGCTCCAATCACAGGGAGCAGAGATCAGTGACATTTGTTGCTAGGCAGAACGGGGAGATGCTGTTTACTTCCGCATCTCCCCATTTGTCCTCCCCGTGAGACGATCGCGGGTATCCCCACGGCGATCGAGTTTGCGGGACCCGCGAAAGGACTCAAGGGGGTCCCGACCGGCGCGATGGCATGGCGGCATTTTTAAAGGGACGTACCTGTACGCCCTTATGCCTGTCCGTGTCATTCTGCCGACGTACATCTGTGTGCGCTGGTCGGGAAGTGGTTAAAAGCACCATTGTTACTGCTGCCAGCTGCGGAGGGACACAAGAGCAAGAGGGGCATGAAAGAGGTTTGGTGACACAGGCATTCCTTTTGACACATTTACTATCGAGTCAGTCGATGAGCCCACTTCTTGTTTGGGTTGGCTAAAGCCTCCCCAACCTATTCATGCTTTTCCTATCCATTCATTACTGAAAGTGGTTGTAAACCCTTACAAACTACTTTGACCTACAGGTAAGCCTAGATTAAGGCTTACCTGTAGGTCCAATAAATATCTCCTAAACCTACATGGTTTATGAAATATTTATAAAAAAACAGGCATCGCTGTCTACGGCGCATGCGCCCTAGACAGCGGCGCGCAGGCGCACTGCGCATGCCAAGATCGCGGCGATATGCCGCTTTCGTGCGCATGCGCGGGAGTGACGTCATCGCCGCTCCAGCGAATGACAGCGCTGGAGCAGCGAGACCCGGAAGTCACTCCGGGCTTGATGGCGGCACAGAAGGTCATGGATGAGAGTTGCTTCGGGGGCTTCGTTCTCAGGTAAGTCATTCATAATGAGCTAGTATGCTATGCATACTAGCTCATTATGCCTTTGCCTTGCAGGTTCCGCTTTTTTTTTTTTTTTGGAGGAGGCTTTACTTCCTCTTGAAAAGCTTATGTATTCTGAGTGGGAGCACCCAGATAAACAGTTTTTTTTCCTCCCAAAAAGTTTTCAACACTTTATCCTATAGAGGGAGAGTTTTAATAAGAAATGGGGGATTCCAGCAATTGACGCTGCTGTATCTTCTGTGAACAAGAGCTTGACTTATCCTGTAGACAATGCTCATATGCTGAAGGATCCAACCGATAAGAAGTTGGAGTTTTTATTTAAGAACAATATTTCTCTGGCAGGTTCAGTGGTTCAGCCTGCGCTGGCAGTGATCGGAGTATGTCCGTCCTTAAAAGACCAGTTTTAAAGAGGTGCTCAAGATAATTCCTGATAAACAGGCCCAAGATTTGGCCAGGATATCAGAGGCATTATGTTTTACAGTAGACGCTATGAAAGATTCTATTCTCCAAGCCTCACAGCTTATGCTCGAGCTGGTACATGTGCGTAGAATTCTATGGTTGAAGAATTGGTCAGCCGAATCGCCATGCAAAAAGCTCTTGGCTAGTTTTCCGTTTCATGGTGAACGGTTGTGTGGAGATGATCTGGATAAATCTATGCAAAGAATTTCTAATGGGAAAACTTCCCTTTTACCAGTTAAAAAGAAGTTTAAGAGTTTTTCTTTTAAACAAGCTTCTTCTCCAGTGCCAGGAACATCTGCCTCCAGGCAGTCACAGCGGCCACCACCGTCCAGTTCAAGAGTTAAACCTCAGGGTCAACCCCTGGGTCAAAAGACCTCCTTATGAAGGGGCGCCCCCGCTCTCTCAAGTGGGGGGAAGACTTGCAGTTCTCAAGGGTCTGGCAGGAACAGTGTCGTGACAAATGGGTGGCTTCCTCAATATCTCTAGGTTACAGACTAGAGTTCCCGTCTCCTCGTTTTCTCAGATCAAACGTTCCCAGAGACCCAGGAAAAAGTCTCTCTCTGGCTTTGGATCATCTCTTGTCTCAAAAGGTGATATCAGTGGTCCCCATGGAAGAGCGAGGATTAGGGTTTTATTCAAACCTTTTCACAGTACCAAAACCAAACAGGGATGTCAGACGCATTTTGTATCTCAAAGATCTAAATAATTTTTTGAATATTAGCTCTTTGCATGGAGTCAATACAATCTGTGGTCTCCATTCTACAAGGTGGAGAACTGCTAGCGTCAAACGACATCAAGGATGCTTATCTACATGTACCTATTTCCCCAGCTCACCAGAAATATCTACGCTTCGAGATAGAAAGTCGCAATTTTCAGTTTGTAGCTCTGCCTTTCGGTCTAGCTACTGCACCTCGAGTGTTTACAAAGGTTCTGCCCCCCCCCTTTAGCCAGATTGAGGGCTCAGGGGATAACTAATCTGGCTTATTTAGATGATTTACTCTTGATAGATCAGTTGGTAGCCCGCCTTAACCAGAGTTTAGTCACCACAGTCTGCTACCTGGAATACCTAGGTTGGATTCTCAACCTAGAGAAATCCTCCTTAAAACTATCAAAGAGATTGCAGTACTTGGTCCTGATCATAGATACAGCTCAGAAGATGGTGTTCTTACCCCAGGCAAAGATCAGTTCCATAAGGTAACTGATTCAGGTGGTCAAAGCAAAGAAGAATTCTTCTATTCGACTTTGCATGAGATTGTTGGGAAAGATGGAGGCCGTTCCTTATGCGCAGTTTCATTCGAGACTGCTGCAAAACAGTATCCTGTCAACTTGGAACAAAAAAGATCCAAGCTCTAGACTTCCCGATGCGTTTATCCCCCCAAGGTGCATCAAAGCCTCAGTTGGTGGTTGATATCCAAGAATCTTCAGAAAGGAAAGTCCTTCCTACCAGTTACCTGGAAGGTGGTGACAACAGATGCCAGCCTTCTGGGCTGGGGAGCTGTCCTGGAAGAAGCATCTGTCCAAGGAAAATGGTCCAAAACAGAAATGACCTTGCCCAACAATATTCTAGAGATTCGGGCAGCACGCCTGGCCCTGGAGGCCTGGACGTTCAGATTTACAGAATTGTCCAGTCAGGATCCAATTAGACAATTAGACAATGCCACAACAGTGGCCTATATCAATCACCAAGGGGGCACGAGGCTTCCACGCCTTCTTCGCAGGATCGAGCCGGAAAGGAAGGAGGTGATTCTTGTGGCCCCAGCATGGCCCAGGAGATCTTGGTATGCAGAGATCGTAAAGATGGCAGTAGGGGACCCGTGGACCCCACCACCCTGGCCAAACCTCTCGCAAGGTCTGGTATTCCATCCTACCTTACAAACGCTAAATTTAACGGTTTGGCTATTGAGACCCACATTCTGAAAGACCGTGGGCTGTCAGGTTCAGTACAGTACTTTGTTTAATGTTAGGAAGCCGGCCTCCAGAGTCATATTATAGAGTCTGGAAGGCATATGTCTCCTGGTGTGAATCCAGGGGTTGGCACCCCAGGAAATATGTCATAGGTAGGATTCTTGAATTTCGGCCTTATCTGTGTTTTTTCAATGACCACTTGCTTCACACTCTCTGGTTCATAGCTTTATTCAGGGGGTAACGCAGATTAATCCTCCGGTTAGGTCTCCCCTGAACCCACGGGACTTACAGAAACAGCCTTTTGAGCCGATACGAGATATTCCCTTGGTCCTTTTGACAAGGAAATTCCTTTTTCTGGTTGCCATATCTTCTGCAAGAAGAGTATCAGAGTTGGCTGCTCTTTCTTGTAAAGAGCCATATTTGATTATTCATAAGGATAAGGTTGTATTGCGTCCTCATCCTAATTTCCTACCGAAGGTAGTGTTATGTTTTCATTTAAACCAGGATATTGTTCTGCCTTAATTTTTTCCAGAACCTCGTTCTGCGGAAGAAAGGTCACTACATTCTCTTGATGTGGTGAGAGCAATCAAGGTCTATTTAAAGGTGACCGCTCAGATTCGTATAACAGATGTTTTGTTTGTGTTGCCAGAAGGTCCTAAGAGGACAGGCAGCATCGAAGTCTACTATTTCTAAATGGATTCGTAGAGCGCACTCCTCCAGGGCTGTTAGTGCTTCCTGGGCAGTGCGTCACCTAGCCTACATGGCTCAAATCTGCAAGGCCGCAATTTGGTCTTCAGTCCATACATTTACCAGATTCTATCAAATAAATGTAAAAGGTCATGAGGATATCGCCTTTGGGCGCAGTGTACTGCAGGCTGCAATATAAGTCCTCTAGTCTTAGTGCCCTACTTTTTGTTGTGCGTCTCTCTCCCTTCAGTTGGCATTGCTATAGGACATCCCCACATAGTAACTACTATAGCTCTGTGTCCCGTGATGTACGATAAGAAAATAGGATTTTTAAAACAACTTGCCTGTAAAATCCTTTTCTTTGAAGTACATCACGGGACACAGCGGTCCCTCCCTTCTTTTGGTATACACGTGTATTGCTTTGCTACAAAACTGAGGTACTCCCAGTAGTGGGGGGGTTATATAGGGAGTGGACTTTTTGTCTTAGGGCGTGCCAGTGTCCATCACCTGAAGGTGGCCTATAACCCACATAGTAACTACCATGACTCTGTGTCCCGTGATGTACTTCAAAGAAAAGGATTTTACAGGTAAGCGGTTTTAAAAATCCTATTTTTACACAATGCAGAGGATGAACCCCTTAGGTTCCAGGGTGAGCATAACAAGCATGCTTTACGGCATTTACAGGCTGATTTTACTTTTGTGGGTTTAGTAGCACTTTAAATAGAGGCTTATTTAACTACTTCCCTCCCTTAGGACGTATCCGTACATCCTAGTGTTTCAGTGGTTGTACTGGGGTCATGACTGCCACTTTTTATTTTTTACCCGGCGATGCTGAATAATGTTAAAATCGATCCAATCTGCTATAGAGCTGCTGAATTGCTTTTACATGTGACGGAAAAGTGTGTCCCACCCGCCTCCTGCTGCTGCCTTTCCAGGTTCTCCCCTTCCGGAAGTTCCCTGATTATCTCTAGGGTCATTGAAACTGGAAGTGGCCAGCATTTTGTCACTTCTAGTTTTAGTATATTGTTTACAAGCTGTTACCGGCTTGTAACAGCACCTGATCAAACTGACCTCAGTTTCTGGAGCCCGGAGATGGTGGGATTAAGGCTGGGTTCAGACTGCTCCGATGCGGGAGATCGGATATGATTCGCACCGCACTGCAGTGCAAATCATATGCGATCTCTGTGCGATGCAAATTCAGCCATACAGATAGTATGGCTGAATTCGCATCGCATTCGGCCCAAACTCGCACAGGACCCTTTTTTTGGTCCGCAGCAGAATCGGATCGCATGGGTGTTCTCACCATGCGATCCGATTCCTGTCCGAGTTTGCAGATCGCACTGCGATATGCGAACTGATATGGGGGTGTCATTAACATTTCACTGACACTCCCAGCAGCTCGCATAGGGCAGTGTGAACTGCCGGCGGGAGACATGCGATGCCGAAACCCGCAGTAGATTCGCAGCGTTCCCGCATTGCAGCAGTGTGAACCCGGCCTAAATCTCCAGTCCTGGGTCCAGATTTTGCGAACCACCAGCACATTGATTGGTCAGGTGTGTGTTGGGCTATTAGTATTGACCTGACCAGGGTTCTGGGCTGCAAGGAGTCCAGGTGCGTGCAAGGGATAAGACAGAGGGCTGCATGTCTGCACTGGAAAAGGTACAGACTCAAGCCTGAGGGCCAGAGCAGCAAGGGGCTGCTAGCTATGCAAAGTGTGTTGGCGAGAAAATGGTCTGTGGGAGACAGACAAGGGTCTAAATTTAAAGGCCACAGCGGCAGTGCTGCATGAGTAAGCCAGGAGGCTGAATCCTACAATTTGGAGTTGAAAAACCACCTGCAAGGGAAAACCTTTGATTTTGTTTGAACTTTCTTTAATAAAAGTAGGCCAACAAGTTCTTAAATGACAATTTCTGGCATGGACTGTACTCGCTAGTGGATGCTACACTTGAGCTATACAACCCCAAACATTACAGTGGTAAAAAATGCTTTTTATATACATGAGAAGTGTCAGAATTAACTTGGGCAACCAGTGGTTAAAATAACCAGCAACTGGTGAGACAATAAACACTTTGGTCAGAAGTATGTAATTTGCAATATAGTGTATGAGTCTAACCTACAGAGTACCGTGGTCAGTGCCGAGTTTAGCATACAAAAGTTAAAGAATGCAGGGCTCTAGAGTGCATAATGAACAGAGCACGGGGTCAGGAGTGCGTAAAACAGAGTGCAGTGGTCAGGAGTATATAATGCACAGAGTGCAGGGGTTAAGATTGCATAATTTATAGGGGTTAGAAGCGTATAACACACAGGCCAGTGTACACAGTACAACCAAAAATTACTCCCTTCTGCTAGTGCAGTTACTCTTCCCCCCCTTCACCTCTCACAGCTCTCTTCCCCATATCCCACTTATACCGGACTACCCAGTACAAATATATTGTAGATTTACAGATCTCTCTCCTCCTAGTACAGATCTTTCTCTCCTTAACCCAAATCCTCTTAGTACAGAACTCTCTCCCCTCCTCATCCACCAAAAAAATTTCCTCGAACAGAGCGCTCCCCTGCCTCAAATCCACCCAGTATACTAATCTACCCTCTCCCTGAAGTCTAATGCCGCATACACGTGATCGGACATCCTGACAACAAAATCCCATGTTTTTTTCTGACGAATGTTGGCTCAAACTTGTCTTGCATACACATGGTCCCACAAAGTTGGTCAAGAATGCGGTGACATACAACACATACGACGAGCCGAGAAAAATGAAGTTCAATAGCCAGTGCTGCTCTTCTGCTTGATTCTGAGCATGCGTGGCACTTTGTGCGTCGGAATTGTCTACACACGATCAGAATTTACGCAAACGGATTTTGTTGTTGGAAAATTTGAGAACCAGATCTCAAATTTTGTGCAACGGAAATTCCGATGGAAACTGTCCGATGGAGCCTACACACATTCGGAATTTCCGACAACAAGCTCCGATCGCACTTTTGCCGTCGGAAAGTCCGACCGCGTGTATGTGGCATAAGGCTCCATTCACACTTGAGCGATCTGCAGCTGCTCGTGGTTGTTTTTATTTTGTTTCTATTTATTTTTGTCTTAAGCGTTTTTGGAGCGGCACCATTCATTTGAATGGTCCAAGAAGCTCATGTACCAATTTGCTCGACAATCGTGGCAAATACGCACTGTGTTTGGGGTGCCATCAAGAAAAAATGGCGATGCAAACGCTTTCCGCGTTTTGCTGTGATTCTGGATTTGTGGCGATTCCGCCTGTGATCCAGAACACCCGGGTGTAAAATGAAGTCTTGCCCTTGGTTGTGCCTTCCCTGGTTCTGCACTGTATCATAGGGAAGGAGCTGGCAAAGCAGAGAGTGGCAACATTCGATCCAGAGAGATATAGGGCACATGCCCTTGGTGCCCAGATTTGGCAACACTTAATATAACATGCAACAGACTGAATACAATAGTCAACAGTGGACATTCCTCCATCCACACTAGCATTAGTCTTTGTGTTAGATTGAGGTATTTAGTAGTCGTGAGCTTCCGTTAAGCTCAGAAGGAGTTCCTAGATAGCAAGACTCTATAGATGATTAAGCAGACCATATATGTATACACCATTTGTATAACGACCATATTTTATGTCATTTAAGATATGGTGTTCCAAGAGAAAAAAAAACTATTATGCAATAAGCGATGTGCTGCTTTTTCAGCTGAAGTTTAGGTATGATTTATTTATTTATTTATTTATTTTTTTTACAATGGTCCAGCTTGGATTAATGTAAGGATGCATGTCTCATACCTGACCGATCCCTGGAAAAGCTGAAAATCGCTGCAGTAGTCGCCACTACTACAGTGCTGGCAGCAGCCTTCTAGGTCCTGCTGCCATTTAGAGAAAGCTTTGTATTTTTTTTTTTTTTTTAATGAATGCTAGTCGTTCTCTGTTTGGACAAGGTAGAGAGGAAAGGCAGTAATGTCAGTATCTCCACCTCGTTCAATCGGAGAACACCTTGGGGTGGATTTACTGAAACTGGAGATAGAAAAATCTGGTGCAGCTATGCATGGTAGCCAATCGGCTTCTAGCTTCAGCTTGTTCAATTTAGCCTTGACCAAAAAACCTGGAACCTGATTGGTTTCTATGCTGATTGGTTTCTGCACCAGATTTTGCACTCTCCAGTGCTAGTAAATCAACCCCCTATATTCTTTGAACAAAATACAATGTTTCTCTAAAAAGGGGTCGTTCACTCTTGGTAACACTTGTTACTATGCAGAAGGGCACCTGCTCAACACTGGACCCAGAAAACTGCTGCAGCTTCTCCAGGGATCAGTCATGTGTGAAAGTTGCATACTTACATTAGTCTAAGGTGGAGCATTGTAACTATGCTATAAAAATCATACCTAGACTTCAGCTTTAACCACTTTGCGCCCGCGATATAGCCGAAAGACGGCTGCAGCGCAGACGCTAACTGCCGGGAGGGCGTCCCTGGACGTCCCCCTGTTTACTTCCGCAATGCGCACTCCTGAGAGCACGCATCGGGGAAGTTCTGTGCTGGCCGTGTCCCTTGGACACAGCCAGTCACAGATCGCTGTAGATGGGCAATCACAGCAGCCGTTTACATCACAATCGGCATGTCCAATGAGAGATGATCTCATATGGAAACATATGAGATCATCTCTCAGCGCCGGCTCTCCCTCCTCACACAGAGACAGCGTGTGAGGAGGGAGAGATGAACAGCTGCAGCGGCCGTAAGTAAAAAAAAAAAAAAACGGAAAATAAAGTGCCATCTGTCCCCACTGCCACCTGTTGTCAGTGCCATTTGTCCCCAGTGCCACGTATAAGTGCCATCTGTCCCCAGTGCCACGTATAAGTGCCATCTGTCCCCAGTGCCATCTGTCATCAGTGCCACATATTAGTGCCATCTGTCATCAGTGCCACATATTAGTGCCATCTGTCATCAGTGCCACATATCAGTGCCACCTATCAGTGTCACGTGTCATCAATGCCATGTATCAGTGCCACGTATTAGTGCCATCTGTCATCAGTGCCACGTATTAGTGTCATCTGTGTCACGTGTCATCAGTGCCCCGTATTAGTGCCATCTGTCATCAGTGTCACGTGTCATCAGTGCCACATCAGTGTCACATGTCATTGTCCTGGTACTCCAGGGCCTTCAAAAGTGTAATAGGTACGCAACAAGTTAGATGTGTAATTTATGCTCCTAGAACACGTGATGGTGCTCCCTGCATGTTCGGCCTCTCTAAGTGGCCAGGCTGTGGAAAAGTCCCACACGTGGTATCGTAATACTCAGGAGGTGTAGCAGAATGTATTTTGGGGTGTCATTTGTGGTATACACATGCCATGTGAGAGAAATAACCTATTACATTGACAATTTTGTTGAAAAAAAATAAAAAATTATCTTAATTTTGCAAAAAAATTACAACAATGTCTACTTTCAAAAAAGGGGAAATTTTGGGGGTATTTGTACTTTCCTGGCTTGTTCGGGTCACAAGAAATGAGATAGGCCACCAGTACATCAGGTGTGATCAATTTTGTATGATTTTCACCACAGCTTGTAGACTCTCTAACTTTCACAAAGACCAAATAATATCCACTAATTTGGGTTATTTTTACCAAAGATATGTAGCAGTATAAATTGTGGCCAAAATTTATGAAGAAAAATTAATAATTTTCAAAATTTTCAGTCTTTTTTCATTTATAGCGCAAAAAATTTAAAACCCAGAGGTGATCAAATACCACCAAAGGAAAGCTCCATTTGTGGGGAAAAAAGGACAAAAAATGCATTTGGGTACAGTGTTGCATGACTGAGTAATTGTCATTCAAAATGTGAGAGCACCGAAAGCTTAAAATTGGTCTGGGCAGGAGGGGGGTTTAAGTGCTCAGTAAGCAAGTGGTTAAGTGTGTGATTTGATATGTACAATATTTATTTGTGTTTGGCAGGGTCCTACATGGTAACTGTTGGGAAATGGAACATAAAAGTCTCCCAGTTGATCAGATGGTCAAATCCATAAATAATGCCAGTCTATGGATCTCCTTGCATGCTAATTGCTCTACTTTCTAATCTTCACTGTCTTTGTAACACTTCTAAATAACCTTTCACTGTCAGCAGAGATGGTTGATTTCCTTATTACAAACATGTCATCTATTTAAATATTTAGAAGTGTATCTATTAAAAAATATTTAGAAGTGTCAGGGCTGAGCCCAGCCCTTCCTTCTCTGAGCTGGCCACTCAGCTGTCAGCTAATTGCCAGCTCCTATCTCCACAGTGACTCGCCTATTGATGATCCTGCTCGTCAGTCCTGCCTATTTAGAGCCGTTTCACACAGGGGTGACCTGGGATCCGACTTCAAGTCGCCCCAAGTCGCGTGGTTGAGAAAATCAATGGAAGTGAATGGAGCCGTCTTAATGTACACTACTGCATTTGCTCCGACTTCAGAAAAGTTTCCTGTACGACTTCAATCCGACTTCTAGGTGACTTGTACCCATTGATTTCAATGGAAGTAGCCTCCAAGTCGTATCTCCATCTATAGTGAAGCAACAATGTCGCCTCTCTAATAATAAAAAACCAGCATGGGTTCCCCTCCAAGGGCAAACCAGGCCCTTAGGTCTGGTATGGATTTTAAGGGGAACCCCTACGCCGAAAAAACGGCATGGGGGTCCCCCAAAATCCATACCAGACCCCTATCCGAGCACGCAGCCTGACCGGTCAGAAAAGGGGTGGGGACGAGCGAGCCCCCTCTCCTGAACCATACCAGGCCGCATGCCCTCAACATGGGGGGGTGGGTGATTTGGGGAAGGGGGCGCCATGCGGCCCTCCACCCCAAAGCACCTTGTCCCCATGTTGATGAGGACAAGGGCCTCTTCCCGACAACCCTGGCCTTTGGTTGTTGGGGTCTGCGGGCGGGGGGCTTATCGGAATCCGGGAGCCCTCTTTTAATAAGGTGTCCCCCAGATCCCGGCACCCCCACCCTATGTGAATGAGTATGGGGTACATTGTACCCCTACCCATTCACCTGAGGGGAAAAAAGTGTCAATAAAAAAAAAAAACACACTAGACAGGTTTTTAAAGTAATTTATTAGGCAGCTGCGGTGGTCTTCTTCCGACTTCGGGGGTCTCTTCCGACTCCTGCTCTCTCCGGCCTCTTCTTCCGGTCTCTGATTCTTCTCCCGCTTTTCGGTTCTTCTGCCGGGCTCCTCCGCTATCTTATTCCAGCTCTTTTACTAGTGGTGGCCCAGTCTTCTCCGTCCTTCTTCCCTCTTCTATTCTTCCGATGTTGACACGACGCTCTCTCCCACTGTAATGCTGTGTGAGAGGTGCGCAACGAGTTAAATAGGCATGGGGCGTGGTCACGCTTATGATGTCAGACCCAGCTTGCCCCGGAAGTTGACGTCATAAGGGTTGGGGTCACCGCGTGACATCACCCGGTGACCACCACTGTGGCTGCTTCAGTACAACCTGTGTTGTAGGCCATCCCTGCTGCTGCTCCAGTCCCTGTGCAGGCACCCGCCTTGAGTATTACCTCTATAAGAGGTATGTCTGGTTCCACTCCGCTTCCCCAGAGATTTGGGGGCGATCCAGTCCAATGCAGGGGGTTTTTCAACCATGTTGAGATATACTTTGAGATGCTGCCCCAGGCATTTCCCACGGACAGACACAAAGTAGGTTTTGTGATATCTTTGCTTTCTGAGAGAGCCTTGGCCCGGGCAAACCCTCTATGGGAGACACAAAAAAAGTGTTGTTACCTGAGTCTGTGGCTTCTTTTAAAAGGGTATTTGACATTCCTGCACGCTCCGCTTCTGCCAAGTGCCTCATGTCCATCAGAGTACGAGAACTGTTGCCGATTACGCCATTGAATTCCGTACTCTGGCACCAGAGGTTACTTGGAACAATGAGGCCCTCGTGGCTGCTTTTTCTCATGGTCTCTCGGATACCATCAAGGATGAGATGGCGATGAGATGGCACTGAGCTGGAGAAGTTGATCACATTTGCCGTCCTCATTGACTCCAGACTCAGAGTGAGACTCTTTTAAGGAGTGCTTGCGGAAACTTCCTGTACATTTGTCTCTGAGCTTTGCAGTCCCACCCTTGCCTCCTTCACCTCCCATGCCTCCTGGTACCAAGTCAGTCAGTGAATGTGAACCCATGCACTTGGGTTTCACGTGTCTCTCTGCGGATGAGAGGACCTTTAGGAGGAGGGAGCGATTGTGCCTTTATTGTGGCCAGGCAGGTCACTTTTTGAAGTCTTGTCCTCCCTGTCCAGGGAACCTCTGAACTTTAAGGTCATGTCACGGACAGACCTTAGGTGGCGTTGTTTCATCCCCAGTTATCCAGAAGGATAAGCCCCTGGTTTTGGTTGGCCTTTCTTGGGCTGAGTCGTCCGAGCTACAGGCTCTAATCGACTCTGGGGCGGCAGGCCTGTTCGTTAATGCTGCCTTTGTATCGAAGCACTCGATTCCGATGCAGCTGCGTGACACTCCACTTGCCATTGAGGCTCTTGACAGGAGACCTCTACAACCTGCCCATGTCACTCAATGAGACTGTTATCCATGGCCGTAGGGGCTTTTCACCATGAGATAATCAAATTCCAAGTTATTTCCTCACCTAAGTTTCTGCTGGTTATTGGTTATCCTTGGTTACAGAGGCACAACCCTACTTTTGATTGGCTCCTTGCTGAGATTCTCTCCTGGTAGCCACAATGCAGTAAGACATGCTTCCAGAAGGTAGCCAAGGTCCTGTGCACCCCTTCACTCTCCTCCCTGCTGGAGGAGTACTGCGATTTTAGAGATGTCTTTGACAAAGGTCAAGCCGTTAGTTTGCCTCCACACCGGTCATATGATTGCGCAATTGACTTGACTTTCAACCTGGTGCCATACCCCCTCGTGGCCAGGTTTACCCTTTGTCGGTTTTGGAGGATAAGGCCATGGAGGAGTATGTTGCATTTGCACTTTCTCAAGGTTTTATCCACAAATCCCTGTCTCCTGCTGGTGCCTTCTTTGTGAAGAAGAGTGGTGAACTGAGACCTTGTATTGATTTATAGGCATTTTTAATCGTGAAACGATTGAGACCCCTATCTGATTCCATTGATTACTGAGTTATTTGACCGCCTCAAGGGAGCAACAGTTTTCACAAAGCTTGATTTGAGAGGGGCATACAATCTCGTGAGGATTAAGGAGGGTGACGAGTGTAAAACTGTGTTTTAATACCAGAACAGGTCATTATGAGTACCTCGTAATGCCATTTGGCCTTTGTAACGCTCCGGCAGTTTTCCAGGAATTTATTAACGATGTCCTCCAAGATTTGTTGCAGTTATGTGCAGTGGTTTATCTCGACGATATACTCATATTTTCCAAGTCCCTGGAGAGCCACCACACAGATGTATGTCGTGTGCTTCAGAAACTAAGAGAACAATCATTTATTGTAAATTGGAGAAGTTCGAATTCCATTGTGAACCGGTTAAATTCCTGGGTTATGTAATTTCCTCTGCTGGTTTTTCGATTGGCCCCGACCTGTGGGTTTACGTCCTCTGCAGCGTTTTCTTGGCTTTGTCAACTATTAGCGGAAGTTTATTCGTAACTTCTCGTCTCTGGTCAAGCCCCTGACTAATATGACCAGAGAGGACGGTAAGGCCTTTGAGAGTCTCAAGGCTGTCTTTGTTTCTGCTCCTGTGTTGGCACGTCCTGATCATACGTTGTGCTTCTGTCTCAACGTCCTACCTCTGAGAGCGCTTTGCATTCTTGTGGCTTTTCCAAGAAATTGTCACCTGCAGAGTGCAATTACGAGATTGGGGACAGAGAGCTGTTAGCGATCATTTTAGCCCTAAAAGAATGGATACAGCTCCTCGAAGGTACCACTGTGCCGGTTCTCATTCTTACTGACCATATTCTCACATTCTTGTCTGAGGCTAATCGCATCTCTCCCAGAAGGGGCACGATGGGCTCCTTTTCTCAAGTTTCAATTACATTGTGTCATTTTTACCCGGTACTAAGAATGTAAGGGCTGAAGCTTTGTCACGACAATTTTCTTCCATTTCCAAGATGGAGTCGGTTCCGGTTCCTGTGATTCCTCCTGATCATATTCTGGCTACGGTTTGCATCAGTCTCACTTCTCCTTTGGGTGACAAAATTCTTGCTGCTCAGGTCCATGCTCCTCCTCAGAAATCTTGTGACCGCTGCTTTGTCCCAGAGAGTCTCCATACTGCCGTTCTCCAGACTTTCCATTCTCCCAAGGCTGCTGGCCACCCTAGGAAGAATCAACTCTACGTTCTGATTTAACCGCCTTCATAGCTGCCTGTTCCGTGTGCGCCCAGAGTAAGACTCCACGACACCTTCCAGTGGGCCTCTTAAAACCCATGCCCAATGGAGAGAGGCCCTGGACCCACCGGTCTATGGATTTCATTGTGGAGTTACCCAACTCCCAGAGCAACACAATTATCCTTATGGTGGTTGACCGGTTCTCGAAAATGTCTCATTGTATTCCACTTAAGAAGTTGCCCACTTTAAGGAACTGGTTTCCATTTTTGCTCGGGAGATCTTTCCCTTACATGGGCTACCCAAGGTGATTGTCTCGGACAGGGGTAGTCCAGTTTGTGTCCCGGTTCTGGCAAGCCTTTTGTGCACAGTTGGGAATTCAGATTGCTTTCTTCTCTGCGTATGACCCGTAGTCTAATTGGGCAGCAGAACGATCCAATCAGTCCTTGGAGCAGTTCTTACGTTGCTATATTTCTGACCATTATAACAACTGGTCAGACCTCTTACTGTGGGCGGAGTTTGCTCACAATAGTGGCGAACTATGGTTTCCAACCTTCCATGTTTGCCTGACTCATTTGTTCTGCAGAGTATTCCTGCATTAGAAGAGCATCTCTGTGGTCTTCTTTCCACTTGGGCACAAGTCCGGGAGGCTTTGCGACATGCTAATGATAGGTACAGACTCCATGCTGACCGCAGACTCCTGCCTGCACCATCCTACCGGGCTGGGGACAGGGTCTGGCTGTCATCTCGCAACCTCCAACTTCATGTTCCCTCTCTGAAGTTTGCACCTCGGTTTATTGGGCCTTTCCGTATTCTCCACAGGATTAACCCAGTGGCTTACGCACTAGACCTTCCTTCTAATATGCGTATCTCAAATGTATTTCATGTCTCCTTATTTAAAACCTTTGGTCTGCAACCGCTTTACCACCTCGGTGCCACGTCCTCACCCTGTACAGGTATGAGAACCATGAGGAGTATGAAGTACAGTCCATTGTTGACTCCCATAGGTTCCGTGGGCGCATACAGTACTTGGTGCATTGGAAAGGGTACGGTCCGGAGGAACGCTCTTGGGTCTCACCCTCATACATATATGCCCCTGTCCTCCTCCATAATTTCCATAGACGTTTTTCCCTCAAGCCTGGTGGTCCTCCGAGGGGGAGGGGTCATTGAGGAGGGGGTACTGTCAGGGCTGGGCTCAGCCCTTCTCTGAGCTGGCCACTCAGCTGTTGGCTAATTGCCAGCTTCTGTCTCTCCACAGTGACTCACCTGTTGATATCCTGCTCGTCAGTCCTGCTTACGTAAACCATCCAGCCCAGATGATCTCTGCCTTTGCCAACATCGGAGACTTTCTCCTGCGCTCCTGTTAAAGACTTGCTTGGCTTACATTCCTTCCTTCTGGCTACAGATCCTGCTTGCTGTTTCACTACACTGATCCCTGACTTTCTGGCTTGTCTGACTATCCATTCCGGTTACCGAACTTTGGCTTTGTTTTGACTAATAATAAAAGTAAATAGAACAAACGTAAACAAGTGTGTACTGTACTTCTGACTCGGTCTGATTTCATGGTTTCTGACATCAATATAAGATTATTGGGATTTTTTTACAAAAAAAATATGTAGCAGAATACATATTGGCCTATATTTATGAAGAAATTCTTTTTTTAGCGCAAAAATAAAAAAATAAAAATACTTAGTGGTGATCAAATACCACCAAAAGAAAGTATTTATGGGTAAAAAAAGGACATACGTTTTATTTGGGTACAGCATTGCATGACTGCGCAATTTGTCAGTGAAAGGAACACAATGCTGTATTGCAAAAAATGGCCTGGTCATGAACGTGGGTAAATCTTCCAGGGGTCTAGTGGTTCTTGTATTTTAAAGTACAGGTGAGAAAAAGGACACTTAGACTATTTCTAAAGATATATTATGCTAGGCAATACAGTTATTTATGTTCATAATACTACTAAAATTAATTTATTTTACTTGTCTTAGAAATCATCTACTATTAAAACTGAACAATGTCATTTTAACACCACATATGGGCAGCGCAACTCACAAAACCAGACGTATCATGATGGAAGACATGGTTCAAAGTTTGATCGATGGTGTAAACGGCCTTCCTGTGTCCAATCAAGTTATAGCCAAGTGACATGAAGGATCTTTTGACAATCATATGTATTTTCTTCTGCACTCCACCATGTAAACATGAGTCATTCATTCACCTCTTACATGGCATATTCTGACAACTAAAACTCCATGTTTGGCAAGCAAAGTTACTGTTTTTCTTTTGACTTTACAGTTTTTTCCTCTAATGGCCTTCCACAAAATCTTGGAAACAATGGAACTCTCAACCTGCACTTAGTTGTGTAGCCAATGCAGGTTGTGTCTGTCCATTGTTATAACTGCTTTTTACAGTGTAGGTCTACAATATTGTCCCTGACATCCTTGGACAGCTCTTTGGTCTTGGCCATGGTGGAGAGATTGAAATCTGATTGCTTCTGTGGACAGGTGTCTTTTACACAGGTAACAAGCTGAGATTAGGAGCACTCCATTTAAGAGTGCTCCTAATCTTAGCTTGTTACCTGTATAGAAGACAACTGGGAGACAGAAATCTTGCTGATTGATAGGGGATCAAATACTTATTTCACTCATTAAAATGCAAATCAATTTATAACTCTTTTGAAATGCGTTTCTGGATTATTTGGTATTCTGTCTCTCACTGTTAAAATAAAACTTACAATTAAAATGATGCCTGATTGTTTCCTTGTCTATGGGTAAACGTACAAAGTCATCAGCGGATCAAATACTTTTTTCCCCTTGCTGTATATACAGTATCTCACAAAAGTAAGTACACCCTCAAATTTTTTTGTAACTATTTTATTATCTTTTCATGCGACAACACTGAGGAAATTACACTTTTCTAAAATGTAACGTAGTGAGTGTACAACTTGTAAAACAGTGTAAGTTTGCTGTTCCCCTCAAAATAACTCAACACACAGCCATTAATGTCTAAACCGCTGGCAACAAAAGTGAGTTCACCCCTAAGTGAAAATGTCCAAAATGGGCAAAATTAGCCATTTTTCCTCCCTGGTGTCATGTGACTTGTTAGTGTTGCAAGGTCTCAGGTGTGAATGGGGAGCAGGTGTGTTAAATTTGGTGTTATCGTTCTCTCTCTTATACTGGTCACTGGATGTTCAACATGGCACCTGATGGCAAAGAACTCTCTAAGGATCTGAAAAAAAGAATTGTTGCTCTACATAAAGATGGCCTAGGCCAGTGGTTCTCAACCTCAGTCCTAATTACCCCCAACGGGCCATGTTTTGGGAATTTCCCTTAGATAAAATAGCTGTCCAAAATACCAAGCCATTGACTCCGATTTAAAGCACCTGTGCAAGATAAAGGAAAACCTGCAAACATGGCCTGTTGGGGGTAATTAGGACTGAGGCTGAGAACCACTGGCCTAGGCTATAAGAAGATTACAGTGGTTTAACAGGACAGGTTCTACCCAGAACAGGCCTCACCATGGTCGACCAAAGAAGCTGAGTGTACGTGCTCAGCATCATATCCAAAGGTTGTCTTTGGGAAATAGACATGTGAGTGCTGCCAGCATTGCTGCAGAGGTTGAAGGGGTGGGGGGGGATAGCCTGTCAGTGCTCAGACCATACACTACACACTGCATCAAATTGGTCTGCATGTCCGTCATCCCAGAGGGAAGCCTCTTCTAAAGATAATGCACAAGAGAGCCTGCAAACAGTTTGCTGAAGAACCATGTCCTGTGGTCTGATGAGACCAAGATAAACGTATTTGGTTCAGATGGTGTCAAGCGTGTGGGGTGGTAACCAGGTAAGGCGTACAAAGTCAAGCATGGTGGTGGGAGTGTCATGGTCTGGGGCTGCATGAGTGCTGGCGACACTGGGGAGCTACAGTTTTTTGGGGGAGACATGAATGCCAACATGTCCTGTGATATACTGAAGCAGAGCATGATCACCTCCCTTCAGAGACTGGGCCTCAGGGCAGTATTCCAACATAACGATCCCAAACACACCTCCAAGATGACCACTGCCTTGCTATAGAAGATGAGGGTAAAGGTGATGGACTGGCCAAGCATGTCTCCAGACCTAAACCCTATTGAGCATCTGTGGGTCATCCTTAAACGGAAGGTGGCGGAGTGCCAGGTCTCTAACATCCACCAGTTCTGTGATGTTGTCATGCAGGAGTGGAAGAGGACTCCAGTGGCAACCTGTGAATCTCTGGTGAACGCTATGCCCAAGAGGGTTAAGGCAGTGCTGGAAAATAATGGTGCCCACACAAAATAGACACTTTGGGCCCAATTTGGACATCTTCACTTAGGAGTGTACTCACTTTTGTTGCCAGCGGTGGGGATGGTAGGGTGGAGCAGGAGGGGAAAAAGGGGAGGAAGGGGAAAGACTAAGGGGGGGAGAAGGACAAGGAGAAAGAGGGGGGGGAGGGGATTGAAAGGAAAAGTATATAGAGAGGGAGGGGGAAGAAAGGGGAAAGGGAATAAGTGAAGGAGACACATAGCTAGGGAGACGCTGAGATAGTAAGTCTGGGTTACCAGCGTGGAATTGATACACAGTAAAACGATACACCGTATAAGTGCAAGAAGAGAGGGGTGGAACACAAATACACAGATGGAAGGGAGAGGGGAGAGAGGGAAAAGGAAGGGGTAAGAACACATACATGTGTGTTTGTTTTTATTGTTCCCAGGATAATAAGGGTTGAGGAGCAGTAAGGCTGAAATCGATACAAATTACCTATATAGTAGCAGATGCAATATGTCGGTAATGCCCTAAATTTTTTGGTATGGAAGTGGGATGAATGAATGAGTGGGCAAAAGAGCAGTAGGGGAAAGTAAGCAGGTGGGAGAGAGCTCACTATTAATAGGGGGAGTGTCGGGTTTTTTTTTTTGTGGAAAGATGGTAGAGATATTTAATCAGTGCACTTTTCTGTCATGGAATGTGAGAGGCATGGGTACGGCATTGAAGCGTACACAGGTCTTTACAGAGATTCGTAAAGCACAAGCAAAAATAATGTGTATTCAAGAAACACATATGGTTAAAGACAGACTTGATTATCTTAAAAGATTGTGGATTCAGTGGTCTTGCCACTCTTGCCATACAACTTATTCAAGGGGGGTTTCCCTGATGGTGCATAAGACAGTGACATGGGATTGTATTAGGGTAAAGAGGGACCCTGAAGGGAGATACGTTTTCATAATTGCCACAATATACTCAATGCCATTTGTCATCGTGGGGATATATAATCCCCCTCCAGCTACATTAGGATTATTGAAGGAAGCAATGTTATTCATGACAGAGTACCCAGAGGCACATATTATATGTATGGGGGATATCAATATGTGGTTGAACCCAAAGATGGATAGATATGGGAAAAAACTCCAGAAAGGAATGGTGGGATCTAATGTTTTAGAGAAATTTATAAAAGAGGCATGATGGATCAACTTATGGAGAATTAAAAACCCAGATGTTAGATCCTACTCATGGTATGCACCAGGAAGAGGATGCATGTCTCGAATAGATCTGGCTCTGGGGAATGAGAAGATACTTCCTCTGGTGCATTCAGTGACAAATATGCCCAGGGGGGTGTCTGACCACTCTGGATTGACATTTAATTTAACAAAAAGGGGAAGGCATCTGGGATGCAGGATTCAGCCCTATTGGTTAACTTAGATTGGTTTAAAGGGGTTGTAAAGGTAAAAATTCATCCAACAATACCGGCCCCCCAGCCCCCCCGTTTTACTTACCTGACCCCTCGAAAGTCCCGTGCTCGCCCCCGACATCCTCTTCGCCGCTCACCCTGGCCGTTGATTGGGTACAGTGGATGGATTCAAAGCAGCGCAGCCATTGGCTCGCGCTACTGTCAATCACATCCAAGAACATGGCGCGCCAGGGGGCGGGGCCGAGTGATACAGTCAGCGGCTATGGCCACCAGCTGTATCATGGGAGCGCGCCCGCAAGAACTCCACACCATGCGAGGGAGCTCGCATGAACGTGTGGAGTCCTTGCGGGGGGGAGCCGAGACAGCCGCCGAGGGACCCCAGAAGACCAGGTTCGGGGCCACTCTGTGCAAAACGAGCTGCACAGTGGAGGCAAGTATAACATGTTTGTTATTTAGAAAAAAAATTGCCTTAAATGATTGGATGCTGAAACTGATGGAAATATTTCTGGAAGCCCATGGGGATAGAAAAATGGATGGTATATTTTGAGACACCTTTAGGCCCCTTTCACACTGGGGCGGTGAGCCGCGGTGACGGTAAAGCAGCGCTATATTTAGCGCTGCTTTACCGTCGTTTTCACCGCGGTTTTCGGCCCCCCCGCAGAGCGCCGCCGTAGCCGCGGTAACCGCGGTATTGCCGCGGTTTTACCGCGGTCTCCCATTGTAATCAATGGGAAGGAGCGGTATAGGAGCGGTGAACACACCGCTCCTATCCCGCTCCAAAGATGCTGCTAGCAGGACTTTTTTTGTCATCCTGCTAGCGCACCGCTCCAGTGTGAAAGCCCGCCGGCTTTCACACTGGAGTTAAAGGGGCCGGATTTTTTCATGCGGTGAACAGGCGCTATTTTTAGCGCCGCACCGCATGAAAAACGCCCCGGTGTGAAAGGGGCCTTAAGGCGTATATAAGGGGGGCATTGAAATGCACAATTTCATATATAAAACGTACCAACAGACAGGAAGAAGAGGAGTTGGTAGAACTATGTGCTCAGGCAGAAGCAGATTTTATGAAAGATCCCTCAAATAAAAAAACAAATAAGATGGGAAGGATTAATGCGTCAGTATAACAATCAATCAATAGTTAATGCTAAGCGTAAGAGGTTCTTTTTAAAACATAAACATTTTGAGCAAGGACACCAGGCCTGAGGAAGGAGCACGCATGCTCTGAACGCGCGCACCGCCCGCTGACCTTGTACCCGGTAGTGACATCATCCCCGAGTGTCTCCATGCACCACTGAGTTCCACAAGCTCTCTGGAAAGCACTGGGAGCCACCAGTGCGGCCGGATTGTATGCAGCTTCAGCTAGCCATCGACACCTGGTACCATTCCGGGACAGAGCGGATGCTCCACTATACATTGCTGGTTATAATCGCTCGTTTTGTGAGTGTTTTATATATACATTTACTCATTAAAATGTATTACTGCACTTAGAAGGTGCTGCTTCTTGTTCCTTTCACGTTTCAGAGTTTATTCTAGCTTTTCCCAGCCGGCAGCCTCTAAGGACAGCTATTCTTGTCATCCTTACATGGACTCATTGTAAAGGACTTGATTATATTGCCCCATTACACAGTTATAATATAGAGATAATATAAAGATAGAGGTATAAGTGTAAAGCCGAGGACACAATGTCAGGTCAGAGCTGCTGTATTAACAATCCGACAATAGTACAGACATCTCCCCTACTGAACTATTGTGTTTTGACTGGGGGACACCCCCCCCCCCCCCCCAGCAGAACACTCCACCATTGGCTGAGAGCACTGATCGGGAGGCGGTCGACTGCTGGTTTTCCAGCATGCTCTTCCAATAGAAGCCTGCCAAACAGCTGGCTTCTGTTGGACCGGCTGCCATACACAGGCCGAATGTCACCCCACTTTTAGCCTGTGTGTACAAGGCTTAAAGCGGTTCGGCACACATTTCATTTAGTAAATCTCTTTGCCTTCCAAATCAGGCAAAGAGTACTAAATGAAATGTGTTTTTTTTTTTTTTTTTTCACTTACCTTGTAATTGATGACTTCCGATCCTCAGTCTCTGCGGGGGTGGGCGGGGTCTGTTCGGGGATCCTCGTCACGCCGCACTGTCTCCTGGGATCTGGTGTCATTGATCCCAGGAGACAGTGCGGCCATCTTCCGAAATCTCACGAGATTTCGGTCACATCTTCCGAAATCTCGCGAGATTTCGGACACATCTTCCGAAATCTCGCGAGATGTCGGCAGATGTGCCGACATCTCGCGAGATTTCGGAGAACGTGAGCTGCACTTTGCCGTTACTGCGCACGCGCGAGCTCGGCGCAGTAACGGCGGTGCATGCTGGGCCATCTAAAGTGCCTGTGGGGTTTCACATGCCCACAGGCAAGATGGCCCCCAGCAGAGAAGAAGAATATAAAGAATCTTATCGGAGGAAAACGGAGGGCGATCGAGATGGAAGATGGAACAGGTGAGTCCCCCAATTTAGGTAAACATCCTTTGTATACCCCCCCCCCCAAAAAATAAAAAAATAAACACAGTGCAGAACCGCTTTAACTCCAGTTTTGCAGACAAACACAATCCCATCTAGGTTGGCTATATACATTGTAAGCACTTATACAATTTTGTAGACTCGTCTATGAGTGCTTTGTAGCACTAAATGAAAAACTGTTTGTTTTGCCATGTCCTTTCCAGACTGATTCCAGGGTCTGCCTGCATTCTAACCACCTTAGGGCTCTTTCACACGGACGGTCCGTATGTCCGTTTTTCATCCTTCCGTTTTCGGATGAAAAACGAACATACATATATCCCTATGGGATAGCGGGTGTCAGCGGATGAGCATCCGCTGACACCCGCTCTCTTCCATGCCCGCTATGCTCCGTTTCTGCAGACGGAGGAAAACCCAATTTTTTCATCCATCTGCAGAGCGGATCAGATGATGACGGACTCTGCGGTCCGTCGTCACCCGATCTCCCATAGGGGAGAGCGGCGCTCTGACAGGTCCGTCCCTGCAGGGAGTGCAGAGACGGACCATGTCATCTTCCTGCTCAGCGGAGATCGCTCCGGCAATCCCCGCTGAGCAAGCGGCTATCCACGGGGCGGATCTGCACTGATCCGCCCCGTGTGAAAGAGCCCTTAGAGTTATAACTACCAATCCCAGTGTTCTGATGAGGAAAGCTGCAGTATCTGGATACCTTTTAGAGGGGCACAAACCTTAGGCAGTATCCTCCCAAAAGATACATTTCTATTGCAAGAGGAAGCTTAAAATTTTAGATGAGAGAACCAGCCTGCCAATCACAAAAGCAGAAAATTATATTGTGAGGCAGCGGCATCAGAAAATTGCAGCGCTTGCAGATTAAAATTAAAAGTACATTTTTAATAACATAGCCAGTTCTAAAATTGTAGCACTTACAGTATATTTGTTATATCATTTTTTTTTTTTTTTTTTTTACAAAAAGGTGGAGTTTTCCTTTAAATACTTCTTAACGAATATCAACCAATGTATACAATGTATACATTTTTTCTACGGTCTATTATGATTTCAAATAATTCAAATGAGTAGGGCCCTCTGTTTCTTCTTGTATTGTAACTGTACTGTCTGCCCCCATGTAAAGCGCTACACAAACGTTTGGCACTATATAAATCCTGTACAATAATATTAATAATAAAAAATAATAATAATACAGAGGTTTGTTGGTAATGGTTATTTAATTTCATAAGCAGTAGTACCCACTAAACCTCTCAGAAATACACATACTACTGTCTGAGAACCTGTTCATAAAGTGGACCTGTCATAATAAACAAGTTGTTTATTCCTTAGTTCAGTGGTTCTCAACCTCAGTCCTAAGTACCCCCAACAGGTCATGTTTGCAGGTTTTCCTTTATCTTGCACAGGTGCTTTAAATCAGAGTCAATGGCTTGGTATTTTGGACAGCTATTTTATCTAAAGGCCCATACACACGATCAGACTTTTTGACAACCAACATGCAAATTAGCTGTTTTGGACCATCATTCGACCGTGTGTACGCTCCATCGGACCAACTTTTTCCAGGTTTCATCTGACTTTTGTTGGCTGTGCGAACGGACCAACTTTCTGCCAACAAAAGTCCGATTGACCAAAGTCCGACCATGTGTACACAAAACCAACAGACTTTTGTACAAACCAATGCAGAACCAATGCAAAAGATCAGACAACAATACAGAAGTTGACCAAAGGTGGCGGTAAAGAGCAGAAAAACCACGTGATTTGGTGAAAGTTGGCTGAAAAAAGTCCTGCCGTGTGTATGCAATACCAACTTGGGGCCAACACCCTTTGGACAAAAATCCACAGGAAAGTTGGTCCACGGTCCGATCGTGTGTATGAGGCATGGCCTGTTGGGGGTACTTGAGGACTGAGGTTGAGAACCACTGCCTTAGTTGCTTTAATCATCCTTTGGCTTTACTACAAAATGAATCATAGACCCAGAATAAACATGCAGGATGGGCTTTTGAACTGTGCTAACTTTTAGGTCAGTGGCTCACTAGTTAAAGCCATAGGATGAGCAGGACAGCCAGGGGGCTATCAACTTACAAATGGCGGTCTGTTCATCAATATGGGCCAATTTAAAAATCTCAGAATTGTCTTTGATCACAAGATTCATCTGCTGAGAAATATAAATATTTGGATTTGATTGATGTACATGGGCAACAAAGAGTTCTTGGTACACATTGATACATTGTTCTCAATTTATTAAATTAGGGAGTTCTTTAATGGCTTTCCTTTATTTTATTATTTCTAACAATCAAAAAATAAATAAATCAAAAAGCAGATTACTGTATTCTAATAAATCTTTATTTATGAAGCATTTCAACATTTCAGTTGGGTACAATGAAATGAGGAACATTATTGCTTGACAGCAGCAATGAAAACAAAGTTTACAAGTTAGGAGTATGACAATGGAACACAAGACCCATGTTCATCTGTGCAGCATGTAATAAAGACTGTCTTACTACTATTTACAATGTAATTTATGATGTCACTGAAATCTCATGGTCATCAACTGCCACTCTGTTCCTGTTAGTATACCAAAGACCCTCAATGCTTCCATGCTAAAAACAAAGTAACTTGGGGTATGGAAGGTGAAAAGAGACGGTCAGGGAGCTGCAGCCTGTTTGAGGTGTAAGGGCTATGTAGGAAGTAATTATTGCACACAATAAAACATTGTTACTACAGGAGGGAGCTCAAACAGTGGAGTGTCAATGAAGCAAGAGTGCATAGGAAAGTAATCCAGGCAGCAATCAAAACAATGGGGTTGATTTACTAAGGGCAAATGCAGTTACACGAACTGCTCCTTAGTAAATGTGGTAAAGTTTTACTTTGTAAAGTATACCCCATCAGTTGCAGGGGAAATTTAAAAAAAGCAGTATTTTTGCTTGCACATATTTGGGTGATGGAAATCAACAGAGCTTTACCACATTTACTAAGCTCTGGGGGAAACCAGCAAACATTTACTCTTTAGTTGAATTTAAAGAAAATTTGTAGTGAGAGAAATATGGAGACTGTCATTATTTACCTCCTTCAGGAGGCCCAATCATTTTTGTGTCACTGACCCAAAACAAGAAAACGGATAAGTAAAGTCAGAGCTTTTTTGTCTGCACACTTGTTCTGGGTTTGTGGCTTAGAAAGTACCAAAGTCACTGGATCAGTATGACAGCCAAAGAACTAGTATTTTCCAAAGTCTACTCAGTACTAGTAACCTCCATAGTTCTCAGTACAGATTTCCGTTTATGAATTTTACACAGCAGTGGAAAGTATTCATAATTTTATCCATCTATGGGTGTATTTTCAAATTATATAGTTAGTTGATTACAAAGCATTAACTATGTCGGTTACAGGCAGACCTTTGATGATGCCTGCTGCATTTAGTATAACCTTTTCAGCAATTTTCCTTCTTGTCTTATCTGTTGCATTCCCTATATGTGGTGTCAGAATAAGATTCTTCACTGTCAGCAAAGGATGATCTCTACAGACAAGAAAAAGTCATAAATAGTAGTAATAATTTAATAACAACTATAACATTAGCAGTAACAATTGTAGTAACCAACTTATATTAGCAGTTGTACTAATAATATTATTAATAGAAGACATAGACAAGTAAATAGTAAGCAACAAAAGAACAAAAACATTTTTAACCTTTTTTTCCCCACATAAACATAAAAATGTAAATGCATACATTAGTTGAGGTTGTGTATGAAAATAATGGTTGCGCTACACATATTAGATATTAAAATGTTGGTGAACAACAAATCCCAGAATATAATTTTCTAAAAATTATGAGAAAAAGTCCAGATAATTGGTGGACAACAAGTCCCAGAAAGCCTTCACCAGTCATGTTAAATCCACAAAAGGTGACAGTCCCTCCACCCCCGGTCTCAGTGGCGTAACTAGAACCCTCAGGGCCCGATGAAAGAAACCATGGAGGGCCCCCCGACCTCCGGACAAAGCTCTTTACTCCGAGCCCGATGTTGGAACACCAGGGCCCAGTCACAAGTGGGTGGCTGCATATAAAGGAACCGATTTCTTCATTTTTATATAAAAATACACACACACACACGGGGGGCGCAAGCAAACTGAAAAATTCTGAAATAAAACCATCAATTGCAGCCACTGTACCATCAAACGCCACCACTGTGCCATCAAATGTCACCACTGTGCCCATCAAATGCTGCCACTGTGCCCATCAAATGCTGCCACTGTGCCCATCAATTGCAGCCACTGTGCCCATCAATTGCAGCCACTGTGCCCATCAATTGTCGCCACTGTGCCCATCAATTGTCGCCAGTGTGCCCATCAAACGCCGCCAGTGTGCCCATCAAACGCCGCCAGTGTGCCCATCAAATGCCGCCAGTGTGCCCAGCAAATGAATGAATGATTTGTATAGCGCTACAATGCGAACTGAATCGCCTCAAGGCGCTGTATTAGTGCTCTGTTGTCACCCTTCTTAGAAGAGGTAGGTCTTGAGTTTTTTTCCTGAATGCCTGATGGTTTTCTTCCATGTGGATGTCGGTTGGTAGAGCTTTCCATAGCCGTGGAACACACATTCATGCATGCACACCCCCCACACACATGCATACCCTCCCACACATGACCACCCCCCCCCCCCCACACACACACATATTCATGCATGCACACCCCCACACACCCCCCCCTCCCACACACACACACACCCCCACACACATGCATGCACACACATATAAACACACATACAGTAGATAGTCATAAAAAAAACGTCAGACATTTACCTTCTTCCTGCCGGGTACTGCACTGTAGGGGGAGATAAAGAGCACAGCACACACTGCTTTCGCTTTAGGTATGTGAGGAGCTCCCTGCACAGTCCGATTACAGTTCGGCTGACGATCGGGGAGCTCCTCTCAGCCTTCCCTCCTATCAAAGAGTACAGGGGGCCATCAAGGGCCCCCTGCAGCAAGGGGCCCGGTCGCCATGGCGATCTCGGCGACCCCTATAATTCCGCCACTGCCCGGTCTTATTATCTACTCTCACCTCAAAGCATGGACTCCTGAACTAACAGGTAGTCATGCAAGCAGATCCCAAAATACCAAATGGGTTAAAGCAGATCGCACTCTTATCTCCTGACTCCTCAGAACCAAATGCGGATATCCGATCATAAATGATAAGAAAGGAACAGATCTATGTGCTCACTGTATGTTTAATAAATTTATAAATGTGTCCAAACACGGACTACTCACATTTCAGCGGTTTGGTACAGGCATAAAAAACAAACATATTCCGAAGGGCAGCAGCGGGTGACGTCATACACAGCCATTGGGGTGTTTATTATTATTATTATTAATAATAATTTATTAGATTTTTTTAAGGTTAGCGGTTAATTATTAATTTATATTATTTATTTACGATGATTGTTACTTATTTGTGTATTTATTTTACATGTATTTATTCCAATATTATAAAAAAAAAAATTTTCTTAAACTTGTTAATTTGAGCAGAATATATCAAACAAAAACACGTAACAAAATGCACAAACGCGCACAAAAACACGCAAATGGCACATTTCCATTCATTTCAATGTGCTGCCCAATTTGAGCTACAGAAAAAGCTCCAGAACTTTTTTGAGATTCAGGCGTTTGCTTCAGGCAACTAACTCCATAGAGAATCATTTATTTTTTTCTCCTTGGGCGTTCTGGAGCTTCGAGCTTCTAGCTACAAAATGCTGAGGTATGAATGGGGTCTGTAAAGGCTTTTAAAGCTTCACCCATGGACAATATTGGGTCACTGTTCACAAACGTGCCACATTTTAAAGCTTAACATGTTTGGTATCTTGATATAACTTCATCTTTTATATTTTACCAAACAAAAAAGGATATATATATATATTGTGTTTTTGTGCATAGTATGTGCATGTATTTTTATTTTTTTACTGGAAATAGGGGATTGATAAGCATGTGCTCTAATATCATGGGACTAAAACATTGCAACTACCAACATTTCATTTTCCAGGGTCTCTGCTTTTCGAAAATATATAATGTTTGGGGGTTTTAACTAATCTTCAGGCCTAAAATGTGAATTTTAGCAAGTGCGCAAAATATGCAAACACAGCTCTGTCAGCAAAAGGGTTAAACAAATCATAGATCATTCCTGTATCACTCAACATTGTGGAATAATTACATTTCCAAGTTCACAACACAGTAAGGCCAAGTTTAAACGCTTCCCGACCAACCGCCGCAGTTATACTATACTGTGGCAGGTTGGCTCCCCTGGTCGGGATAGCAGTGTATAGTGTTTTTATTAGCTAGGAACCACGATCCGTCACTTCCTCTAGTCAGTCCCCTCCCCCTTCAGTTAGAATCACCTCCCAGGGAACACAATTAACCCCTTGATCGCCCCCCTAGTGTTAACCCCTTCACTGCCAGTGACATTTTTACAGTAATCAATGCATTTTTATAGCATTGATCGCTGTATTAATGCCAATGGTCCCAAAAATGTATCAAAATTGTCCGATGTGTCCGCCATAATGTCACAGTCACGATAAAAAAAAATAAATAAATAAATAAAAAATAAATAAATAAATAAAAAATAAATAAATAAATAAAAAATAAATAAAAAAAATCGCAGATCGCCGGCATTACTAGTAGAAAAAAAAAATTATAATAAAAATGCTATAAAACGATCCCCTATTTTGTAGATGCTATAATTTTTGCGCAAACCAATCAATATACGCTTATTTAGCGATTTTATTTTTATTTTTTACCAAAAATATGTAGAACAATACATATTGGCCTAAACTGCGAAAAAAATAAGCTTTTTTAAAAAAAAAAAAAAAAAAATGGGGATATTTATTATAGCAAAAAATACAAAATAATGCTTTTTTTCAAAATTTACGCTCTTTTTTTTTTTTGTTTATAGCGCAAAAAAAAAAAAAAAAAAAACTGCAGAGGTGCTCAAATATCACCAAAAAATGTTTTGTTTGGGTACAATGTCTCACAACCACGCAATTGTCAGTTAAAAAGACGCAGTGCCGAATCGCAAAAAATTATCTGGTCAAAACTGAAAAGGCTGCCAAGTGGGGTTATACACCTGCCACAGCTGCGATTCCGCAAGAATTATACCCCCTGTCACATTCGGTAGGCAGTGCTGATCGCAACCCATTCAATTGAATTGGGCCGCACTGAAAAAGCCCTGAATACAATTGCAATGCATGTTTTAGCAGGAAAGGTGCAGGTTTTTAGGGGTTAAAACAGATGGAGAGAAAGGAACATATTGCCTCCTCACCGCTCGTGAAATGCCCTCTGAAAAGCTTAGCTTAGCTTTTTTTTTTATTAGAACAGAATTTTGACAGGCTGCCAGAATGGGCTTGTACAAATGTAAGCCGCACCACCCTGACCGATGTGAATCAAGACTTAGGCCTCACACATACACTGATGACTGTACACTGTGAACAGGCTGTTTTTTCCTGCATCCCTAGTCAGCAGGTGCTGTGTGCAGGCAGGCAATTCAAGTCTACGAGAATGCAGCAGCTACAACCACACAGACAGGCACATAGCTAGCCATACACTAGTAGAATTTGTTAGAAATTTTTTGTTTAGAACGTTTTCAGAACGTTTGTTTGATTTTCCACTTGTGGGGTCAAATCGATGTTAGTTTTTGAATGCAGTGATGAGAAAATTTGAAGGAGCGGGATGGAAAATTATTCTCGCACAAGCAAATTTCTAACAGTGAATGTGGTTTTCATTTGGGCAAGTCAATTCACTCCAAAAACGAATGTTAAAAGTAAACTTTATTTGCAGTACTTTTTTGTGATCTTTGAGGATCTTTAAAAGGAGAAGTTCGGGGTATTTAAAAAACAAACTAACATATACAGTATACTCATCTTTATGCTGCAGCATTGGTCCCATGTCGTGTCTGAGCCCGAGTACTGAGAGATCACATGGCCGCTGATCAGTCAGTTCTCAGTCTTCTTGCATCAGAGAGCAGTGACAGTCAATCACTGCTCTCCACTCTGCCCCTCTAGTACTCACTGGAGTGCCAGGCAGTAGAAGGGGCAGGCACAACTAGCTTCTGCTCTCAGCCGCGCCCTGAGAGGTTAAACCAGCTGTCACTCAGGCAGCTGAGTGGATCCCAACAATATGGTCAGGACCCTTCCAGAGCCTGGAATGACTCTGTAACCTCAGCTGATAGCGGGTTATAGCAAACTATAAACTGACTAGGTCACAGGAGAGCAAAAGAAAGTTCACTCCTGTGACGCAGAAAAGATGCATGGCAAAAAAAAAAAAATGTGGTCGTACTTCTCTTTTAAGAATGAAGAACTTCACATTATAAGCACTTACAGAGCTCAGAATGCCGCTTTGCAAATCTTTTACTGCTTGTACGTAAATATCTATTACTGTATATGTAAATAGTTTATTATTCATAATCTGGGCACAGGTGCACTTTATGAAGCTGTACTATACCTATTGTGACGGACCTCGTACCCAAGATGTCCGCCGTAAATGCTTCCTCTGTCCGGTACCACACAATCCAAGACCCCTTAGCTCACCCAGTCACCAGACAACACCAGTGTAGGGCACATCAGGAATGAATCTTTATTTGACATCTCACACTTATATACAGTTGACTCAAGCCTAACCTGATTAGCATGAGCTAATTATCTTAATCAACACTGGGCTCCTTCATTCAATTGCAGGGTTAATTAGCACACACAACAATAGGTGAAATATTCTTTAGAATTACACAAGGCAACAGACAGGCTGTCTGGAGTTGACGACATTAGCATCTGACAGTGTGTAGAATACACCTTACAAGCCAGACCAGCCTCATTTACACAATAGACAGGTGGCTTGAGTTCATCATGACATTGAATGGGACACAAGGTGTCAGATGCTAGTCTATTTCTAATGCCAAATGCATATACAGAGAGTGTATTTTGGGGGGCCCGTGATCAGCTGGCAGGAGGCTAGCATGTAGTCCTCTCAAAAAGCCCGTGTCCCGGCTAGGTCTGTCACATTTCTCCCCTTTCGGCAGGAGACTAACACAGGAGGAGACCCCAGACGGGTTGACTCCGAAGTTAGTCCATAGTTCCAGTCCTCTAATGCCTGTACCCACACAGTACCCCAACCAAATTGTTTCAAACAGAGTATTACTCACCCAGCCAACCTCTGCCTCTCTCATAGAACATATCTGCCGCTGGGGAGAGGCCTGGACTGGCCCTCCTCCCTGGAGTCTTTTCAGCCGCTGGAGAGAAGACAGGGTGACTGGGCTCAGTCTGTCATGCTGTTGGGCATATGGGCCTACTGCCCAGCATCCCTGGGGTATACAGGTGGAGACTGAATTCCCATCCACCTTTACAGGAAATCTGTCCTGTGTCAGTTGAGGGCAGAGGCCAGCAGCGCTCTGTTCCGTTGCCAGCAGTTCAGCTGGGCGTAGGAGCTTCCCTACATCATCTGCTCCAGCTAACTGTTGGGAGAGAGGCCGACTGCCCCAGCTCCCTGGAGCTCCGCAGCTGTTGCTGGTGCTGGACAGAGGTGGGTAGCACTCTGCCCTGTTGCCAGCACTTCTGCTGGGGACTCCACATCCTCCGCTCTGGTTAACCGTTGGGGCAGGAGGCTGGCTTCCTCCACTCCCAAATTGTGTAGCTGCCATTGGGAAGGGGAGCCGGCTGCTTCCTTTTCCATTCCCTCATCTGGCTGCTGGGATGACATGTCTGTGGTATTGTCTCCCAGGTGCACTGATCTTTGCTGGGGAGGAAAGACCGCTTTCTCCCCCCTGGCCGACTGTTGAGGAGGGACAACAAACACCTCCTCTCCCTTCTCCCCCTGTATCTGCTGCTGGGAAGTGATCGCCACCTTCTCACCCTGAGCCTCCAAAACTGACACAGGTGTGGGGCAGAGGTCTTGGACCCTCTGTCCGGTGACCAGCGCTTCAGCTGGGGAAGTTCCTTGTAACTCCCCAGATACTGCTGTTGATGCTGGGCAGCAGTTAGCAGAGCTCTGCCCTATTGTCAGCACTTCAGGTTTGGGGACGGCAATCTCCAGAGTTTCCACTGCCGATTCTCTTGCATGCTGCTGGACAGGAATATTCCTCCATCCAACCTCGTTTTGTGCAGTAACGGGTTTGTCAAGGTCAGTCAGCACTTGCTGCATCCGCCATAAGAACTCTGCATCCATAGCTGCGGGGGCAGGTGGGCAAAGCACTCTGTTACTATGCCACATTGCTGACTCTTCAGCCAGGATTTCAGAGCTGTCTGCTGGTATTTCCTGATAGTCCCAGGCAAAGGGAGCCCCACCCTGCTGCTGAGCAGAGTCTAGCAGCTGTATGTAGGCGATCTCCAGCTCCCATTCCTGAACGGCCAGGAACTCCAAATCTTCCTGTGCCCAGAGCACTTCCGAGATGTTCAATCTTTGCTCTCTGTGCTCCATTATTTCCTCCAAACGCCACTCCAGATCACTCCCAAAGTCGGGGTCCTCGGACAGCCTCCAGTACAACAATCCCAGGCCATTATAATCAAAGCCTTCCGTGGGCCTGTCATCCGCTGTCCACGGGCACACTTGGGCTACATACCACCGGAGGGCTCTGTAGCTCTCGTCCAAACGCATTTCTGCCCGGATCAGCCTGCTTAACTCAGCTGTCCACTCCTGCTTCGGTTGTTCCCCCAATAACAACATTCGTACTTCATACTGCGACCAGTACCTTACATGGATGGAGGGGAGAGCTTTTCCCTGGTGTCGCTGCTCACAGGCTAGCGCTTCTTTCCAGAGTTGTAGGCGAACAGAATCATACCATCCCAGCAGGACCTGCACCGATACTGGTCCTCTGTGCTGTATCCGCATCTCTCGCAACCTCCTTCCGAATTCCTCTTCCATGATGACGTATCTGTACCTCTGCTATCCGGGCCTTGGATCCAGGTGATGGTTTGGATGTGTTCACGACAAGGAAGCACGATCCCACCGCTGCCAGCCAATTGTGACGGACCTCGTACCCAAGATGTCCGCCGTAAATGCTTCCTCTGTCCGGTACCACACAATCCAAGACCCCTTAGCTCACCCAGTCACCAGACAACACCAGTGTAGGGCACATCAGGAATGAATCTTTATTTGACATCTCACACTTATATACAGTTGACTCAAGCCTAACCTGATTAGCATGAGCTAATTATCTTAATCAACACTGGGCTCCTTCATTCAATTGCAGGGTTAATTAGCACACACAACAATAGGTGAAATATTCTTTAGAATTACACAAGGCAACAGACAGGCTGTCTGGAGTTGACGACATTAGCATCTGACAGTGTGTAGAATACACCTTACAAGCCAGACCAGCCTCATTTACACAATAGACAGGTGGCTTGAGTTCATCATGACATTGAATGGGACACAAGGTGTCAGATGCTAGTCTATTTCTAATGCCAAATGCATATACAGAGAGTGTATTTTGGGGGGCCCGTGATCAGCTGGCAGGAGGCTAGCATGTAGTCCTCTCAAAAAGCCCGTGTCCCGGCTAGGTCTGTCACACCTATTAACTACAATACCTGGGTTTCACCTATTACAAATGGGCAGCTTACACTTTACATTTGGCTCTAAGTTGTATCAGGAGGAATGAACTGTGAACTTGACAAAGACATGTTTGATGTTTCTTAGTTCATAAATAATACTATTATTCTCATATAGGTAGCTTACTTGTAGCAGTGGTATAAATGGGGTAAAATATAGTCAGAGCTAGCCGCCTGTAAAATAACACAAAATTAAGCATCACCTTGGTAGGGGTTCTGGATAGGTGACATCTAGAGCTGCAGCCTTAATAACTCCATGTCTCAGGGCATCTACGAGTGCATCCTGGTCTATGACTTGGCCTGAAATAAACAGTTGCTTATAATTTTATCATAAATATTAATACCAATCCTTTAAAATGTATTTAAACCCAAATACAAAAATGTAATATACTGTAATTTGCCAATCCTTAGTGGCTGCATTTTTTTTTTTTTACTTCTTTTACATTATTTTCATCTGGTGATCTAGCCAGTAAAGCCTCATACACACGATCGTACTTTGTACTAACTTTCCCGTGGATTTGGCCGTAAACTTGTATTGCATACACACGGTCGACTTTTTAGGCAAAACGCGAACAAACACGAACGTAGTGACCTTTCAACGGCACTTCAAAAGAGGACGTTCAATTACTTTGGCGCCACCCTTTGGTCAACTTCTGTATTGTTGTCTGATCTTTTGCATTGGTTCTGAGCATGCGTGTTTGTACAAAGAAAGTTTGTCCGTTCGCACAGCCAACAAGTTTTTCCAATGGAGCGCACACACGGTCGGATATTGCCTTAAAACAGCTAATTTGCATGTTTGTTGTCAAAAAGTCAGATCGTGTGTATGGGCCTTAACACACTTCCTGTCCTAGGGTAGCTCCGCTCTATGGAGGAGCACTGGATATGCGCTTGGACAGCAACATTGTCAATAAGGGGAGACAGTAGTGTTGAGGCCCATACACACGATCTGACTTTTTGACAACAAACATGCAAATTAGCCGTTTTAAGGCAACAACCGACCGTGTGTACACTCCATCGTTCTGATCGTGTGTACAGAAAACCATAGGACTTTTGTACAAAGTACAAACACACATGCTCAGAACCAATGCAAAAGATCAGACAACAATACAGAAGTTGACCAAAGGTGGTGGTAAAGAGCAGAAAAAACACGTGATTTGGTGAAAGTTGGCTGAAAAATTCCTGCCTAGTGTATGCAATACAAGTTCACGGCCAACGCCCTTTGTACAAAATTCCACAAGAAAGTTTGTACAAAGTCCGATCGTGTATATGAGGCTTTAGTGCAACTAGCAGATTTGATTAACAAATTAAAATATTGTATTTTAGCAGACATCATAGGGAATAAAATGGCGGCCATTGCAACTTTTTATCTTGCGCGGTATTTGCGCAACAATTTTTCTAATGTTTCATGATTTAAAAATATAACAAAACAGTAAAGTTAGCCCAATTTTTTTTATAAAATGTGAAAGATGATGTTACGCCGAGTAAATAGATACCCAACATGTCATGCTTTAAAATTGCGTACACTCATGGAATGACGCCAAACTTACTTTAAAATCTCTATAGGCGACGCTTTAAAAATTTTTCCAGGTGTAGCCCCATGTTACCAAAAATTGGGCTATAGTGTCAATTTCATTTTTGGCAGATTGATTGATTGTACATAGTTTATTTGGTTCTGTTCTAAACTTGACTGGGTTGTGCATTCCCCACTGTTGCCAGTAGGTGTCACTGGTGCCACAGGACAGTTTGAGAATTACAACTAGGTTGAGCTGTAATGAATATTCTTTTTCTGGAAACAGCCCATTAGGAGGTTCCTGGCCACTGTGCCTTCTGGGAAGGGATATTTATTGGACAGATGCCATGTGCTCTAGTCAGTTCTTACCTCTGGGCCCTTCTGGCCTGAGACTGTATCGCTGCATCTTCTGCAGTAGACCCAGAAGCCTATCTGGGGCCTACTACTCCTGAGGTGGTAATTAGGCTGTCTTGCCTAAGTGGAAGAAGCCGAGCCAAGCTGAGGAGATCCAGGGGAGGACCCTTGCTGGAGAGAGAGTCAGGATGAAGGCTGCTCTCTCAGAAGGGCCTGGTAACTTGTTTGGAGGATGTACCTATATCTAACCACCCTTACAGTACCGTCGGGTCGGCTTAAAGGTTCTGATACTGGTCAAGCTGTTCTACGATCTAATCAAGGTAACATGCTCCTGGCTGCTAGGTTTGTGAGAGAGACTTATCCAGGCATTTACTGGCTGCTAAGTCTGTGAGAGAGGCATATACAGACATCTTACTGGTTGCTAGGTCTGTGTGAGAGACCTACCCAGGTATTCAAGATCTCCTAAAAGAAAGCTGTTTTGTCCTTTGATTCAAGGAGTCTAAGTGATCTGCTAAAGAGGGTATCTGAAACCTCCCCTCAACATCTTTCCTACAAACTTTCTCAAGTTTTAAATTAAAGCATAGAAAAATACCTAAAGTGACTGGCTATATTCTGACACCTATATTCTGTTCAAACTTCCCATTATAGCCATGGACTCAGCCCTGGGGTGAATGTAAGCTCACTCCCTGTGTCTGGAAGTACCTCTTTGCTCCCAGTAGACCCAGGGGGGCGCTACACAGGTTACACGTTTAGAGTTACAGAGGAGGTCTAGTGCTAGAATTGTTGCTCGCGCTCTAACGCACTCAGTGATACCTCACATGTGTGGTTTGAACGGCATTTACATATGTGGGCGGGACTAACATGTGCGTTCGCTTCTGATAGCAATCTGCCGGGGACAGGGGCATTTTAAATTATTTAATTTTTTTATTTTTACTTTTTTACAACATTTTTTTTTTTTTTGATCACCATTATTACAAGGAATGTAAACATCCCTTGTAATAGGAATCATTCGTAACAAGTCCTCTTTATGGAGAGATGCAGGGTCAATAAGACCCCACATCTCTCCTCCAGGCTGGAAAGCATGAGATCGGGAAAAAACCACGATCTCATGCTTACCAGATCACAACTTTGTTTACAACCACAGCTCGGACGTGACGTCACAACGTCGCGCCCGTGCCTCCGACGGTCATAGAGATGACCATCTAGTCACCGGAAATCTCTATGCTCATCATCCGGCTACGGGTCCCTGATGGCACGGGAGAGCCCAGAGAAGCACCGGATGGCGGCAGGAGTGGGGATGTCTTAAATCGCCTGTAAGAACAATCAATCGGCGGAACTGCCGCTGTGATCATTCTTATGGTGCACAGAATCACCGGCGGAAAACAAGGATATCTGAATGATGCCTGTAGCTGCAGGCATCATTCAGATAATTCCCACTGAAAGTCCAGGATGTCATATGACGACCTTGGGCGGGAAGTGGTTAAAGTGTAAGTTCACCTTTACAGAAAATCTGTTCGGTGAACTTTCACTGCACCCCCTCCCCATCCCACCCCCGGTCCCGCTGTACCTGAGGCCGGCGATCACCTGATAGGAGACATTGGTCCAAGGATTTGAAATCCTCATGGCTTTCTCTCTTCTTCTACCCCACGGACAGGATGGGCTAGGTGCAATGGCGACCCTAGGGGGGGCAGAGGGGGCCCTGCCCCCCCCCCAACATTATGCTGTGCCCCACCACGTGCCCCCCCCCCCAAAAAAAGGCAATGTCTTTTTGTTTGCATTCGCAGCAGATGCGCCACATCCTACTCAGGCCACTGCTGGAGTAACACAGTCTCTATTGAGAGAGAGAGAGAGAGAGAGAGAGTATCCCCAGTCAGCTCCTGCGGGTGATTCCTCCCCCCTCCCTCTGCTCGCTGACACTGCATAATGCGAGCGCTCACACAACCACAGCCGCCCGATCTGCTCCTTCCCCTGCATCCTCATTGGCAGGGAGAACAGCAAGTTGCAGGAAGGACTCCACCAGGACTCTCAGTTACTGAAAAAACAGACTGATTTCTCCCGTCCTTAGGACAGGAGAACCAGCCTGTAAATTCCAAGAGTGGTGACTGCAAGCTGAGCGTCAGTCTATGACACTCTTTCACAGCCCAGCGAGTCCAGCCACCTCCTCACGTACGTTAGAGCAGAGATGAATGCAGCTCCTCCTCCTCCCCTGCCACTGTTCCTCCTGAGTCTTCCAGTCCTGCCCACACTATCCCCGGCGTGCAGCTGTATCTAAAGAGAGGGGATGTGTGGGCGGGAAATATGAAAATCAGCAGCACTCCTGGCTGTCAATGATGCCTGAGCTTCTAGCCTGGACCCGTGGGTAAGTGTGTGCACTGCAGTAACCTGTAATCACTGAACTGCATTATCTCCATCCCTTCTCTCCCTCATCTGTCCCTCCCCCTCGCCTGTTCTTTCAAGACCTTCTCAATTTACTTTCACTTTCAGTTAGGCAGGTAATAGACGGTGCAAATTTCTTTCCTGCATCCACAGATTGCAGGAAAGAAACTTGCATGATTCCCTCATCAACACAGACAGTGGTGACAGGGGAATATCGTTCCTGCCCAGCAATTGTATTCTCCCAACAAACAGTGATTATCATCACTAGTGGCTATAGCAACCACTAGTGATAATCATAAGAGTATCTGGCAGGCTGGTTGTTCCCAATTTGATCGATCAACTTGGTACATTCAGCGTGCTCATTAATGGTTAAAATCTTAGCCAGTTCCTGCTGAACCAGATGAGATTTAAACTGCCTATGGCTGGTCTTAGCACTTAGGCAGCCCATACATTGATCACTTTTTTCATTTAACTAGTAGGTTGAATGAAAAAAAAAAAGAAATTATCCAATTCTCCCATCTACACATTATAGGTGATTGGGGGAATCCTCCCAGTGTGGACCAGTGGTGGAACTACCAGAGTTGCTGTCCTGTCCTGGCTATTCACAGCGCTGGTCTCTGTCTCCATGGCAGCGGTGGCACATTGGAACCCAGTGCTGGTTACTTTATGGGGCTGATGTACAGGAGGGCCAGCACAATTTGTTGTTAGAGATTAGCTGGGCATGTTCAAAATTCCACATGCTGAGCCTGCCAGGAAGCCCACACTGCACAGCGCTAATCACAGGCAGTGAGACATTTCCCGGTCCGCAGCGGCACAGATCAGGAATGTCTCACTGCCTGTGATTAGCTGTGTGCAGTGTCGGCTTCCTGGCGGGATTGGGCATGTGGGATTTCAAACACACCCGAGCCCATCTCTAATGGTTGTAGAGTAGACAGTTGACCTCTCTGCAGGTTGCTTAGCAGCAGTGCAGCCTTCTCTGATATGCTGATCGTGATGCAATCCAGGTGATGTTCCTAGTCAAATCCTAGTGTTAAATATCATAGTGATTTTATTGATCGAAGCCCACACCTTACAGGCATAGAGCCCACATGGCTGCTGAACAAACGGTTGATGTGGTTGTACTCTTGATTCTAATAAATACTGTGTTTATTAGATCTGACTGGGAGCATCACCTGGATCACATCCCGATCAGCATGTCAACAGAGAAGGTTATACAGCATTACTGCTGCTAGGTGACCAGCTGGGGGCTCGGCTCTCTACAACAAATAGTGCCAGCCTTCCCCTGCATGCACCCATAATGTCACCAGCACTAGGTCCTAATAGACTGCTGACAGCAAGAGGAGGCTGGGGAACACCACAGTGGCAGAACACCAAGGACCGGTGGCAAGACAACCTTTGCAACCCTGATAGTTCTCCCACTGCTTTGGACCCTTATATTTTCTTGGTATGCTGGTGACATATCTCTTCTGCCACCCTGGGGGGCCCCAATACAGTAGGAAGGGAGCTCACTGCAGAACATGTGAAAGGACCTGTTGTGGGACCATAGTAAAGGGCCCCAGGATAGAGATATATATATATATATATATATATATATATATATATATATATATATATATATATATATATAATTGCATTTTATAGTTGCCCCCCTACTTTTGTCCCTGTCCCCCCATGTGCCCCCCCTAAATATGAAAGCTGGAGACGCCACTGGCTAGGTGGGTTCTGATTGGTCAGCGCCGTCCAAGTGATGGACCCGACCAATTAGAATGCCTTCTATACTTACCTTTACGAGGTACGTTTAGGAGATTAAGCCGCTGGGATTTCAAATCCCCGGACCTGTGATTCGGCGACTCGATGTCTCCTAGCGGGTGGATCGCCAGCCTCAGGTACAGCGGCACCGGGGGGAGGGGGGGTAGGTCCAGTGTAAGCTCACCTTACAGATTTTCTGTAAAGGTGAACTTACCATTTAAAGGAAGTTGACTATAAAAACACAAAACACTTCACCAGTCCATGTGCTGGTCAGACAAAACTTCCAAGTTCAGCTGGTAATCCTGAAAAAAGAAGGAACACATTTTATATCACTAAACAGCTCTCTTGTTAATCCACTGGGTGATGGAATAGAATCTATGGAAATAAAGAAAGGAAAAGAGCACACAGCCGCCCTAGTGTGATACTGTTTATAGAAAAACAATCCATAGATTGCACTCACATTTCTGGCTACAAATGAAGGCATATAGTACATAAGTATTCCTTTCCCAGATGGCCACTGCAGGGGATGACAAGTGGATGTGGAACATCCAACCTCCACAATGCCAGATGGCCATCTGGGAAAGGAGTACTTTTGTACTATGCGCCTTCACTTGTACCAGGAATTGTGAGTGCAATCTATGGATTGTTTTTATCATTTGTTTAAATAAACAGTATCACACTAGGGCTGCTGTACGCTCTTTTCCTTTCTTTATTTGCAAAGGAAGTTGACTTACTGGCAGGATTACTAGGTGAAAATAGAGAAACAAGCATAAAGAGTGAAAACGAATGCAGTCACCACATTTAAGAATTGGTAAGCTGTAATACATTACATTTTTGCTTTTTGGTTTCCACATTACAAGTACACCGCAGTACATTACCTTCAGGTGCATAGTTGCATTCATAAGTGCTACAGGAAAACATGTTTTTAAACCTATATTTTCTAAAGGAATTAGTAATGGACAACCAAGTCAACGTTCAAATGAATTTAAAAATGTTTACATGTATGTAGAGAATTTACTTAATGTACCTCGGCTAATGTTGATAAGAGTTGCTGTGGGCTTCATCAGCTGAAACTGCTCCCGTCCAATCAAATTGTGGGTTTTTGGAGTCAGGTTGACAACCACCATCACAAAATCACTTTTCTGGAGCAAGTCGGCCATATCACCGCAGTACTCAGCGCCCACGGCCAATTCTTCCTCCACAGCCCTGTTTAAGAATAATGTCAGCAACATTATTATTTGTGTGATTACATTGAATAAACTGTAGCATTCAAAATACAGTTACCGTATGCTTGTTTTACTAATTTTAAATAAACATTTCTAACAGCTTGGAACAGAGACTTGGGCTGTGAGGTTGACTCGACAGAATAGACTAAGGCCTTCACTTTTTCACATAAATTCACACACTCCTGTTATTCCCAGGAGAAAAATTACAAAGTAGTTACTAGATGGTATAGGGACCCCTTTCTCCCTCCACCGTATATATCCTCAGGTTTCAGATAAATGTTGGAGATGTGGTCATGCAAGAGGTTCCTTTTTACACAATGGGTGGGAATGTAGTAAGATTCAATTCTTTTGGCAGACAATTTTCAATATATTGTGTATATAATGAAATCTATGATGATTCATTATCTCCTTCCGAAACCGCCCTTTTGTCCATCTTGCTTGTCTTCTTCATTATTTCCTATCTGCAGGTAGGCAGCTTTATACTGTCTTTTTGGAGATCCCTACACACCTTCCCTTTAAAATTGGGTACACATAGGGAATGATATTATGCAGATGGAAGAACTCCTAGCACAAGAGCAACACTCATTAGAAAAATGCTCTTTATGGACTACCTAAATATCGTATTCCTCATCAGATACTTTCAGGCTGGGTTCACACTAGTGCAAATTGGATGCGGATTTCTCTGTGGAGCCGGTTAACATGTCTCAGCAGCAATTTGCACAGGAGCCCTGTGCACCTTTTGGTCAGTTTCAAGTCCGAATTCAGCCAAAAAACGAGGATGCACCGGACTCCTGCTGTGAGCCACTGCATGTTCATATGTGAACCCAGCCTTAAAGACAGGTTAAGAAAGCTGTTATAGCCTTCCTACGTTGACTTGAGCCCTTATTTATTTATCCACCTTTATGGCAGCTCAAGTCCTGACCTTGTCTTTTTCTCTCTCTGTTCTTCTCTATCTATTCTTCCTCGTTCAGGTTTTCTTCTTTCTGGTTCATGCCTTATGTAATATATGTAATTTATATTGGTATCCAGTATACATAGATCAAAAAAGAGGGGGGGGGGGGACTTTGGACTTTTTAGGCACCAACGACAAGGTATAATTTTTACAAAATTTATTTATAAAAGGAAAACACATATACAACAAAATACGTTTAAAAACCACATCTTGTCAAAACTTCAATATAGTAAATACGAGCCACACATGTAGCCTAAAGTATCTAGCCTTAGGGGCACCAATAAGGACGATCAGCTATGATTAGCTTGTCCGGTAATAGTGAGGTGTCCAACGATGAGGCGAGTGTACAGTGGGGCGAAGATATTCGTGACAGTAGCTCTACATGTTTCGCGTTATGCGTGAACGCTTCATCTGGAGCATGACAATAAGATCACTGACAAGAGAATAACAGTTTAGAAAAACACATAGTGAGTATATATGTACAGTATGATATTTACATAGATCATGATCATAGCGATATACATGTTATCTAATTTCATAAACTCATGGCGGTGCTAGGGAGACATCAGACCACCAGTCGTAGCCGCAAGGGTAAAGGCCACTAATCCATCACACAATGGGGGCGTATATGATATAATAAAATGCTGTACAAAAGGTATAAATAATATAAAACAACACTTACTGAAGTTTAAGTGTGACTGTATGATGTGGTAGACAAAAAAATGTGTCCCCAAGAGTCCAGTGCGCCGTATATATATGGATAGCCGATTGGAGGTAAAAGGGTAATAACACTGGTCAAGGTCCTAATTGGCATCAAAAACATGTAAGTGCATAATAACAATTATGTATTGATTATTATGTTATTATGCACTTACATGTTTTTGATGCCAATTAGGACCTTGACCAGTGTTATTACCCTTTTACCTCCAATCGGCTATCCATATATATACGGCGCACTGGACTCTTGGGGACACATTTTTTTGTCTACCACATCATACAGTCACACTTAAACTTCAGTAAGTGTTGTTTTATATTATTTATACCTTTTGTACAGCATTTTATTATATCATATACGCCCCCATTGTGTGATGGATTAGTGGCCTTTACCCTTGCGGCTACGACTGGTGGTCTGATGTCTCCCTAGCACCGCCATGAGTTTATGAAATTAGATAACATGTATATCGCTATGATCATGATCTATGTAAATATCATACTGTACATATATACTCACTATGTGTTTTTCTAAACTGTTATTCTCTTGTCAGTGATCTTATTGTCATGCTCCAGATGAAGCGTTCACGCATAACGCGAAACATGTAGAGCTACTGTCACGAATATCTTCGCCCCACTGTACCCTCGCCTCATCGTTGGACACCTCACTATTACCGGACAAGCTAATCATAGCTGATCGTCCTTATTGGTGCCCCTAAGGCTAGATACTTTAGGCTACATGTGTGGCTCGTATTTACTATATTGAAGTTTTGACAAGATGTGGTTTTTAAACGTATTTTGTTGTATATGTGTTTTCCTTTTATAAATAAATTTTGTAAAAATTATACCTTGTCGTTGGTGCCTAAAAAGTCCAAAGTCCCCCCCCCCCCCCCTCTTTTTTGATTACTAGTTTCAGGACGTGGCACTTTATTATTTGTTCAGTATCCATAGTACCACACTATGAGGATACTTTTTCCCTTTCTCAGTATACATAGATGTCACAGGACCTTTTTCATGGATGGTGCTCCCTGTGCGCCCCTTTTGTTCCCCATTCATAGAATGGTATGTATAAGTTTATACTAACTTTTTGTGACATATTCCTGTCTCGTGTCAATGTTCTCTGATATGTGTTATTTTAAACAGAAACTTTTGGACCACTTTAGTACCTGTCGTTTAGCACTTTTTTTTCTGTAAGTTCGCTGTTATGCTTATAACCAATAAAAATATATTCAACTTTAAAACCACATTTGGTCTATAATTTTGATCTTTTTTGATTATTTTGTTTATTAGTTATGAGAAAAGACATTTCACCTTCTGTTCCTGTTATGGTAAAGAATTCTCATTCTAAAAGCCTTGGCACGCTGAGCTATGCTGTAGCCAATACTGCCCATTCCAATAATGCCCAGTGTTGCATCTGTGATGTCATCACCCACAGAGTTAAAATTAAACTCTTTTGTATCTGGTGAACATGAAATCTTGTGACCTGTGAAATAAAATAGGACCTGGGTAAAAAAAGAATATACACTTTAACAAGCCCAAGCACAATATTACAAAACCCACAAGCACTGTGATTTAAAGGGACGCATTCTTTTTTACATTATCATTACAATATAAACCCAACAAAATCTCATATTTACCTAACAATAATATCTGGTGGTTCTGTCATGAAGGTGCTTTTTCAGGCCCCTGTTTTATAGTTCTGCACCTGTGTTGTCTCCTTGTCATATTAGCTTCCAATGGAGATCACAAGTAGATATTTCCACACACATCACACGGGCATGCAGCCACCACTGGAGTACATGCATGCAGATATGCATCCCTCCCAACTGTCCCTGATTTCGAGGGACTGTCTCTGATTTGGAGCAATATCCCTCTGTCCCTCTTCCCCCCTCATTTGTCCCTCATTTTGGTCAGATCCATATAGGTTTATATAAAATGCACTTTTTATCTTTCAAAAAGTTTTTCCCAGTGCTAAACCTTTCATCCAATTGCTGCATTTGTACATTTTAAAAGCCAATATAAAGGAATAGTAGTGGTAAAAAAAAGTCCTTGTGGATTTAATTAACCTTTTGTTGTTTTATTCTCCTTTAACCACTTCAGCCCCGGAAGGATTTACCCCCTTCCTGACCAGAGTGTTTTTTGCGATTCAGCACTGCGTCGCTTTAACTGACAATTGCGCGGTCGTGCGACGTGGCTCCCAAACAAAATTGACGTCATTTGTTTTCCCACAAATAGCTTTCTTTTGGTGGTATTTGATCACCTCTGCGTTTTGTATTTTTTGCGCTATAAAAAAAAAAAAAGCGACAATTTTGAAAAAAATGCATTTTTTCTTTTTGCTATAATAAATATCCCCCAACAATATATAAAAACACTTTTTTTTCCTCAGTTTAGGCCGATACGTATTCTTCTACATTTTTTTGGTAAAAAAAAAAAATCACATTAAGCGTTTATTGATTGGTTTGGCGGACACATCGGACAATTTTGACACATTTTTAGGACCATTGGCATTAATACAACGATCGATGCTATAAAATTGCACTGATTACTGTAAAAATGTCACTGCCAATAAAGGGGTTAGCCACTAGGGGGCAGGGAGGGGTTAAGTGTTCCTAGGGGCGTGTTTCTAACTGTCTGGGGGCGTGGCTGTGTGCGACACCACACTGATCGATGTTCCCGATGACAGGGAGCAGACGATCAGTGTGCTGTCATTAGGCAGAAGGGGAGATGCTGTTTACATCCGCATCTCCCCGTTCTTGAGCTCCGTGACACGATCGCGGGTATCCCCGCAGCGATCGAGTCTGGGGGACCCGCGGGCATGGTCACGGAGCATGCGGCAGGTGCGCGCACGGCGGGAAATTCAAAGTAACGTACCAGTACGTTACTTTGCCCAGCCATGCCATTCTGCCAACGTATATATTTGCAGGAGCCAATCGGGAACTGGTTAAGGGGGTGTGGCAGGGGGCGTGCCCTATGCCTACATACGTTTGTTAGTAGGTGTCCCTCATTCCCATCTCAAAATGTTGGGAGGTATGTATATGAAGTGTCTACAAAGTGACAGCAGAAGACTTTTACTATTATTATTATTATTATTATTATTATTATAACAAGTGTGATTTTAACTGCACTTCTGTCTCAGTCTGGTTTCTGACAGTAGGAGAAGGCCATGAATTCAGAAGATGCAGTCAATCCACTTGTTGGTAATATTTTGCAGGAGTTAGTGTGTGCTGTGTGAGTCCGGCACAGCACAGTATAAACCTGCACCTGTATCTACCCTTTGTGCTGTTCTCTATAAATACAGCCAGCTGCAGGAGTTAGTGTGTGCTGTGTGAGTCCAGCACAGCACAGTATAAACCTGCACCTGTCTCTTCCCTTTGTGCTGTTCTCTATAAATACAGCCATCTGCAGGAGTTAGTGTATGCTGTGCGAGTCCAGCACAGTATAAACCTGCACCTGTATCTACCCTTTGTGCTGTTCTCCATTAATACAGCCATCTGCAGGAGTTAGTCTGTGTGTGTTGTGTGACTCCAGCACAATATACACTACCCAATTGCTGTTTTTCCCATCTCCCTGCAGTCTCTGTGTCTAGAGACAACAGTGCTGGTCGTGGACACGGTGCATCAGCATCAGCACGTGGCCATGGGACACGCTTGTTCTTATTTTCGGCAGCTGGACATGTTGAGCCGCATCATGCCGAAGGCTTGGTAGAGTGGATGACCAAGCCCTCCTCATCCTCCTCATCCAACATTTGTCATTGGGACGGAAAGTGAGGTGAAATGTTCTAAACAGGTGCACAGACAGCAAAACAAATGTTACAGGGGTGATAACCCTTCCCTATGTTCTCCAAAAAGCTTAAATTTATTTTTTGGCTGCAGCTACACCTGTTACAAATTACAAACAGATTCCTCTTAACCAGTTCCCTACCCGCCCATAGTCATATGAAGCCCACAAGGTGGATCTCCCATCCTGGGTGGGCGTCATACGACGTCCTCCCATTCCCGGCCGCCTGGGGGGCGCGCTCTGGACCCGGTGCGAGTGCCCGGCGGCCGCGATGTCCGCCGGGCACCCGCGATTGCCCGTTAAAACAACGGGACCGTGCGGGACCGTGGAGCTGTGTGAAGATTTTCTCACGTCCTGTCAGCGGAGAGGAGACCGATCATGTGATCCCAGTACGGAGGAACACATGATCGGTCTCCTCCCCTTGAGTCCCCTCCCCCTACAGTTAGAATCACACATATAGGGAATACATTAACCCCTGCAGCGCCCCCTAGTGTTAACCCCTTCCCTGACAGTCACATTTACACAGTAATCAATGCAACTTTATAGCAACGATCGCTGTGTAAATGTGAATGGTCCCAAAAATGTGTCAAAAGTGTCCGAAGTGTCCGCAATGTCGCAGTCACGAAAAAAAAATTGCAGATCGCTGCCATTACTAGTAGAAAAAAAAAATGCAATAAATCTATCCCCTATTTTGTAGACGCTATAACTTTTGCGCAAACCGATCAATATACGCTTATTGCAATTTTTTTTAACAAAAATAAGTAGAAGAATACGTATCGGCCTAAACTGAGTAAAAAAATCGTTTTTTTTAAAAAAAAAATGGGATATTTATTATAGCAAAAAGTAAAAAATATTGTGTTTTTTTTTCAAAATTGTCGCTCTTCTTTTGTTTATAGCGCAAAAAATTAAAACCGCAGGGGCGATCAAATACCACCAAAAAAAGCTCTATTTGTGGGAAAAAAAGGACGTCAATTTTGTTTGGGTGTAACGTCGCACGACCGCGCAATTGTCAGTTAAATCGACGCAGTGCCGAATCGCAAAAAGTGCTCTGGTAAGGAAGGGGTGTAAAATGGCCCGGTGTTGAAGCGGTTAAGAACAAACCTATAGTCCCTGTCTTGATTGCACCGCCTGTATACTGCTGTTCAGAGTATATAGGGCTTTAGGTATAGGGTTTTATTTCGGGTGCAGGGTTCCCCTTAATATCCATACAAGACCCAAAGGGGCTGGTAATAGGCTGGGGTGGGGTAGCCATGCCATTTTTCTCAAAGATTGTCATTCATATTGCCTGGACAAGACATGACATTAAAACTGCAAGCAGTTTTTTTCCTTTACAAATGTCATTTTGTGCAGGGACAGATATAAACACGGAAACACATGCCACTTCACAGGCATACTTTAGACATCCCCCAGGTTCGATATTTAAAAGAATATTTCACTTTTTTTTTCACTTTATGCATTATTAAAATGACTGCTCCAGAAAAAATGTCAGTTTTTAAAACTTCTTTTTGCATTGATACATGTCCCCTGGGGCAGGACCCGGGTCCCCAAACACTTTTTTTAGGACAATCACATGCATATATATAATTAGCACTTTAGATTTCGAACGTTCGCGTCCATTGTAACTAATAGGGTTCTAGCGTTCGTAGGTTCTGGTGCGAACTGAACCCGGGGGTGTTCGGCTCATCCCTAATCATGATCCTACGTTACCCTTTATCCTTGAGGTTGATACTTCTGAGACTGGAGTTGGCGCCCATCTGACTCAACGTCCTACCTCTGAGTGCGCTATGCATCCTTGTGGCTACATTTCCAAGAAATTGTCACCTGCGGAATGCAATTACGAGATTGGGGACAGAGAGTTGTTAGCGATCATTTTAGCCCTTAAAGAATGGAGGTATCTCCACGAAGGTAACACTGTGCCAGTTTTCATTCTTACTGACCATAAGACTCTCACATTCTTGTCTGAGGCTAAACGCTTCTCTCCCAGAAAGCTCTTTTTTGTCAAGTTTCAATTACATTGTCTCATTCTTACCCAGTACTAAGAATATAAGGGCTGACGATTTGTCGCGACAATTTTTCCCCACTTCCCAGATGGAATCGGTTCCTGTTCCTGTGATTCCTCCTGATCGTATTCTGGCTACGGTTCGCACCAGTCTCACTTCTCCTTTGGGTGACAAAATTCTTGCCACTCAGGTCCATGCCCCTCCTGAGAAACCTTGTGACCGCTGCTTTGTCCCTGAGAGTCTCCATACTGCTGTGCTCCAGACTTACCATCTCCCAAGGCTGCTGGCCACCCTGGGAGGAATCAACTCTTTTGGGCCATTTCCCAACAATTCTGGTGGCCTAGTCTACGTGCTGATGTAACTGCCTTTGTAGCTGCTTGTTCCGTGTGTGCTCTGAGTGCACTGTATTATGTATTCTCTACACTGCATTATATTTTCTCTACACTACACTGTATTATATATGCTATGCTCTACACTACACTGTATTATATACTCTACACTACACTGTATTATATATTCTACACAAACTGACCGCACAATACACTAACTACCCTGCCTAATCTCCATTCATATACACTATACACGGCTGCCGTGTAAGCAGCCTTATATAGTGTGGCACCCTGCCTTTGGCCAATGATGGCTCTGACAGCATATCGCGCTATCATTGGCCAAAGCATATAGGTCAAGTGCATGCTTTGGCCAGTCAGCAGCCTTCAATGCACTGCAATATGAAAGTGCATTATGGGGTGCTCGTTGGCGGATGAACGTCCCACGAGTGCCCCATTAGTTTGTTCTACGAACAAACAAACACCCGAGACGAACATCGGGCCCATCCCTAATCAGAAGCAATAAGATATAACAAAGGATGAAAAAAAGATTACATTTAAAAAAAAAAAAAGGCACATTTTTACCATACACTGTGCTTTAGCAATCTAAATGTCATCCAATTAGAAGTTACAACTACCCTGAAGTAGATTTCTGGGCTGTATCTAAATAGTTTTTAAAAAGTTTCCCCCCAAACACTTATACTAACTAACCTGTGTAAAAAAGATCAATATACTTACCTATTTTCAGCCTGCTATGGTCCGGTCTCGTGATCTGGCTCCCCTATGTCAGCCAGCAGTTGCCGCAGGGGAGAGGAGAGAGAGCTGACAATGGATGGGTCATAGGAGCCTATGGGTGACACTGACATCTCTTCCAGGCATAGCCAACCATTGTCAAGCTCTCTCTCCTCTCCCATACAGCAAGCGCTGGCTGACACGGACCAAGTGGGAAATCACGTGACCAAGTGGACTGAAAATAGGTAAGTATATAAAACTTTCTTACACAGGTTAGTCATTATAGGTGTTAGGAGGGGGGAGGGAGTATTTTAAGACCAGTTAGGTAAAGCCAGAAATTCTGCTTTAGAGTGGATGTAAACCAAATTCATGAAATTTGAGCTGGGTGCATATATCTGTACTGTTTTTTTTTATCTCTCTTCAAAGCACTGTGTCCTGTCCTGTAGCTTTGTTCTGCCCCGTTCTTTGGTTGTCAGCCTGATAACCTTTGACAAGCTCTTCAAGATGGCAGCCTGAAGTGTGTGTCGGGGGAGGTTGCTATAAATAGATTAGCAGACTGCTAAACTATTCACAGGCAACCTCTGCATCTGTGGGGAGGGGATGTGTACCTTTCCTCCAATCAGCTGTCTCACAGTGTCTAGCACTAATCCACTCCTACAGATGAATGAGGAAGTGAAAAATCTAGCAGAACATGCACTTTCTAAACAGTATATAAAGAGGAAGACTGAAGATGTACATGTAAAACTTATGTAGGGAGATTGGTTTCATCCCTGTGTATCATCTGAGGCTGTTCACTTCACTGGGTATATGTGAGGGTTTACAACCACTTTAAAGTGGATGTAAACCCGATTCATGAAATTTGAGCTGGGCACATACTGTATTTCTGCAGTGTTTTCTTATCTCTCTTCAAAGCACTATATCCGGTAGCTTTCTCCTGCCCCATTCTTCTGTTATCAGCCTGATAACTTCTGAGCAGCCTGAGTTTTGTGTTGGGAGGATGCTATAAATAGATTAGCACAGACCCGAACCATTCAAAGAACAGCTCTGAAAGACTCTACCTGTGAAGAGAGAGGGTGTGTGTCTTTCCTCCAATCATCTGTCTTGGCTGTATACCCAGGCTTCACTCCCAGTGTTGAACAGGAAGAGAAAATCTTCCAACAGGGTCTGAACTTTCTAAAGAATATATAAAGCTGAAGACAGCAGATATGCATGTAAAACTTATGTAGAAAGATTTGTTTCATCCCTGTGTATCATCTGAGGCTGTTCACTTTACTGGGTATAGAAGAGGGTTTACATCCACTTTAAAGTAAATTAAAAAATATGTAACAGCTAGCAAGTAAATTGTGAAAGTCATGTCAAAAATGACTTTTATATAAGTGTTATGATTAAGCCTCAAAGACCAAATTACTGAAGGTACATTATAGTTTCCTTTTGCTATAGTTTCCATTGCTGATATCATTGTTTTTTGCCTGCATTGGACTGGCCTTGAAACTGTCTGCTAAGACAATCTTTCTTCCCTTACTTATCAGTTATTTCAACATTTCTTATCTTCCTGTGTGTATTTACAGGACATAGTGCAGCTACATATTCTTTCTGAAAAAGTTTCTCTAGTGGGCATAGGGTTGCCACTTTTTCTTCAAGTCAAACCTGAACACTTTAGCAGTGCACAGCAATTTTTTTTTTGTTTTAGTATACACTACACTAGAATAATGTGTCCGGGTTTCAGGTGGACTGAAACACGGACACATGATTCAAAACCCGGACTGTCCGGGTGAATCCTGGACAGGTGGCAACTCTAAGTGGGCATAGTAAACTTTAAGATTGTTAAAGAAACCTTTACATTTGTGATGGTTTTATTATGTCATAAAGTGGTTGAAAACCTCATAAAATATGAACAAAGCATATTCCTCTAGTCCATAGTGTGTACTTGTCTCAATTAGGAGCACTAAGTGTGATTTCTGTCTGCGGTTTCATTCCTCTGCTATCAGCATGAGTCAATTCTGACAAGTTTTCCTGACACCAAGAGAAAAACGGTGACAGGTGAGGGAGCTCCAGCAGGTTGACGGTCTCCGCTTTGTTCCTGTGTGCTGTGTGAAGGAGGCTGTGCCCGTTCCCTCCAATCAGCTCTCAGAGCTGTCCTCACTGAGCTCTGCAGAGTGTAATTTCAGTTCTCCACCCCTTTTTCTGAACTCTCACACAAGCTTTGGTTTTGGAATGGATGTAGGGAAGAGGTCAGATAAACAGGTACAACTTATGTAGGAGGATTTGTTTCATCTCAATGTATCACTTAAGGCTAGTCACGAAAAGTAATGAACATACAACACCCACTTCCCCCTGTAAGCCAATCTGTTCACAGCCATAGTGACAGCTTCTAAAAAGTGGCAGTAGCAAGAACTTCCTGAATGATGCACAAGTTGTTACTTATTCCAAATATGATGCAAGACTTTCATGAATAAGACACAGGCCATATTGCCAAAAAAATACCTTATGGCTTTATTGAATTCCCTTGAGTACATTTTCAGTCAGCCCTTATTTACATTTTTTATTATAATTGCATTTTTTTCTTTAAAGTAATTTTCAGCATGACTTGCAGATGTCTCCATACTTGGGCCTCAATGTTTTTGCAAATGTACTACCCAACTAAGGACCTTGGGTGTACAAGGTAAGCCCAAAAGAGTTTAAGCACCTTTAGCGTACAGAACACCCTGTTTTTTCTCACCTTCCTGGCCTTCCTTCAAATGTAATTCTCAAGACTTAGCTGTCATTTTGACTACTGGTCCCTACTCTGTGCTGCAGCAGCTCTTATTTATGATGCCTGCAAACAGTGTTTTTAGGCATGATTAATACATTTTGACCCTATTATTTTTACAATATATTTACAATCGTTCTTTGATATGCATATCCTCTTTAATGCAGCTCCTCCTAATGTAAAAAAAATTGAGTTTAAATTATACCTTTTATTGGCTAACTCATGGTATTAAAGATGCAGGGTTTTGGTACACCGGTAAGTCCCTTCATTGCTTATACAAATGGAAATTGTAAAAAGCCTGAAAACAGGTTTTCAAAGGTTGTCTTCAAAATCTTAAAGTAGGCCGTCACCTTTAATAAAAAGTTATTTTCCCCTGCCTTTTCCCCCTCTCTCTCTCTCTCTCACATTAAGATGTATATTTTTTAAACTTTATATCGTTTTCGTGCAGCAACACAGCACTTCTGTCTTTCTCTTCTAGGCGAGAATGAGGTTTGCCTCCTGGATTCTCTATGTGCGCAGATGTGCCACAGAGCCCTGCAGGACATCTGCACACACATGGGCTTTCCTGTGCATGTGCAAAGACAGAACTGGTATAGACGTTCCAACACTCAGTGTCTGGTAAAGTCATAAAATGACTGTGCCAGAAAAACTGAAGTACTGAGTAGATAGGCTGCGATCCTTTAATGCGTCTCAAGGTCAATTGTGACATGGTGGTGTCTTTAATTATAAAGGTGGGCCCAAAGCATAAAAAAAAAAAAAAATAGGCTAAGGGCATGCATGACTGGGTGAAGAGGGGAGACAGGGAGGTAAATGGTTAAGGCATGGTGGGTAGGATTATATATGACCCGATTGGTGGGAAGCGAGGGGTCCAGGAGGGGCTTTGGGCAAGCACAGGAAGAGGTGGAGAAACGGATACCTCAATCGGTTCTCATCGGACATGGAGAGAACTGCACATGGGGGTCTTCAGGGTCCCAACACTTCACAGCAGGGACGGGTGAGCTTGATTTCCTCCTTTGCAACACCTGTGCTGCTGCAGCTGTAAATGACACTGCCTAGCTGCAAGGACAGCTGTCTGCTATCTTTCAAGGAAACTCTACAGCTGCTTCACAAGGGGACTGGTATGGTCCACTTGCTCAGCGGTTCCGGCCGCCAGAGCACTTCTACATGGAGTCCTCCCCTAGAGTTCAGTGCTGCTAGGAGCCCCAGCAGGGACCCTCCAGGCACACTGGAGAAGCGCACACCAGCTTCTGCCAGCGGGAGGCCTGGGAGGAATCGTCGCCTGAGGTTGAGCTCTGTGGTGCAATGTCCCCCCGCCCATTCAGCAGTGTATTGGGAGTGTGCGGCTGCCTCCCCTGGTGAGTTGCTTATCAGGGAGGCAGCCCGGAGTGGGAGAGATCCCCCTGCGGATGCCGGTGTTCCATCAGATTAGGCGACCCGTCAGAATGTGTAACGTAAGTGACGTTTTGTCAAAGCCATCTTGCTACAGCCCGCACTTCTCCACAGTAAGGATTCACTGAGAAGGGGGCAAGCGGATATCTTGTTACACCTACCGGAGTTTTGCATTTTACACTTATTTTTAACAGTAAACTGAGTTTATATAGTGAAATACAGTACTTAGAACTCCGTCTGACTGTTTAGATGTTGAATTTTAAAAGCAGCGGCAAGCCTGGTGATCTGACAGGTTTGCTAATCGGACAGAAGTTCACTGCTTTTAAAATTCAACATCTAAACATTTACACAGAGTTCTTAGTACTGCATTTCACTATATAAACTCAGTTTACTGTTAAAAAAATGTAAACTGCAAAACTCCGGTGGATGTAACAAGATGTCCACTTGCCCCCTTCTCACTGTATCCTTATTGTGGAGAAGTGCGGGGTGTAGCAAGATGGTGGCGACGAAATGTCACTTCCGTTACACATTCTGACAGGTCGCTTAATCTGACGGAACACCGGACAATTCCTTGTTGCGGTCTGCGATCTGCCCTCTCTGCCTGTGATGTTGGAGGCACCGGGAAGACAGAGGTCCAGCTCAACATTGACACCAGTGGCCACAAGCGGTACTGCACTTACAGCAAGAAGGTCAGGAGATCGGATGGCGGATCGAGGACCCTTGTGAGATGTACCAGGAGGGCTGGAGTAACCTGTGGTCAAGATCCTCTGCAGCTGGGGCAGCGACCCTAGAGTGCCTGGTCCTGAGCCAGTGCGATGCTGATGCCTGCCGGTCCACAGGGGGAGGATTCAGAATCGCATGATGATGCGGTGAGAGGTCCGCCAGCGGCGGTGGATACGGGATTTGCGGCTGTTAGGCCCCGTCCTGGGCAGCCAGGTGTGTGTCTTTCTCCTAACTCTTCTTCTTTACTGTCTGTTTTAGAGGGTTTGCTTGATGTGGGGGCTACTGGGGGTCAAAGGTTGGATACGCTCGCTTCCAGCGACACTGTGATCCTGTCCACCCACCAGGCAGCGGCACAAGTTTCCGCTGCATCGGGGATGCCCGTGGGTATGCGGGACCTGTTGTGCCCTTTGGGGACAGCATTCACTTATTCTGAACGAGTTGCAGAGCAGCAGAAGACAACGAAGGACACCACAAAGAGTGCGGATGACGTGCGCCTTGGGGAGTCAGCAAAGGTGAGGTGTATGTTTGTTTGAGGGTCCATTGGGTGCTCCTATCAAACAGGAAGTGCGGGAAACCATCTGGTAGGGTGAGTATGTCAAAAATTCTTACCCTGCTTCCACTTAAGAAATTTACCTGAGAGGTTGAAGTCGGAAGAGAGCAAGAAGGACGATTAGGTGAAGCGTCGCAAATTGGTAGCGGACGTTCGCCATTTTGGCTAGTGTGATAGGAAAAAAGACGCAGGAGCATTGCTCTGCCTTGTTTTATTACCTGGACGCTATTGGTAAGGCTTGCAGGGTTTACGGAGGAATGGCTTGGCTTTGTGGTGAGCAATTCCATTAGCGGAAGGCCGTTCGACCATCACTACGCTGGGACTACAAGGTTTTTAGTTTGTGGATGAAGATGACTCTGGCGCGCATCACTACTTGTTTTTTCCCTGGGGGGGGGGGGGCAGGGGTTCAGCTTTCCCAGGGCAACCGACCATAAAACGTCAGGGGCATTGTTGTCAATTTAATAGGCAGCGTGCAGGTTTGGAAATGGATGCTGTTTTCAAACACGAATGCTCTCCATGTGACAGTGCCCACTCCCTCCCTCATTGTTTCAAGCACGATATGGGACATTCCGGTGAGTCTGCGGGTGAAGGGGATGACGCCGGTCAAAGGGGAAAGTATGCTTCCTTTCCTAATTAGGTACCCATATCAGTCGGCGCCTCTTTTATTGGAATCTGTTTTTCTGAAGGTTTTTTGTATTCCATGTTCTCTTTCCACGATTCTGCCTGCTGCACAGAATTTACGTTCAGCGTTTCAACTCCCTTGGGTCGTTATGGACAAGCTTTGAAAAGGAAGTGGACTTGGTGTGCATGGCTTTTCCGTTTGGGGTTGGCCATTGGTGGATCTGGTGATTTCGCCCCTTTGGGTTGAGCCCAAGAAGGAACCTAATCAGCTTTGACTATCCATCCTGTCTCGTTTCCCAAGGGGGGATCCGTGAATGATGCCATTGAGCCAGGAGCAGGCACAGTTTTAGACACTTTGTTTGATGCAGCGGTTTTGGTTTTTGTCATCGTGGCCGGGTTCTCTCATGGCTGAGATGGATATTTACTCTACATTCAGATTGTTGCCTCTCTGCCATCTGCCATCTGGACAGTTTCCATCTCCTCGGGTCTGTGGCAAAGGGAGTATTACATGGATCGTTGCCTTCCTATGGGTCGTTCCATTTTTGTGTTATTGTCGTAACATTGCTTCCTTCTTGGAATGGGTGGTTGACAACTCTCCAATTGCATTGCTGAGCATTTCAGTGTCACTTTAGCCCCTGAAAAAACGTAAGGCCCAGGATATACCATTAATTTTCTGGGTACTGTCATAGCTTAGCAGGTCTTGAAGTGTCATTTGCTAGAGTACAAGGTGTTGGTTCTCAAGATGGAAATTCGTGGGACCATTGGAAAGTGGAAGATTTGGTTGCAGTAGTGGCGTTCAGTGGCGTGCAGCAGTGGCGTTCATTGTTGGGTTAGTTAAATTTTGCTTGTTGATTACATTGCCCGCAGGCACATTGAGAGGACTTGATGGTTTGGCACGCGTTTCTGGAATCTTTTTAATGGGAGCTCTGTGGATGTAGGGACCCATTGGAAATTATGATCTGGATCTGGATGCGGCTGGGTCAACCGGCTATGGGGCCTTTTTCCAAGGGCGATGGAGTGGTGCACCATGGCCAGCGGAGTGGTGGGACACAGGATTCCTTTGGAATTTGGTCCTGCTGGACTTATTTCCTATAATTCTGGCAATAGAGTTTTGGGGTGAGTACTTCAATGGTATGAAGGTGCATTTCAATTATAATTTGGGTGTGGTTCAGGTTATTAACCAGTTTGCGGCTTCATCTCAGCAGGTTCTTAGTCTTTTCTGCCATTTGGTTTTACATTATTTACAGTTGATCGCGTTCATTTATGCAGTTCCCCTGCCAGGAAGTGTTAATGCATTGGCGGATGCTTTGTCCCAGTTCCAGTGTGACAAGTTTCGTCAGTTGGCACTGGGAGCGAAGCAACAAGGGGTACCTTGTCCCTGGTAGCTTTCGGGAAAGCCTTGGAGTCGCTGCAGGATTAGTCCGAAATTCTGTGCCTGCATCCACCTGGTCGGCTTGTTCCAAGGTATAGTCAGAATGTCTGGAGTTGTTGAGGCAGGCTGGCGTCAGCATGGTGAGTCCTTGCACTACATACGTCCTGCTTTACTTTAGTGCATCGAATTGTGGTGAGGGGGTTTTCAGTTTCAGCCTTGGTTTGCAACATGGCGAGTCTAGCCTTTTATTTTAAATGACACGGCTGCCAAGATTATATCGAGGACTTCCTTGTCAGGCATGCTCCTAAAGGATATAGGAGGTGGCGAAAGTCGACAGACTCTCTGCGACTGGTTTCCATTGGTGTTTTACAAGATCTCCTTAGTCAGCTGAGTTCTCAATGCTCCTCGGAGGATGAGACCCTTTGCTGCGAAGTCGCATTTATGGTGATGTTCTTATGGGTTAGTGAGTTATTTAGCCCGTCCACACGTGTTTATGGAGGCTTACTGGTGGGGTATGTGGACTGCACAAAGGATTTGGTGGGGCTTGTGGATTAAGCGCTCAAAAACTGATCAGAGGGGAAATAGCATGGAATTACAGTTTTTTATAGTTCAAGATTCTCCTATTTGTCCGGTTTAAGCAGTTAAAGCAAAGGTCCGCCAAATTTTAGTTTTTTTAAAAGTCAGCAGCTACAAATACTTCAGCTGCTGACTTTTAAAATAAGGACACTTACCTGTCCAGGGCACCTGCGATGTCAGCACCCGAGGCCGAACCATCCCTCAGTCCTCGGATGCTGCCGCCGCCATCTTCGGTAAGGGAATCCGGAAGTGAAGCCTTGCGGCTTCACTTCCTAGTTCCTTACTGCCCATGCGCGAGTCGCGCTGCGCAATCCGAATGGTCCCTGCTGTCTCTGGGACCCGCGTGTCTCCCATCAGACAGCGGGGGGGGAGTGGCGTAGGTCACTGCGGTGATCTATGCCTGGAAGTGCGTGTAAATACCTGTATTATACAGGTATCTGCACCCCCGCCCCCCTGAAAGGTGCCAAATGTGACACCAGAGGGGGGGGGTTCTGAAAAGCGGAAGTCACATTTTTGTGTGGACCTCCGTTTTAAGGAGTTTCTGGAGGTGCGTCTATTGCTGGGGGAGTCTTTTCTCATGCATAAGGGTGGCACGGCTTTGTCGAAATTCCAGTTAATTTCTGTTTTTCAGGAATGCCTTGCTGCTGTAGGTTATGACAGCAAGCAGTTTGCTTCTCACTCCTTCCACATTGGAGCGGCCATTGAAGCCGCTTGGTAGGGTTTGGATGCATCTGTCTTCAAATGGATCAGCAGGTGGTATTGTTATGTGCACCCTCATTTTATTGTGGACCTTCGCTTCACTACTGTTTAGGAGTAAGTCTACTTGTTTTGTCTACAGCTTTATGGGATATCAGTTAAATGTTAAGTGGTATGCTTTTGTTTTTCTCTTTTCGGGTATCGTGTCCTGCATCATTTGGATTTTGGGCCGCCCGTACATTTTTGGGGTGGAAAATTGGGCAGACGTTAGGCCTAATGGTAGGCAATTGGGCCCTTCTAGGCTGGAGGCATGTGTATTGTGGACTGGAGTACCGGGTACATGGTGAAGCAGGGTTGTTCCAGGTGCATTGCTTTGCACAACTGGACAGGTCTCTTGATATACTGTTGCTGCATGTGGGTGGGAATGACTTAGGTGTTAGGTCTATGCATGAGCTCATTCGCCATGTTTAAGTTCTTCTGCCGGACATGTTCATTGTCTGGTAAGGGTGAGGTTTAACCCTTGTGCGCTGTGGCGGTTGTGGTCTTTGGAGGAGGTAAAAAATCTGTGATAGTCTAATGGTTGGGGACACATCTGTGGTATGGCGTCCTCGGGTAATGGTTGGGGACCCATCTATGGTATGGCGTCCTCAGGTAATGGTTGGGGACCATCTGTGGTATGGCATCCTTGGGTGCATTCCGGTTAACGATGGGTTAACTGGGGACATAGAGGTCTCTGTGGATAGTTTGGTTATTGTCTCCGAGCTGGTGTGGTGCGGCTGGGGGCCTATTGTTTCCGCAGAAAAAATTAACCAGGGTGTGGCACCTCCAAAGGTCAGCTACCTTAACCACTTGCCAACTGCTGCATGCCGATATACATCGGCACAATGGCAGCAGTGGGCAAATGGGCGTACCTGTACTTCCCCTTTAACTGGCGGGCTAGCGGGCATGCGCCCGCCGCGTACAGCGCGACCGTGCCTGTGGTTCAAGCGTACTCGATGTTCGCCGGTGTCCTGCGATCGTGTCCCGGAGCCGCAGAACGGGGACATGCCTATGTAACAAGGCACTTCCCCATTCTGCCTAGTGACATGACAGGGATCTACTGCTCCTTGTCATTGGGAGCAGTGATCGCTGTCATGTCAGTGCTAGCCCGTCCCCCCACAGTTAGAATCACTCCCTACGACACACTTAACCCCTTGATCGCCCCCTAGTGTTTAACCCCTTCCCTGCCAGTCTCATTTGCACAGTAATCAGTGAATTTTTATAGCACTGATCGCTGTATAAATGACAATGGTCTCAAAATAGTGTCAGAAGTGTCCGATGTGTCCACCATAACGTCACAGTCACGATATCGCAGATCGCCGCCATTACTAATAAAAAAAATTTATAATAAAAATGCCATAAATCTATCTTCTATTTTGTAGACGTTATAACTTTTGCGCAAACCAATCAATATACGCTTATTGCGATTTATTTATTTTTTTTACCAAAAATATGTAGAAGAATACATATCGGCCTAAACTGAGGAAAAAATATTGGTTTTTAGATATTTATTATAGCAAAAAGTAAAAAATATTAAAAAACAATAATAATCCAGCGCTGGTAAGTACAAATCCTAATTGATCGGATACTAAAAGCTGCAACCAATGTAGGTGATCTCTCACTATATTCAAGTATGATTAATTATAAAATTAGTGCTATAATAGGTAAAATCGCAAAATAAATAAATACATGTGCAAAAACGTGCAATGTGAAAAACTCATAAAAATGTGCACTGATGTGCAATGCAGCAATAGAGTGCAAATGCTAGCATTTGAATCCTGATGTGAAAAATGTGCAAAATCGCATGAATATCCTTTGTGCAATAAAGTGCGAATGCCAGCATACAAATCAAATATAAAGATGTGCAAAATTGTATAAATGCAATATATGATTTTACTGAGATCGAGTGCTGAATACTTTAAAGTGCTACATCAAAAAATTGAAATAAAATGAAAAGTGCCAACAATAAATCAAATGAATAGGCAAACAATATAAATAGGATATGTGCACACATATAATTGATGAATCCACCAGAAAAAAGTTTTTTATGAGGTCCATTCATTAATATGCAGCAAATGAGGTAACTGCAAGCAAGAGGTGAAATACCACCAAAAGAAAGCTCTATTTGTGGGGAAAAAAAGGACGTCAATTTTGTTTTGGTGTAACGTCGCGCGGCCGCACAATTGTCAGTTAAAGCGACGCAGTGGCGAATCGCAAAAAGTGCTCTGGTCAGGAAGGGGGTTCAATCTTCCGGGGCTGAAGCGGTTAATACATATATTTCTGTTTTAAAGGAATTGTTTTTTGTTTCTATTGCTACATGGTAATAAAAGGCTGCTATGGCCAATTTATATCCAAACTCTGGTGTTGGCTGGTTATTGGTGGGTATAGGTACAGAAATGGTTTGGGATGGCATATGAGGTAATCTTATTAGGAATGGGGACATCTGTTCTACCTCAGGTCAAGACATTCAAGGGACAGTTGGATAAATATCCTAGCATTGTAGATAACCCATTAGAAAGTTTGCTAATTGATCACATTGAAGTACAGAAAAGAGAGAAGAGAATGCAAACATGTACATGGCACAATATAGATATCTTACCTTGTAATATATTTTTGGCAGATGCAAGCATAAGAGCCATTCCAGTATCTGCAGTGGCATCATCTCCTACACCTGGTGTATTGGTGACTTTTATACCATAACTTGATATTAGCTTCAGATCCAAGTGATCCACACCTGCTCCAGAGCTTGATATTACTTTAAGATGGGGGAGAGAATCTAGGAGTTCTTTGGTCACTACGGGCAGGTGCCACCATGACAAGAGAGCCTGCACTTTTGGGGCATATAGCTCTCTGTTGTTGTTAAACTCATCCAGGTATACAATATGGAAGTGCTGTTTTACAATGCTTTCATTATGCTTTGGAAAACCCCGAGATCCACCACTGTGGGATAACAGTGCATAGGGAAGTTCTTCCATTTTTCCTACAAAATGTATGAAAAACAATTGATAGCATATGCTTGATATAACATAGAAAACAGAGAGCACAGTTACCTGTAGAACCCGGACCAGAATGCTGCCATTGTAGCCTATAGGCAAACAACCTTCGAAGTTTTAAAGTTAACCTGCCAGGCATTTTAAACTTTCTAAGTAAAGGTCCGGACTAAAAGCAGGTATTTGTTAGCCTGAAAAGTATATTTTATATGCACCTCAGAACCTGATTCATTTTCTTGCAAAGGCTTGACATACACTATATTGCCAAAAGTATTGGGACACTTGCCTTTACAAGCACGTGTACTTTAATGGCATCCAAGTCTTAGTGCATAGGGTTCAATATTAAGTTGGCCCACCCTTTGCAGCTATAACAGCTTCAACTCTTCTGGGAAGGCTGTCCACAAGGTTTAGGAGTGTGTCTATGGGAATGTTTGACCATTCTTCCAGAAGCGCATTTGTAAGGTCAGGCACAGATGTTGGACGAAACGGCCTGGCTCGAAGTCTCTGCTCTAATTCATCCCAAGGGTGTTCTATCGGGTTGAGGTCAGGACTCTGTGCAGGCCTCCTGTGTGCGGTGCTGTATTTTGAGTGTAGAGGAATGCTCTTCTGACGGGGGAGAGCAGAACACCTCCTGCTGGCTTTGTGGTAGATTCCCCCTGTAAGTTGGGGGGGGGGGGCTATTTGTGTTGGGAAAAATAATTGGGATTTGGGGAGGGTGGATATGTGGGAATTTGTCCTAGGAGGGGGACTGAAGTAAGAAGTCTTGTGCTGGGAAGGGAGATGGGGTTTTTTTTTGCCAGAAGGGTGTGGGGGAATTCGGGGTTAATAGAAGGGATTAGGGGGGATTTGTGCTAGGATAGAAAAATTGAGAAGAAAGAGGATGTGTGCTAGGCAGGTGATTTTTTGGGGTGAGAGACATGTGTGCTAGGAGGGGGGATTTGGGTGGGATTTGAGCTGGGGTACGGGATTGGAGGGGCAATGATTTGTGCTGGGAGGGGGGGATTTGTGCTGGGAGGGGGGGATTTGGGAGAGAAGATTTGTTCTAGGATAGAACGTTTGATTTGTGCTAGGCGGGTGATATTTTGGAGTGAGACAGAATATTTGTGTCCACTAATGATGATTTTCATGTATTTTTGGTGAAAATATTGTTTTGATATTTTCACATCGGGGAGCGTCTGGTAGGCTGTATGGGGCCCTGCGATTCCTAACAGCGGCCCTGACCTCGGCACTTGCAATGAACCAAATGGTCAGTTTGAAGAACATTCGCCAAACAGTTAAACAAAAGTTTAGAAACTGCAAACATTCTCTGAACCTAATTGAACTCTATGAGGGATGAATCCTGAAAATTCATTTACACTTATTTTTAAGGCTGATGGGAAAGAAATTATCATACAAAAAAAAGGTATGGAGAGCTGGGCACTACCAGGAAGAACATGTACCAATGAAAATAAAAAATATTTAAAAATTACCATTCGGGAGAGAGCAACACTTTAAGGGGCTTAAAAGGCAACAGTTTGGAAGAATTGATTTATACGGATGCAGATAACCTCGCCAAATTCACTGCTACATGGGAAGCCTGGACAACCTTTAAAACGTCTCAACCATACCAACACCTCCTAGAAAGCACAAACTAATATCAGAATGGAGCCATCTTTTCCCAGATCTTAAAATATAGCTTTAGGCTCATGCTAATGGCGTGATGTACCTTAGTGATTTAACCGTTGGACGCTGGAGAGGGTAGTTGGTGACTTATGCACCCCCTCTCCTCATTATGCCCTGTTCTCTTCCTCATCCCCCCTCCCTCCTCCATCCATCCCCCCTTTTTTCATCACCCCCCCCCTCTTTATGGCCCCCTCCTCTACCTCCTTTATCTATACCCTCTCCCCCCCCCCTTTTTTTGTTGTTGTTTGTCTTGTTTTGTTTCTCCTAGGATTAAAACACCTAAACACCATTACCCCATATATGACTCAACTAACTGTGTAGAGATGTTTCGGCATGTTATGTATCTGCCTTGCTGAAATCTACCTGTATAACTTCTTCATCGGGCTGATGGAGCCACTTCTGCCTATGTTATGTGTAAAAAAATATTTTTCTGTTCCGTTCTTCACCCCTGCACGAATCACATCAGCAGACAGTCCATAAACTTTGAAAATAACTTTATTTCCTTAGTTGCAGTATGTTACAATATTATTTAGGGAAATATGAGCTGCTTCTGTTTCCTGAGTGTATATAAAGTCCTTTCCCATAGTGAACTGACCAATGCCCCTTTGAAATACATTGTGGTATGTGGATGTTAGGAGCCCCAGGCCTCACCTGCCTATCTTGACTCCGGTGATCCTCCCGCGTCAGTTCAGGAAAGTCCTGGACGATTGAACACCACTGGGTTACACTTCCGTTGCACTCTCCCACCGACAGTCCATGACTGCCACAGAAAGCCGATCCCAGTATACTCCGTCCTTTTAGCAGCTACTTCCCGCTCCGCATGGTCAGGTGCATCCCAGCTTGAGATGCCTGGTCCACTTCTCCCGGAGTTTCATGATGGCTTAGTTGGTTGAACCATCCAGCACTGAGGTCTCTGAACACTCAGGCCTTCAGGTTTTGTTCCTGCTATCCAGTGCTGAGGTCTCTGAACCCTCAGGCCTTCAAGCCTGCTCCTTGCTGGTTACATCTTTGCTGCTGCTCTGGATTCCGCTCCTCCCATCTCCTCCCAGGAAGCATGTGACCCCAGCTTATATGCGAGTCCTGCCCCTGCCAATACAAGTTAAGGGTTGGTCCAGGACTCTCCATACAAGCTGCCTGCACCCCAGTCCCCAGTTCACCTTCCTTCCCCAACATTTCCAATGGAAGGTAAGGGAGATCTTTCAGGGCAGAATGTAGGTGGCCACACCCCCCTCTATTCTATCACTCCTCCCATCCAAATCAAACAACCAGGCCTAAAGAAATGTAAGGCCCTGGCAAATTTACCTAACGCTTATCTAAATAACTAAACCTAATTAGCACCCACCTAAAGGTGGTGGGCGCTACAGAAGTAAAAGTGACATTTACAAAGAAAAAATGCCATTTAAATGTCCAGTACATTATAGTTCCCAGATGCTTTGCTCTGTAATCAAGTAGCTGGGGATTCCCTACATCTTTACTAGACACTTATCCAGGAGTGGACTGCAAGGGGACACCCCAGACAAAAAAAAAAATTGTTTGCCCCCTGCCCACCCTTATTTGAACATGCCTGCCTGGTCAGAAAAGAGTGTGGTGGGTGGCAGCGAGTGTGCACTTGCCCTCCTGAACCATACCAGGCTACATGCCCTTAACATAGGAAGGGCACTGGCAAAAGACAATGTCCTCATGCTGCTGATGACAAAGATCTCATCCCCACATCCCTGGCCTAGTACATGAGGGGGGGGGGGGGTGAGACTTATCAGAATCTTGAAGCTCAGTTTATTTACTCATTCACTAAAATAAGCTAAATAGTAAATAATCGTATCACACTATACATAAAGGCCTTTATTAAAATAATGTTAATAATGTCCCATCATGTGCAAAAATGTAAGTGGTACTACAGGCTAAATGCATTTTCTGCATAAAGATAAAAAGCCTTTTAGGTGCAGCCCCCCCCCCCCCTAAATACTTACCCAAGCCTAGTCTCGATCCAGTGCTGTACACAAGAGTAGCAGCACTGTTCTTTCTCTCCTTCCTCATTGGCTCCCACTGCTGTCAATCAATTCAGTGATGAGGAAGCAGGAGGCAGGGTCAAGTCATACTATGTGTGTCAACGCACACAGTGGGGCTCAGGATCAAGCCCTTACAAATACCCTCATATCAAGCAGCTTGCTGGATGGGGTACTCAAAGAGGTCAGAAGTACCAGTGGGGGACCCAAGAAGAGGAGGATCAGAGCTGCTCTGTGCAATAGTTTTAGTAAGTATTACATACTTGTTGTTTTTTTTTTTAAATTAACCTTTGAGATCACTTTAATGTCCCGTGATGCCCAAAGATAAGTGTCCCATGATGTCAAAAATAATGTCCTATGAAGTCAATGTCCCACAATGATCCTCTTCCACCGATCCACTTGCCTTGCCGTAAATGACAGCCAAGCTTTAATGCTGTCATTCACAGCAGGATGGTGGTTGCTAGGACACCAGTTGCCTAGCAACCATTGACGCATCCCTGGCCCCATTTACTTCTGGCCAGGGAATTCCCAGTTTGGCAGGAAAATGTAAACAAAGGGGTTGGAATGCTAGATGATGTCATTGGCCAAGTTACTAGGATGCCAACAGCCACCAACATCCTAGCACCCACAGCCCTGAGTGGAAAGCTGGAATTTATTAGTGGTGGCAGTAATCCTTCTGCACATCTAGAGGTTTGCAGTGGCGGGCAGGCGGGCAAACATGCTTTTTGGTTTTCCAATTTGTGGTAGGGCAAACAGCTAGAACTTGGGGCAAACCTTGCATTGTCCAGACTTAAACCTTATCTCCCCTCCGCACTCAGTTGTCTCATTCGAAAATTGCCAGAAACCCCCCTGACTGCCAACCCACGTAATTCTCCACAGGTTTAGCCAGCCTAACACCTCATAAAGAAACTGATTATACAAATTGAAAATTGAATTTGTATGCTTGAATAAATCGCTAAAATGTGCAGCTCTAAAGAACTTTGAGAAAAGCATGGTAAAGAGACAAAGTTCAGCAGTACATACCTCAGCCACAATTCTCTCGTCTGACACACTAATGCATTGCTGAAGAGCAAAAAAAAAAAGAGTTAATTAGTTACTTAACCAGTTATACAAGACAATTGCACACAGGAATGTACTTATGATATTCACAGTTCAACAAATGTATTAAACTGTAAGCAAAATAATACTTGAGCTGAGAAAGTAAAGGAGACCCAAAAGGACACATTGATTAGGAGGTTCAATTTAAGTTAGTGTCCTTTTTATCAGTTGAATATAAGATTATGAAAGATACTGAATCATTTGCACCTAGCTACCTGATTCATCATTTTGAAATTTCTTTTTTCTTCTTCTTCTGGCATATTCACCCAAGGTCCCTTAGTGTGTAGAGGGAGGGTTTGGGAACAACCTAACTGCCATACGAAACACTACTAAACCTACAGATCTCCGCGTCAGTAGGATCTAAGACGTTCCTCAGATTCAGTGCCACTCCCAACCAAACCCTTCTGTTTTATAAAGGAATACCATACTTTGCTTAACAGGAAGGGATTTTTGGTTGCTTTTGACCCCCTCACTATAGGCTGAGTAGTTATCACAGTATCAGTAGATGTAGTAACCAGGCAATGCTTTTCAAGGGGGAAGCTTTGAGAAAGGAAGATAAATGATGAAAATGTATTGCCTGGTTAATGCACATGATCCTAAATTCTGCGCTACTGCTCTCCCAGTAATCTGGACACCATCATTGTACATAATGTGTAGCATGGTCCAGCGGTGGGGGACTTGAGTCACATGACTTGACTTAAGTCACCTGGTTTGAGGACTTGCGACTTGCTTGACTGAATTCAATAAGTGACTCGACTTGACTTTGACTTGTCACTACTGACTTGCGACTTGACTTTGACTTGGGCTATATGACTTGCAATGACTTGGCAAGTTGGCACCATAACACTACCACCACTAACACTACCCCTAACCGTAACCACCACTAACACACTAACCGCAAGCCGCCGTCTGCCTACCTGATCAGCGTGCCATGCAGACAGACGGCGGACATTGCAGTGTTCAAAAGCCGCGCCTCCTCGTCTGTGATAGGCAGAACACTTAATTTCACAGCAGGCAGTGTTCAGCCTATCAAGGACATCCTCTCATCCTCGTCTGTGTTATGAGGATGAGCTGATGTCCGTGATAGGCGGAACACTAAATGCTGGGAAATAGAGTGTTCCGCCTATCACAGACGAGGAGGCGCGGCTTTTGCATACTGGAATGGCCGCCGCCCGCCGGGACGCCGCCGATCAGGTAAACGGCTGCCTGACCATAAAGTTTATAATATAATATACTGTATAATTTAATATAAAGTAATTATATATATATATATATATATATATATATATATATAGTCATTTAATATATATATATATATCTCTAGTGAGAAGTAATTTAATATATAAATAAGTAATATATACAGTGCCTTGCGAAAGTATTCGGCCCCCTTGAACTTTTCAACCTTTTGCCACATTTCAGGCTTCAAACATAAAGATATACAATTTAATTTTTTTGTGAAGAATCACCAACAAGTGGGACACAATTGTGAAGTGGAACGAAATCTATTGGATATTTTAAACTTTTTTAGCAAATAAAAAACTGAAAAGTGGTGCGTGCAAAATTATTCGGCCCCTTTACTTTCAGTGCAGCAAACTCACTCCAGAAGTTCAGCAAGGATCTCTGAATGATCCAATGTTGTCCTAAATGACTGATGGTGATAAATAGAATCCACCTGTGTGTAATCAAGTCTCTGTATAAATGCACCTGCTCTGTGATAGTCTCAGGGTTCTGTTGAAAGCGCAGAGAGCATCATGAAGACCAAGGAACACACCAGGCAGGTCCGTAATACTGTTGTGGAGAAGTTTAAAGCCGGATTTGGATACAAAAAGATTTCCCAAGCTTTAAACATCCCAAGGAGCACTGTGCAAGCGATCATTTTGAAATGGAAGGAGTATCAGACCACTGCAAATCTACCAAGACCTGGCTGTCCCTCTAAACTTTCAGCTCAGACAAGGAGAAGACTGATCAGAGATGCAGCCAAGAGGCCCATGATCACTCTGGATGAACTGCAGAGAACTACAGATGACGTGGGAGAGTCTGTCCATAGGACAACAATCAGTCATACACTGCACAAATCTGGCCTTTATGGAAGAGTGGCAAGAAGAAAGCCATTTCTCAAAGATATCCATAAAAAGTCTCGTCTAAAGTTTGCCACAAGCCACCTGGGAGACACACCAAACATGTGGAAGAAGGTGCTCTGGTCCGATGAAACCAAAATCGAACTTTTTGGCCACAATGCAAAACGATATGTTTGGCGTAAAAGCAACACAGCTCATCACCCTCAACACACCATCCCCACTGTCAAACATGGTGTTGGCAGCATCATGGTTTTGGCCTGCTTTTCTTCAGCAGGGACAGGGAAGATGGTTAAAATTGAGGGGAAGATGGATGCAGCCAAATACAGGACCATTCTGGATGAAAACCTGTTGGAGTCTGCAAAAGACCTGAAAGTGGGACGGAGATTTATCTTCCAACAAGACAATGATCCCAAACATACAGCAAAATCTACAAAGGAATGGTTCACAAATAAACGTATCCAGGTGTAAGAATGGCCAAGTCAAAGTCCAGACCTGAATCCAAACGAGAATCTGTGGAAAGAGCTGAAAACTGCTGTTCACAAACGCTCTCCATCCAACCTCACTGAGCTTGAGCTGTTTTGCAAGGAAGAATGGGCAAGAATTTCAGTCTCTCGATGTGCAAAACTGATAGAGACATACCCCAAGCGACTTTCAGCTGTAATTGCAGCAAAAGGTGGCTCTACAAAGTCTTAACGCAAGGGGGCCGAATAATTTTGCACGCCCCACTTTTCATTTTTTTATTAGTTAAAAAAGTTTCAACAATCCAATAGATTTTGTTCCACTTCACAATTGTGTCCCACTTGTTGGTGATTCTTCACAAAAAATTTAAATTTTATATCTTTATGTTTGAAGCCTGAAATGTGGCAAAAGGTTGAAAAGTTCAAGGGGGCCGAATACTTTCGCAAGGCACTGTAGTAATGTTTGGCTGTTTAGCTTCACGCTGCTGGCATTGTAGGTTGTTGACAAGTAGACTATTTCACTTAACATGCGAGTGCATGTTATGGATTATTTTTAGTAAACCTATCTTCTTTTATTGCACCAAGTTGGTGTGCTTTTTGTTTGTGTTAAAAAATGTGCAAGCAATTAATTTGCCTCGCGCACCAATGGGAGCATGACAGTTATAAAATATAGTTTAAATGTTGCAATGTAGTTGGTTCAGGAGATCACATGGTCACAACTGCCAGGGCACGAGCTAATTGAAGTTATTTAAAGTTAAAAAATCTGTGCAAGTTTTCAGTCGGCCACTTACTATGAAAACTTTACGGGGTCAGCTGCTTGAAAGGTCTGGATCGGCTGATGGTGATAAAAAAGGATCTTGGGATGCGTCCCACTTTCAGTGCCTTCTCTATCAGTTACACATCTCTGTGCCCCAAGGGAGTTCTCCAGCCCAAGCTTCCTCCTGTGGCTCCACCTGCTACCTTCACTGAGTTAAGAGCAGGCTGGCAGATCGGATGTCAGTAGCCCTTGCTAGGACTCATACAGAAAGAAGAAGTGACCTCATTGCTTTGACTCCCCATTGCCTTGCTGAGTCAGCCCTTCTTTCTCAAAGCTGGCCACTCAGTTGTCAGCTAATTGCCAGCCCCTTTCTCTTCACAGTGACTCACCTGTTGATATCCTGCTCGTCAGTCCTGCCTACTTAAGCAACTTAAATGTAAACTTAAACTTAATGTAAATATTATTAAAGCATTATGTGGAATACCTGTAAAGCAGTGAATTTCACAATCATCAAACATTCAATGTTGGAGTCCAACACAGCAATTTAACATACATGCAGTAAATGTCACATTTTTGCTGCTGTGATCTGACTTCCAGTTAGAGAGTGGCTACATTCATTCTTTATGGTCCCACTGTATGTAGGAACATAGCCACCCTCTCTTTTCAAGATGAACAAAGGAATGTGGACTATGGGATGTGTAGTGTGCATAGAGCAGTGCACATGAGTGCAACTCATGTGCACCGTTTTGTTCCAAACAAATGGAAGTGAGGGCGAAAAGGAGAGGTTCAGGTGCAAGTGGGGGGGGAGAAGAGGCTCAGGTGATCATAGAAAATGTTACAAGGAGGAACAAAAACCCAGTACTTGTGAGTAAGGATGAGCCCGGTGTTCGATTCGAACCCATGTTCGAATCGAGCACCGGGTGTTCGCTCGCTCGGCGAGCCCAGAACTATTGGGGCCGCTCGCATCAAATTCGTGTGATGCGAGCGGCCCCGCAATGCATTGCGGCCCGCGCAGTGCAATGCTGGCTGATGATTGGCCAAGCATGCACTGTGACCCCGCATGCTTGGCCAATCACAGCGCCGGCAGCGAGGAGAGCCATAATTGGCTACAGGCAGGATGCCTGTAGCCAATTATAGCTCAGGGGCTTTAGTACACGCCCCATGGTATAAGAGGCCGCCGCGCCGGCGGCCTCGCATATTATGTTTCAGACAGTGTCAGTGTGCTGCTGACTGCTGACAACAATATGTGCTTTATTTCTGGGGATATGTGTGTGCATGCTGTTAGAACAGCATTGCAGTATCACATCTGGGGGGTGTCTATAGGTGGCCTGTGAAGGGGGGCAGGTTTCCTGTGCTTAGAACTTTCCCTGCAAAAAAGTGTCATTTTTGCAGGAAGAAAGCTATTTAAATCACTCGCGGCTAATGAATTGATGGCTCCTGTAACACAGAGAGCTGTCATTCATTAATAAAAAACAAAAAAAAAAGCGTAGGGGTCCCCCCAAATTCAATAACCAGGCCCTTCAGGTCTGGGATGGATATTAAGGGGGATCCCAGCCAAAAAAAAAAAAAAAAAAAAATGGCGTAGGGTCCCCCTCAAAATCCATACCAGACCCTTGAGGTCTGGTATGGATTTTAAGGGGAACCCTAGCCAAAAAAAATGGCGTGGGGTCCCCCTCAAAATCCATACCAGACCCTTATCCGAGCACGCAACCTGGCAGGCCGCAGGAAAAGAGGGGGGGACGAGAGCGGCCCCCCCTCTCGCCTGAACCGTACCAGGCCACATGCCCTCAACATTGGGAGGATGCTTTGGGGGTCTAAGACCCCTAAAGCACCTTGTCCCCATGTTGATGAGGACAAGGGCCTCTTCCCCACAACCCTGGCCGGTGGTTGTGGGGGTCTGCGGGCGGGGGGCTTATCGGAATCTGGAAGCCCCCTTTAACAAGGGGACCCCCAGATCCCGCCCCCCCCCTGTGTGAAATGGTAAGGGGGTACAAAAGTACCCCTACCATTTCACCAAAAAAGTGGCAAAAATGGTAAAAATGACAGGAGACAGTCTTTGACAATTCCTTTATTAAAATCTTCTTTCTTCTTTCTTCATCCTTCGGTTTCTTCATCTTCTCCTTCCTTCATCTTCTTCCATCTTCTTCTTCCATTTTCTTCTTCCTCCGATCCGCTTCTTCTTGCGCTGGTCTTCTCGTCCTTCTCGTCCGGCATCTTCTTCCGTCGGCGTCGGCGTCGGTGTCGGTGTCTCTGTCTCTTCTTGGGCCGCTCCGCGCAATGGGAGGCTCCCGCTGTGTGAGGCTCCGCTCCGTCTGACAGGTCTTTTATAATGGAGGGCACCTGGTGACCCCGCCCCCTCTGACGCACAGGGACGTCATGGGGAATTCCATGATGGCTTTCCCCATGACGTCAGAGGGGGGCGGGGTCACCAGGTGCCCTCCGTTTTAAAAGACCTGTCAGATGGAGCGGAGCCTCACACAGCGGGAGCCTCCCATTGCGCGGAGCGGCCCAAGAAGACACCGACACCGACGCCGACGCCGACGGAAGAAGATGCCGGACGAGAAGGACGAGAAGACCAGCGCAAGAAGAAGCGGATCGGAGGAAGAAGAAAATGGAAGAAGAAGATGGAAGAAGATGAAGGAAGGAGAAGATGAAGAATCCGAAGGATGAAGAAAGAAGAAAGAAGATTTTAATAAAGGAATTGTCAAAGACTGTCTCCTGTCATTTTTACCATTTTTGCCACTTTTTTGGTGAAATGGTAGGGGTACTTTTGTACCCCCTTACCATTTCACACAGGGGGGGGGCCGGGATCTGGGGGTCCCCTTGTTAAAGGGGGCTTCCAGATTCCGATAAGCCCCCCGCCCGCAGACCCCCACAACCACCGGCCAGGGTTGTGGGGAAGAGGCCCTTGTCCTCATCAACATGGGGACAAGGTGCTTTAGGGGTCTTAGACCCCCAAAGCATCCTCCCAATGTTGAGGGCATGTGGCCTGGTACGGTTCAGGCGAGAGGGGGGGCCGCTCTCGTCCCCCCCTCTTTTCCTGCGGCCTGCCAGGTTGCGTGCTCGGATAAGGGTCTGGTATGGATTTTGAGGGGGACCCCACGCCATTTTTTTTGGCTAGGGTTCCCCTTAAAATCCATACCAGACCTCAAGGGTCTGGTATGGATTTTGAGGGGGACCCTACGCCATTTTTTTTTTTTTTTTTTGGCTGGGATCCCCCTTAATATCCATCCCAGACCTGAAGGGCCTGGTTATTGAATTTGGGGGGACCCCTACGCTTTTTTTTTTTTCATTTTTTTTATTTTTTATCAATGACTTTTTTTTATGAATGAGTTTCAATGAATCACTGTTCTCTGTGTTACGGGAGCCGTGAATTAACATTAGCCGCGAGTGATTTTAAATAGCTTTTTTTACTTTCAAAAATTACACTTTGCGCAGAGACAGTTCTAAACACGGGAAACATGCGCCCCTTTACAGGCATACTATAGACACCCCCCAGGTACGAAATTTAAAGGAATATTACACTTTTATTGTTTCAATTTAAGCATTATTAAAATCACTGCTCCTGAAAAAACGGCCGTTTTTAAAAAAAAAATTTGCATTGATACATGTCCCCTGGGGCAGGACCCAGGTCACCAAACACTTTTTATGACATTAACATGCATATTAGCCTTTAAAATGAGCACTTTTAATTTCGAACGTTCGCATCCATTATAACTAATAGGGTTCTAAAGCTCGCACGGACTTTAGGTCCGTTCGCGGGTTCTGGTGCGAGCCGAACGGGGGGGTGTTCGGCTCATCCCTACTTGTGAGACTTGTGAGACTTGTGAGACCCAGATTTGCAGGACATACGAAATGCCATGTATCACTATGAGAGCCGTTCCAATTGACACTACTGAAGTCGCTGCAACTTCAGAAAAGGTTCCTGCACTACTTTGATCCAACTTCACGGGTTCATTGCCAGAGAGTGTAAAAGTCTTATCAGAGTCACTTCAAAGTCAGACTCCAAACTTGCTCTAAAAATATCACAACTTTGGAATCTGTTAGTGTGAAAGGAGCGGATGTGTATGGATTATTTTTGGAGAATATGGATATCATTTAGTGCCACTTCAATGCCAGGAGCATAGTAGCAGTCCAAGACCATGCAGGAACAACACTCTAGTTCAAGGCAGACACACACAGGAAAGCAGGTACAGGGTCAAGCAGTGCACGTTAGTTGTGGTCATGTGCACTGCTCTATGCACACTACAAATCCTATAGTCCACAGTTCACCTCTGAAGCAAGGAAAAGAAGTTTGCTATATTCTTACATATAGCGGGACCGTGGAGAACAAACTTAACCACCCTCTAACAGGAAGTCCGAAAAGAAAAATGCATTTGGAGATTTAGAGGAGGCTGAGAACAATAGAAGATGCCAATACATACCTGTATTAAGCTGGTCATATATGGGTCGAATTCCGAATGAATTTTCTTTCGAAAATCGTAACTAAGAATTATAGTCCTAATTTCCCACTATTGGTAGGCACGATTTTCATGCGGCCATCGAACTTGAGAGATCGGGTATGTTGGAAATTTTTGCAAAAACAAACAAATTTCTAATGCATAATGGCAGAGTGGTGTGAGAAATATAATCGAAAAATAAATGCGCATGAGCCCTGACCTGAAAAGAAGATTCCCCGCTACGAAAATTATTTTCTGTAGCAAGATGAGGTGAAGGTGAAGATGAAGGCTTGGTTGGTCGAACTTTGAAATCAATGATGGCACCGTCGGATCAAAAAAAAAACAAAAAAAAAATGGTGCCGATAATGGCTACCATTCGCGTGCGATTTATTTTTCCCACAATTTTCATAGGTCACGTGACTCAAAAACACACACACCCATTTTTGCAGCATTTTCAATGCAGTTCAACCGGGAGGTGCTTTACACCGCAAGTGCAACTAACCAGTGTGAAGACATACATAGAATAGGAATAGGGATGCATTTTATTTGAGCTTTTCTTGCACTTTTTTTTAAATGCAAAAGTGATTCAAAAACTACTAATTAAAAAGTCGAATGTAATACAATTTTATATATGTATAAAAAAAATTATATATATTTTAAAAACTGTCCATTTTTTGGTTTTCGACCAAGTGAATCCTGAATTTTTGGTTTCTGTCTAAAAATTTTAATTTTGGTGTACTACTAACCTTCTTTTTTTTTTTTTTTTGTATTTATTTTTTTTTTATAATGAAACCAGAGTTTAGTGTCAATCTAGGTCCCTTCTTTCTGGGAGTTTCCTTAACGCATAAATTTGCCCAGCATTCCCTGTTACCAATGGCACTAACATTGTTACTGTAGTTACTTCCAAATGAGGCAAGACATGTACAGTATGCATGATCTTTCTGTCCAGGATGACCAGCTAATCCAAAGGAACAATGGCAATTTGGGCAGCTTTTTTAATGCCCCATTTAACTGTTACTGCAGGCGGTGGCCAGCAGAAATCACACCTGCTGAAGACATGTAGGGAAGGCCCGGTCCGTTTTAGAACAAAGACTCCTTGTCATGTTAGTGCAGCAGTTGCACATTGCTAGTAACCCAATGACTGAAGCCAGCCCTTCAGAACAGATACACATACAAAATACAAAGCCGGCAGCCAATCGTAGGTGGCAGAGGCATTCCTCACCTGCAGCCACATGTATGCATGCCACTTACATAAGTGCAGCTGTCGAGCAGGCAATGTCTCTGCCAACTATGACTGACCGTCGGCTCATATTTTTGGTAAAAAAAATCGCAATAAGCATGTATTGATTGGTTTGCGCAAAAGTTATAGCGTTTACAAAATAGGGGATAGTTTTATGACATTTTTAATAATAATTATTATTTTTTTTAAATGGCGGTGATTTTTATCGTGACTGCGTCATGGCGGACGCATCGGACATTTTTGACACATTTTAGGGACCATTGTCATTTATACAGCAATCGGTGCTATACAAATTCCTGTGTAAATGGCACTGGCAGTGAAGGGGTTAACCACTAGGTGGCAGTGTAGGGGTTAAATGTGTCCTAGGGGCGTGTTTCTAACTGTGGGGGGGTCTGACTGTGTGACACCTCACTGATCTCTGCTCCAATCACACAGAGCAGAGATCAGTGACACTGTCACTAGGCAGAACTGGGAGATGCATGTTTACATTAGCATCTCCCTGTTCTTCCTCTCCGTGAGGCGATCGCGGATATCCCCGCGGCAATCGAGCCGCGGGACCCGCAACCTGACTCACGGAGCTTCCCGCGGGCGCGCGCGCCCGCCCACCGGCCGCCTCCTTAAAGGGCAACGTACAGGTACGTGATTCTGCCTGTACGTGGCCTTCTGCCGCAGTATATCTGCATGAGGCGTCGGGAATTGGTTAAAGCTACTACTATACTTTTTATATATAAAGGGCATCACCCTATTTGGAGAGCCAGAATTCTTCCCTTTATATGACTGTCACTATACAAGTACATCTCATAAAAATTTGAATATCATCTAAAAGTTAATTTATTTCAGTAATTCAATTCAAAAAGTGAAACTCATATATTATATTATATAGATTCATTACACACAGAGTGATATATTGCAAGCATTTCTTCCTTTTTTTATTTTGATGATTATGGCTTGTGGCTAGTGAAAACCCAACATTCAGTATCTCAGAAAATTTGAATATTACACAAGACCAACAAAAAAAGATTTTTTAATACAGAAATGTTGGCTTACTGAAAAGTATGTCCATGTACAGTATAGTATGCACTCAATACTTGGACGAGGCTCCTTTTGCATGAATAACTGCATCAATGCGGCGTACAGGGAGGCGATCAGCCTGTGGCACTGCTGAGTTGTTATGTAAGTCCAGGTTTCTTTGATAGTGGCCTTCAGCTCGTCTGCATTGTTGGGTGTGGTATCGCTCTCATCTTTGGTGACAACACAAAGTAACACCACTGTGAACTAAGATATCCGGATAGCAGATAATTGGTAACTTCGGCACACCCAAAATCCAGATGCCCTGACCCTCAGGATGTCCTGACCCTCAGGATGTCCTCCTTACATCCAAATAGGCAAACTTGAAGATAACTGAAGAAAATCCGGCACTCTGGATATATCATCTGTGGTCTTTATTGTATCATGACAAGTATAAAAAGGACAAGCAGACGCGTTTCGGCACAAGCCTTGTTCACAGTGAACAAGGCTTGTGCCGAAACGCGGCTGCTTGTCCTTTTTATACTTGTTATGATACAATAAAGACCACAGATGATTTATCCAGAGTGCTGGCTTTTCTTCTGTTATCTCTCATCTTTCTCTTAACAATACCCCACAGATTCTCTATGGGGTTTAGGTCAGGCGAGTTTGCTGGCCAATCAAGCACACTGATACCATGATCATTAAACCAGGTATTGGTAATTTTGGCAGTGTGGGCAGGTGCCAAGAACTGCTGGAAAATATCAGCATCTCCATAAAGCTGGTCAGCAGAGGGAAGTATGAAGTGCTCTTGAATTTCCTGGTAGAGGGCTGCGCTGACTTTAGACTTGATAAAACACAGTGGACCAACACCAGCAGATGACATGGCTCCCCAAATCATCATGCACTGTGAAAAATTTTGTATTTCATTTGAAAATCAAGGTCCTAGAGTCTGGCGAAAGAGTGGAGAGGCACAGAATCCAAGTTTCCCTCACATCTTGTCTGGCTGACAATGGTTTCACCAGACAGAAAATTAGGTGATTTCTCTAACGGCAACACAGACAGAAATACAATTGCTTTTTTTGTAGATTAGGAAAAGGCTAGAACCAGTGGTGTAACTAGAACCTTCAGGGCCCCGGTGCAAGAAACCATGAAGGGCCCCCCTGAACCCCAGCCGAGGCCCTTCCCTCCGAGTCCGGTGGTGGAACTCCAGGGCTCGGTCACAGGTACGACTTTTGTTTGTGAGCCCTCTAGTTCCACCACTGGTATCAGCAGTTTTTTTTTAATTATTTTTTACAATTTTTTAGGAGTCCCATTGGGGGTCTAAACAGACCTATGATGTTACACCTTTTAAACAAAGAGGAAGAAGGGAAAGGGAAATTGGGTCCCTGTCCTCTGGGGGGAAGTGGGCCCTGTTCCCAGGAGAGATTGGGTCCTTGTCCTTAGGGGAGATGGGGTCCCTGTCCCCACGTAAGTAGGAGTCCCTGTCCCTAAGGAAAATGGGGTGCCTGTCCTCTGGGGAGAAGTGGGCCCTGTCCCCAGAGGAGATGGGGTCCTTGTCCCCAAGGAAAATGGGGTCCCTGTCCTTTAGGGAGAACTGGGCCCTGTCCCCAGGGGAGATGGAGTCCCTGTCCTTAGGGGACATATCTCCCAGAAAGACCTGTCAACATCTGTGTATGACGGGGAGGAGGGGGGGTGCTGGCAGACAAGCCTGCGGTGTCCTTTGGGGAGCCAGCTCTCATAGGGCTGCACTGCATCTGTGTGCTTAAAGTTTGTTTGCCCGGGAGAAGCATGCAGTGCAGTGTGAGCCGGACTCAGGGGGCGGGACTCTGGCTGGGGAGGACAGACACCTGACTGAGCAGCACTGCATGGAGCAGGAGAGGGGGACCCGGAGGAGCGGCAGAGGACACAGGTTGTGTGGGGAATGCACAACTAAAGAGCAGCCAGTGCGGTAGTCGAGCATGGAGCTCTGCTAGTCACCCCCCACCTCCAGCCACCCGTGCGCCCAGTGCCTAACCGCCTATGCTGCCACCGGCCATATGTAGAGGGGGGCCACATGGGCCCCTTGCAGCACAGGGCCCGGTTGCGCTCGCGACTGCTGCACCCCCTATAGTTACGCCCCTGGCTAGAACCCCATTCAAATGTTTAAATATGTCTGTGTCTATTGCAGCGTTCTCCTCACTTTCTCCCTCTCCCTCATCTTTGACATTTGGCTCCTGATCTTTTTAACAGACTCCTGTTGACACAAGTCTTAACCAGATCGGAGCTACATGGGGCATTTTATTCAAATTGAAGAAAGGGATGAATTAAAAATAGCTTTTCATACTAAATTTGGACACTGAGTACACAGTCATGCCATTTAGGCTCCACAATGCTTCTTCCACATTTTGCAAATTACATTGTTAGGGACTTTTTGGACACAATTGTCTCCTCGACAACGCCCTTTTTTCTCATCATTGGAAACTCATCTTGTTCATGTAATTAAGATATTGAACGGATTTGCCAAAACAAAAATTTGAATTTGAGAAGTACAGTAATCTTTACAGTCTGGGGGGCTTATCTTCTCCGTTTCTGCAGTTGTTTTGGGGTTGGCCTGCGTCCACTGATAAAGGGGTGAAAAGGTTTGAGGTGTCTGTGAAATTTCACAACAAATTCATTAGGGACTTTTCATTTATTGTCTCCCCAATAACTCAGCTAACCAAGCAAAATATGCTTTCCCAATGGTTAGCAGAAGGCCAAGCAGCTTTTCAACAACTTAAAGCCCTATTCACCTCTGCACCCCGATCCTGCCTTATATGCTGGAAGAGGATTCTTCTAAAGTCACTGTGGGGGCCATTCTTTCCCAACGATAAGGGCCTAAACACTAGTACATCCTGTAGCTTTCCTTCTTCCCTAGTATACTGTTGCTGAAAAGAACATTGCTTGCACAGACTCTAGCCTGGTAAACTGTTTTCCACATATAGGCATCCAGATTGAAGGAATAGAATAGTGTAAATAAAGTTTTTAAAAGGCTTTATTAACCGCTTCCCGACCGACCGCCTCACGCAGATATATTGCCGCAGAAGGGCACGTACAGGCAGATTAACGTACCTGTACGTTGGCCTTTAAGAGGCGGCTTGTGGGCGCATGCCCGCTGGGAACTCCGTGAGCGGGATCGCAGGACATCAAGTCCGCGGGGATACCCGCGATCTTCTCACTGTGAGGAAGAGCGGGAAGATGCTAATGTAAACAATCACATTCTGCCTAATGACACTCTCACTGATCACAGGTCACACACAGCCCCCCCCCACACAGTTAGAATCACTCCCTAGGACACACTTAACCCCTACAGCACCACCTAGTGGTTAACTCCTTCACTGCCAGTGACATTTTTACAGTAAGCAATGCAATTTTTTAGCATTGATCGCTGTATTAATGCCAATGGTCCCAAAAATGTGTCAAAATTGTCCGCTGATCGCCGCCATTACTAGTAAAAAAAAAAATTATTAATAAAAATGCCATAAAACTATCCCCTATTTTGTAGACGCTATAACTTTTGCGCAAACCAATCACACGCTTATTGTGATTTTTATTTTTTTCACCAAAAATATGTAGAAGAATACGTATTGGCCTAAACAGGAAAAAAATTATTTTTTTAGATATTTTTTTGGGGATATTTATTATAGCAAAATGTTTTTTCGCTATTTTTTTGTTTATAGCGCAAAAAATTAAAAATTGCAGAGGTGATCAAATACCACCAAAAGAAAGCTCTATTTATAGGAAAAAAAAGGACATCAATTTTGTTTGGGAGCCACGTCGCATGACCGCGCAATTGTCAGTTAAAGCGACGCAGTGCCGAATCGCAAAAAGTACTCTGGTCTTTGGCCAGCCAAATGGTCCGGGGCTTAAGTGGTTAAGCATAAAATAAATACATGTGAAATGGCTTAGCTCAGGAAAGGTAGTGTGCAAAGTCAATGAGTGGGGCTGCTGCAAAAGAGCAGCTACAACTAACCCACCCCCCGTCAGCAGCCTGCATGGATAAGAAGGAGCTTCTGCCATGGAGCTGGCAGGATCTTTTTCTCCTCCCGCTCCTCCCTCCGTGCAAGGCACCTTTATGTGGCCAGCACTCAGTGTTCACAGGGCCATCGGCTCGCCTGCCCAAGCTGACTGGATGCCTGTTTTGGAAAATGGTGCAAAATGTATGACAGTGTGGCTGGTGCGAACAAGGCCTAAATCTGGCGAAATGCTAAGAAGAAAGGAGGTTGGCCAGCACTGTTTCAGGAGATTTATCTTGCTGACTGGAAGACATTCCATCACAAGGCCGAGACCGAAACTACCCTTGTTGTGTTGTATTAACTTATTGTTTCCAAAATCCATAATTCACCTCATGTGTGGATATTTTTGTAGTATAATTTCTTGGAGTATGCCTTTTATTTTTCATTGTACTGACAATAAGTCTTTTTTATTTTTTTATTTTGGAGTAGGCCGGCTCGGCTCTGGCAGGGAGGCAGCTGCGCACCCGCCCTCTGCCTGAGCTGGCCTGCCAGCCCGCTTCCCTGCCCAAGCTGGGCCGAGCCAAGCGTGTCCGCCTGTCCCGCGACCAACCAATCTCCATTCTTTGCTGATGTAGCACCCTGCCCTAAGCTGGTTAAATTTATTTAGAAATGTATCTTCTAGGTCAGGTCTCCCTAAACCTGGTGGTTGATTGCTACTGCCTGCCTCTGGAAAAAGCTTCCAGAAATAGAGGGTTAGCCACTGGGTTATGAACATTTAGCTGATCCCTGGGGTTAGGTCCGAGGTGTGGGGGTGCCATCAAGAATTTATGCGTGGGCATGTGCAAAAGAGCAATGTGTTTTTGGGTGGGGGGACACATGGGATGTACAAACAGTCCTGCACCCACATAGATGTGAACCTAACCTAAGATCTTTATGTAAGGAGCACAGATAGGCAATACATAATGGCAAAAAGATTTTTAACAATTTAGTAGGATCTGTGGCTAACCACATTTTCTAATTGCACTATACATTTTAGTCTTTGCTCTGCTACAGTGGTTCTCAACCCTGTCCTCAAGTACCCCCAACAGGGCATGTTTGCAGGTTTTCCTTTTGTCTTGCACAGGTGCTTTTAAATCCGAGTTGATGGCTTGGTATTTTGGACAGCTGTTTTATCTAATGGCGCGTACACACGGCCGTAATGTCCGATGGAAACAGTCCGATGGGAGCTTTTCATCGGATTTTCCGACCGTGTGTATGCCCATCTGTCTCTTTCTGTCAGCATTTCCGACGGACTTTAGATTGAGAGCCTGTTCTTAATTTTTCCGACGGAAAAACGTTCTATCGGAAATTTACAATCGTGTGTATGCAATTCCGACACGCAAATTCAGACGCATGCTCGGAAGCATTAAACTTCCCTTTTTATAGTGCCATCGAACATGTTGTATGTCGCAGTGTTATTGACCGTCAAAATTTGGTGTGACCGTGTGTAGGCAAGACAGTTTGAGCGGAATTCTGACGGGAAAACCATCAGAGCTTTTTCCAACGAGAATTCTGATCGTGTGTACGCGGCATAAGAGAAATTCCCAAAACATGACCTGTTGGGGGTAATTGAGGACAGGGTTGAGAAACACCACTTTGCCAAATGGAGGCCTATATTTATACTATTTAATCATGTAATCCACAATTTGTGAATAAGTCTTCTTGTATTTTAAAATCGTATTTACTATTAAATTCACAGAGATCACCCATTGCTTAAATTGAGCAATGTTGTTATATCTCCTCACATGGGCACGGCAACACGTGATTCTCTGTGTGCTATGATGGAAGATATGGTACAGAGTATGATGGATGCTGTTGACAGTCATTCGATTTTTCCTTTGAAGTCACTGACATCTAATTGAAGAGTTCATCATCTTGGTAGTTTATTAAAGACCATTCATATACATCAACCCTTATATCATCCTAAAATTTAGTGCCCATCTAGCATGAATGCTCTACAAGACTTTTCACTAGGAGTTGCTTCAAATATTTGATCTTGTTATCTATACCAACTAGAAATGTTTTGTTCAAGCTACATCAGATAATTTGTGGGTTGCATGCTGGAAAAGATGAAAGAATACATAGTTATAAATGTATAATCTAAATATACAGTATCTGTAGCTACAGGATTTTCTTCTACTTCTGCAGATTTAAATAAACATGTTAAGATTTTTTTTACTTGCTGATTTGACCTATATTGTATAACAACAGAGTGTAAGAAATTAATATTATTCAAAAATTGTATGAAATAAAAGGTTTTAATCTGCTAAGCACAGAAGGCATTCTGATTACAACTCATAATAGAAAAATGCATGATAATTATTTTACTTTGATTAAAATACATTACCAAACGATTATATACTAGTGTTAGTTTATTTTATAACAGGTTCACTTGCTAAAATTACTGTTCAAAAAGATGTTAAAACAAATGGATGTCCTCTGAATTCTTGAAATGCCTTGTGAAACATGGAGGCAGTTAAGCTGACCATAGATAATTGAATTTTGTTGATTCCTGTTGTATTAGCTGAAATTCGAGCTATAGATGGCCCTGTCGGCATGATCAAGCTTGACAAAAATCTAGTTAATTTCCATCTGGCTCAGTCGATTTTTATCAGCAGATCAGTGACTGCATCCTATCAAATGCAGTCACAGTTTGGCAGGGTACTGCTAAGATTGCACCTTTGGGCACTCAAAGGGGAGTAATATTGTGGTGCACATAGTGCATCATGGCGAACAATGGGTATGGCCAAATTGCATTAAACAAGGGGAAATGCATGGGTAAATAAACCTGAGCTTCCTAGTACCCATAAAATATGCTTTAACTGCTGTGCCACAAACAAGAACCTCAGACATGTATAAACCTCTTACACTTTGTCTGAACCTATCTTAAAGTGTTACTAAACCCAGGACCCTGCATTCACTATAGCTGGTGTCCCACAGTATACAACATGGAAATGCAATTATTTTAGTAAATATAAGCTGCTAAATACCTTTTTCTCATTAGCCGTATATAGCAGTCTTGTGACTTCTATCAGTGTCCGGTCAAGCACTGGTTAAAGCTTGTAGGAGGAGTTTTCATTTTCCTCTGACTGTCCTATGAGGCTGCATGAACCCTGACTTCCTGCCTGGACTGATCACATAAAACCTCCCAAAAAAAACAAAAACTTTCTAGCAATACACACGAAACCGAGCATGTGCAGAGTGTCTCCAAGGCTCTGTACTATCAGCAGATTGTGGACAGTGGAAGAAGGGGAGGATCAGAGAAGACATGGATCAAACAGCCTTTTCTTATCATATATCACGGGACACAGAGCCATAGTAGTTACTATGTGGGTTATAGGCCACCTTTAGGTGATGGACACTGGCTCGCCCTAAGACAAAAAGTCCACTCCCTATATAACCCCTCCCACTACTGGGAGTACCTCAGTTTTTTTCGCCAGTGTCTAAGGTGTTGGTCACGAGTAAAGATGTGCTGTGCAGAGCTCCACTGGAGCAATCCTTGCTGGGGCTAGCCACACAGCTGGATCCATTCAAAGTGTCTTTTTGGCCGAATTGAATGGTACTCGGGCCTCGTGTCTGAAGAAACAAGGTTTTGCCTGTAAATGCTTCTCTTTTTAGAGAGCTGGACCCCGGGATCCAGTATTTTTGGTATTAAGGCCATAAAGTTTTACTGGCGGTGGTGCTATTACAGGTCCAGGATTGTGGGTTTCCCCGAGGGTCCCCAGCTCCTGAAGGTTTAACGGAACCCACCGTGAAGGGTGAAGATTGGGTCTTTTGGTTTTACCACAGAAAACCCTGCAGCAGGAAAGGTAAGTGGAGTTTTTTAAGAAATTTTAGAATTTTCTTATGAATGTCTTTAATTTAGTAAATGTTGTCACCCATATGGGTCACCAATGGGGGCTGTATGGAGCACATACCTTCTCATGCTTCCTCAGAGAGCTCACGTTGTGTCCGATACAGCAGCTTCCTTTCCTCCCAGCCAGCAGCAGACCTCCAGTAATTCTGGGGGGGGGGGGGGGGGGGGGGGTTCCTCCACATCGGACATTTTTGACACGTTTTTGGGACCATTGTCATTTATACAGCAAACAGGGATGTCAGATCTATTTTGGATCTCAAAGATCTAAATCGTTTTTTTGAATATCCGCTCTTTTTGCATGGAGTAAATCCAATCAGTGGTCTCCATTCTACAAGGTGGAGAACTGCTAGCATCAATCGACATCAAGGATGCTTATCTACACGTACCTATTTTCCCAGCTCACCAGAAATATCTACGCTTCGAGATAGAAAATCGTAATTTTCAGTTTGTAGCTCTGCCTTTCGGTCTAGCTACTGCACCTCAAGTGTTTACAAAGGTTCTGCCCCCCCCCCCCTTTAGCCAGATTAAGGGCTCAGGGGATAACGATTCTGGCTTATTTAGACAATCTACTCTTGATAGATCAGTCGGTAGCCCGCCTAAACCAGAGTTTAGTCACCACAGTCTGCTACCTGGAATACCTAGGTTGGATTCTCAACCTAGAGAAATCCTCCTTAAAACCATCAAAGAGATTGCAGTACTTGGTCCTGATCATGGATACAGCTCAGAAGAGGGTGTTCTTACCCCAGGCAAAGATCAGTTCCATAAGGGAACTGATTCAGGTGGTCAAAGCAAAGAAGAATTCTTCTATTCGACTTTGCATAAGATTGTTGGGAAAGATGGTAGCTTAATTCGAGGCCGTTCCTTATGTGCAGTTTCATTCGAGACTGCTGCAAAACAGTATCCTGTCAACTTGGAACAAAAAAGATTCAAGCTCTAGACTTCCTGATGCGTTTATCCCCCCAAGGTGCGTCAAAGCCTCAGTTGGTGGTTGATATCCAAGAATCTTCAGAAAGGAAAGTCCTTCCTACCAGTTACCTGGAAGGTGGTGACAACAGATGCCAGCCTTCTGGGCTGGGTAGCTGTCCTGGAAGAAGCATCTGTCCAAGGAAAATGGTCCAAAACAGAAATTACCTTGCCCATCAATATTCTAGAGATTTGGGCAGCAAGCCTGGCCCTGGAGGCCTGGACGTTCAGATTACAGGATTGTCCGGTCAGGATCCAATCAGACAATGCCACAACAGTGGCCTATATCAATCACCAAGTGGGCGCGAGGAGTCATGCGGCTCAGAGAGGTGAATAATATCCTGTCCTGAGTCGCCAAAAGTTGTTCCCGGGAGAATGGTCTCTTCACCCTGACATCTTTCTGTCAATATGTCAAATATGTGGAATTCCGGACGTGGATCTGTTTGAGTCCAGGTTCAACAGAAAGTGATCAAATACCACCAAAAGAAAGTCTATTTATGGGTAAAAAAAGGACAAACGTTTTATTTGGGTACAGCATTGCATGACAGCGCAATTTGTCAGTTAAAGTAACACAATGCTGTATTGCAAAAAATGGCCTGGTCATGAACGTGGGTAAATTTTCCAGAGGTCTAGTGGTTATTGTATTTTAAAGTACAGGTGAGAAAAAGGACACTTAGACTATTTCTAAAGATATATTATGCTAGGCAATACAGTTATTTATGCTCATAATACTACTAAAATTCATTTATTTTACTTGTCTTAGAAATCATCTACTATTAAAACTGAACAATGTAATTTTAACACCACATATGGGCAGCGCAACTCACAAAACCAGACGTATCATGATGGAAGACATGGTTCAAAGTTTGATCGATGGTGTAAATGGCCTTCCTGTGTCCAATCAAGTTATTGCCAAGTGACATGAAGGATCCTTTGACAATCATATGTATTTTCTTCTGCACTCCACCATGTAAACATGAGTCATTCATTCACCTCTTACATGGCATATTCTGACAACTAAAACTCCATGTTTGGCAAGCAAAGTTACTGTTTTTCTTTTGTTTTGACTTTACATTTTTTTCCTCTAATGGCCTTCCACAAAATCTTGGTAAACAATGGAACTCTCAACCTGCACTTAGTTGTGTAGCCAACAGGGGAGTAACTATAGGGAGTGCAGCAGTCGCGAGCGCAACCGGGCCCTGTGCTGCAAGGAGCCCATACCGCTCCCTCTACATATGGCCGGTGGCAGCATAGGCGGTTAGGCACCGGGCGCACGGGTGGCTGGAGGTGACTAGCAGAGCTCCATGCTCGACTACCGCACTGGCTGCTCTTTAGTTGTGCATTCCCCACACAACCTATGTCCTCTGCCGCTCCTCTGGGTCCCCCTCTCCTGCTCCATGCAGTGCTGCTCAGTCTGGTGTCTGTCCTCCCCAGTCCAGCCCCCTGAGTCCGGCTCACACTGCACTGCATGCTTCTCCCGGGCAAACAAACTTTAAGCACACAGATGCAGTGCAGCCCTATGAGAGCCGGCTACCCAAAGGACACCGCAGGCTTGTCTGCCAGCACCCCCCCTCCTCCCCGTCATACACAGATGTTGACAGGTCTTTCTGGGAGACATGTCCCCTAAGGACAGGGACCCCATCTCCCCTGGGGACAGGGCCCATTTCTCCCTAAAGGACAGAGACCCCATTTCCCTTGGGGACAAGGACCCCATCTCCTCTGGGGACAGAGCCAACTTCTCCCCAGAGGACAGGGACCCCATTTTCCTTGGGGACAAGGACCCCATCTCCTCTGGGGACAGAGCCAACTTCTCCCCAGAGGACAGGGACCCCATTTCCCTTGGGGACAGAGCCAACTTCTCCCCAGAAGACAGGGACCCCATTTTCCATGGGGACAGGGACCCCTTCTCACCTGGGGACAGGGACCCCATCTCCAACGGGGACCCCATCTCCCCTGGGAACAGGGCCCACTTCTCCCCAGAGGACAGGGACCCCATTTCCCTTGGGGGCAGGAACTCCTTCTCACATGGGGACAGGGACCCCATTTCCCCTGGGGACAGGACCCACTTCTCCCCAGAGGACAGGGACCCCATTTCCCTTGGGGACAAGGACCCCTTCTCACCTGAGGACAAGGACCCCATCTCTCCCCTGGGGACAGGGACCCCATTTCCCCTGGGGACAGGGACCCCATTTCCCTTAGGGACAGGGAATCCTACTTACGTGGGGACAGGGACCCCATCTCCACTAAGGACAAGGATCCAATCTCTCCTGGGGACAGGGCCCACTTCTCCCCAGAGGACAGGGTCCCAATTTCCCTTTTCCCTTCTTCCTCTTTGTCTCAAATGTGTAACATCATAGGTCTGTTTAGACCTCTGATATCTCACCAAAGTCCCCCAACGGGACTCCTAAAAAATTGTAAAAAATAATAAAAAAAACTGCTGATACCAGTGGTGGAACTACAGGGCTCACAAAAGTCTTACCTGTGACCGAGCCCTGGAGTTCCACCACCGGACTCGGAGGGAAGGGCCTCGGCTGGTGTTCAGGGGGACCCTTCGTGGTTTCTTGCACCGGGGCCCTGAAGGTTCTAGTTACACCACTGGTAGCCAATGCAGGTTGTGTCTGTCCATTGTTATAACTGCTTTTTACAGTGTAGGTCTACAATCTTGTCCCCGACATCCTTGGACAGCTCTTTGGTCTTGGCCATGGTGGAGAGATTGGAATCTGATTGCTTCTGTGGTCAGGTGTCTTTTATACAGTTAACAAGCTGAGATTAGGAGCACTCCCTTTAAGAGTGCTCCTAATCTCAGCTTGTTACCTATATAGAAGACACCTGGGAGCCAGAAATCTTGCTGATTGATAGGGGATCAAATACTTATTTCACTCATTAAATTGATTTGCATTTTAATAACTCTTTTGAAATGCGTTTCTGGATTATTTGGTATTCTGTCTCTCACTGTTAAAATAAAACTTACAATTAAAATGATGCCTGATTGTTTCCTTGTCAATGGGTAAACGTACAAAATCATCAGCGGATCAAATACTTTTTTCCTCACTGTATATACAGTATCTCACAAAAGTAAGTACACCCTCACATTTTTTGTAAATATTTTATTATCTTTTTTCATGCGACAACACTGAGGAAATTATACTTTTCTAAGATGTAACGTAGTGAGTGTACAACTTGTATAATGTAAGTTGTGTAAGTTTGCTGTTCCCCTCAAAATAACTCAACACACAGCCATTAATGTCTAAACCGCTGGCAACAAAAGTGAGTTCACCCCTAAGTGAAAATGTCCAAAATGGGCCGAATTAGCCATTTTCCCTCCCTGGTGTCATGTGACTTGTTAGTGTTGCAAGGTCTCAGGTGTGAATGGAGAGCAGGTGTGTTAAATTTGGTGTTATCGCTCTCTCTCTCTCTTATACCGGTCACTGGAAGTTCAACGTGGCACCTGATGGCAAAGAACTCTCTGAGGATCTGAAAAAAGAATTGTTTCTCTACATAAATATGGCCTAGGCTATAAGAAGATTACAGTGGTTTAACAGGACAGGTTCCACTCAGAACAGGCCTCGCCATGGTCGACCAAAGAAGCTGAGTGCACATGCTCAGCATCATATCCTGAGGTTGTCTTTGGGAAATAGACGTGTGAGTGCTGCCAGCATTGCTGCAGAGGTTGAAGGGGTGGGGAGGGTCAGCCTGTCAGTGCTCAGACCATACACCACACACTGCATCAAATTGGTCTGCATGTCCGTCATCCCAGAGGGAAGCCTCTTCTAAAGATGATGCACAAGAGAGCCTGCAAACAGTTTGCTGAAGACAAGCAGACTAAGGACCTGGATTACTGGAACCATGTCCTGTGGTCTGATGAGACCAAGATAAACGTATTTGGTTCAGATGGTGTCAAGCGTGTGGTGTGGTAACCAGGTAAGGCGTACAAAGTCAAGCATGGTGGTGGGAGTGTCATGGTCTGGGGCTGCATGAGTGCTGCCGACACTGGGGAGCTACAGTTTTTTTTTTTTTTTAAATATATCTTTATTTATCAAAATTTTCTGTTACAAACAATTTTACATTACGCTTACACACAGATATCTTAGAATTACATTTACTTCATGTCTCAGCATATGTGATTACCTTATTCTGACACAAATATAACCTTTAGTGCTCCTTCATATTATTTTGTATCTTAATATACATTTTTCAACATTCTCTCACTCCCTATAACCAATTCATTCAAAAAACAAACAAAAAAAAAAAAAGGGGGGGGGGAAAGGGGGGAGGGGAAGGAAAAGGAGGGGGGGGGGTCTCATACCTCGACCCTCTCCCTCCTGCTCCCTCCATCTGCTCTCTCAAATTCCCTCTCTCTTGTTATAATTATATTTGCTCTCTCCATCTGGGCTGTTGGATATTGAATTCAGTTCATGTCTGCCATACATTGCTTTGTTCATTTTTGTACTCCTTTTCCAATTCCCATCTTGTTTCTATTGCACACATTTCGTTCATTTCCATCTCCCATTCTTTTATATCTGGGCTTACATTATTTTTCCATTTTCTAGCTATTATAGTGCGTGCTGCGGTAATAAAACATTTAAGAATACTTTTCCTAACCTTTTTTACCGATCCCATGTTCATAGATAGTATTGACATTAAGATCTCTGGTTGGGTTTTTATACCTGTCATTACTGTATATGTTTTGTATACTTGTTCCCAGAAGCTATAAACTCCGGGGCAGTAGTACCAAATATGCAACATTGTTCCGATATCTTTTTGGCATCTCCAACATGTTTCTTTATTTTCTGGATTTATTTTATGCATGTCTGTTGGACATTTGTACCATCTGACCGAGAGCTTATAATTTCTTTCCTGATGTCTACTGGATTTTGAAAGTTTGTGTATTATTCCAAATGCTTCCTTCCGTTTATGTTTAGGAATATTTATTCCTAATTCTTCTTCCCATTTTTTTATATATGTTATGTCTTGCGTGTTATTGTTCTTCATTAAGTGTGTGTATATATTTTCGACAGGTTGTGTGTTGGTTTTTCTTTCTCTATCAAGATTTCCTCAAAGCTTGTCAGGGGTCTATTAAGTATCTCTTCTTTTGCCATAAAGGATATATATTTATGTAACTGCCAATATTGTATCCAGTTATTTTTGTATTCTATACCAATGGCTTCCAGGGGTATTAATTTATTATGTTCAGTTATCTCCCAGACTGTAGTATCTTGTTTTTTATTCCATTTCAAAAAGGTTCCGGTTTTCATTGCTGGTGGAAATCCTGGGTTATCAAATATAGGGGTCATTGGACCTATATATGAGAATCCCTGGCCTTTTCTTACCAGTCCATCCCACACCTTCATAGTCCGAACTACAAAGAATGGGATTTCATTATCCGAGGGGCGCTCTTCTTTCCTGACCCATGGTAATGATTTCAATCTAATGGCCGTGATATCTTCCTCCAAGCTGACCTATTGTTTAGAATCCTTATTTTGGAACCAGTCTACAATTCTTGTTATTAGAGCCGCTTTTAGGTATATCATAAAATCTGGTAGTGCTAGTCCCCCCTCTTCTTTAGTACGGGTTAGTGTTGACCTGCTTATTCTTGCGGGTTTCCCTGCCCAAACAAAACTTCCAATCGCTTTCCTTAATTGATTTAACATATTCTTTGCAGGGAAAAGTGGAATAGCTTGGAATATGTATAATATTTTAGGTAGTATATCCATTTTTACTATGTTTATTCTTCCCATCCACGTATGGAACCCCTTTGTATATTGCTGGAGCATTTTCGTTATTTTAGCAATAATTGGGAGATAATTAAGCTCATATAGTTTATCTAATTCCTTAGGGATATATATTCCTAGGTATTTGATTGCTAATGATTGCCATTTAAAGGGGAAATTTATCTAATTAGTTCTATTTTCTCTATGGGAAGTGAGATGTCCATCATTTCCATTTTATTATAATTTACTTTAAAGTAACTTACTCCTGCAAACCTCTCGAACTCGTGTATCAAATTAGGAAGCGTTATCATAGGATTGGTGATATAGACCAATAGATCGTCCGCGTAGATAGAGATTTTATATTCCGTTTGATGTATTTTCAGTCCTTGTATGTTAGGGTTGTTTCGAATGGCCATTGCCAAGTGTTCCATAACCAATACGTACAGTAGGGGAGACAGAGGACACCCCTGCCTGGTTCCATTGGTTATGTTAATCGGCTCAGATATCTCTCCCGCCATTCTTATTCTGGCAATAGGTTTCCGGTACAGCACCATAATTTTCTCTAGTAAAACTGGGCCTACTCCCCATTGTTTAAGTGTCTCTTCGAGAAAACACCATCCCACCCTGTCAAATGCCTTCTCGGCGTCCACTGCCAAGAGACAGGATGGGATGGTGTGTCTCTGCGCGTATTCTATCAATGTTACCGTCTTTAGAGTGTTATCTCTGGCCTCCCTCCCCTTTACAAATCCTGTTTGATCTAAATGGATATATTTTGGGAGTATGGGGGTGAGTCTGTTTGATATAACCTTTGAGTAGATTCTAAGATCCACATTTGTTAACTAGATGGGGCGATAATTTCCACATAGGGTGTGGTCCTTTTCGGGTTTGGGTATGAGGGAGATGAATGCCTGCATCCCTTGTGGAGCAAAGGGTTGTTCCCTTGATACCCCGTTGAACAGATGTCTCATGATTGGGATTAATAATTCCTTGAACTGTTTGTAAAATCGAGGGGTGAAACCATCTGGTCCTGGACTTTTCCCTACTGCTAGTCCGTCTATTACCATTTTAATTTCCTGTTCAATAAACTCATCCTCCAGTTGTGTTTTATCTATATCTGTTAGAGTCCGTAGCGGGGTCTCATTTATATATTCCTGTACTTTATGTCTAAAGATTTCGAGTTTTTTTTGAGCTGGTTCATTCGGAATATTATATAACTTGGAGTAGAAGCTCCGAAAAGTCTCTACAATACCCTTTGGATATTGGGCATAGGTGCCCTGTTCAGTTTTAATTTTAGCAATAGGTGTAAGGTTTATGCGTTGACGTAATGTGTTTGCCAGTACTTTACCATGTTTATTACCTTGATGGTAATGCAGGGATCTCATTTTATCTCTAATTTGTAGAGTTTGTCCGTCTAGGAGTATTTTAAGTTCCGTTTTCTGTTTATTTAATTGCTTTAATGTTTCTTGTAACGGATTTAGTTTATGTTGCTTTTCTAATTTTTTAATATCATTTATTAATTTTGCTGCCTGATTTCCCTTTAGCTTTTTTAATCTCGCCCCATGTTTTATAAATAAACCGCGTAAAATACATTTTAGGGTTTCCCATTGATTAGGGAGAGATGTATTATCACCTGTGTGATCTATTATGAAGTTGGATATTGCTGACCTAATTTCTGTTATACATATTTCATCAAATAGTAAATTATCGTTAAGTATCCAAGATCCTCTAGTCTTCCTTATATTGTCTATTGTTAATGTTATATAAATTGGTGTGTGATCTGACCAAACTGCACTTCCCATTTCAGATGAAGTTATCTCGGCTATTCCTGATTGATTTATCAGGAAGTAATCGAGTCGGTGATAAGTTCCATGGACTTTTGAAAGGAAAGTGTAGTCCTTTTCAAGGGGGTGACCGATTCTCCATATGTCAATTAATTGGTGTCTATTCATCATTTCTGTAAATTTTTTCCTTACATTTTTCTTTCCTTTAATTGAGGGGGCTGTCGTATCTAGTTCTGTGTCCAAGACAAAATTGAAATCTCCACCAATTACTGTGGTTCCTTCTGCCCTTTCCATCAACTTTGATATTAATTGTGTACCAAACTCAATCTGGTCCTGATTGGGCAGGTATATATTTATGAAAGTGTATTTCTTACCATAAATAAAGACTTTCAATAATAATCCTCTTCCGTCTTGATTCCTATAACACTCTAGAACCTGGTGTGGTATTGATTTATGTATTGCAATGGAGACTCCCCTGGACTTTGAGTATGGGAAAGAGTCGTGATACTATGTTGGGTAGTGTCCCGTTTGGGTATTGGGTATGTGATTTGAACGAAAGTGTGTTTCCTGAAACATGATGACCCCCACATTCTGTCTGGTATAGAGTATAGGATCTGAGATCTTTTAGAGGGTACATTTAGTCCTCTAACATTGTATGAGCATATTTTTATCATCCTGAGAGTTCAGAGGGAAGAGTAGGGAGGGGCAGGAAGATAGAGGGAGAGAAGGGAAAAAAAAAAAAGGAAATTAAAACCCCCTTTAAATTGAGGGTTGTTAGTCCCACACACATTCACATTCATACCATTCCTACAACCCGCGACAATTGTCAACCTATGACTTAATTAAGTCTACCCTTACTTATAAGGTCCCTATTTGGGGTACGTGAAGCCTTCCCCAGCAAAACGGTGCCCTCCCCAGTCTTTTAATTACTTATCTTTACATTTATGTTTTTGTTCCTTCTCTGGTAAGTATGATTTTGGAGGAATGACATGAGGGAAGGGGGGAGGAGAGAGAAAAAAAAAAAAAAAAAAAAACCCACAAGCACATCATCTTACTCCAGCATCTATCTATTACAGAATCTTACAGTATTTTCTTTTTTATGATTACTCCATAGGCTATATTGTCCGTTAATAAATATTGAACATATACCTATTCGGTGCGTGTTGTGGTACATTATTTGTGATAAAATATATGCATATATGTCAAAAAAATAAAATTTATTTTCCTTTCTTTTTTTCCTCTTCCCCTCCCTTCAAAAATTATCTTTTACGTGATTGCACCATAGTTTATAGTGTCCCTTCATAGATATTGAGCATATACCAAATTCAAATGTTAAACATATAAAAAATTCAGTGCATGTTGTGATCTGTAATTTGTGATAAAATAAATACCCATATATCAGAAACCGACAAAGTGAATAAAAAAAAAAAAAAAAGAGAAAAAAAAAAAAAAAAATTATATTTTAAAAATTATCTTATACGTGATTACACCGTGGTTTATAATGTCCCTTCATAAATATTGAACAAATACAAAATTCAAGTGTAAACATATTAAAAATTCAGTGCTTATTGTGATCTGTGGTTTGTGGTAAAATAAATACCCATACATCAAGAACCAGCAAAGTGAAAAAAAAAAAAAAAAAGAAGAAAAATTTATATTTTAAAAAAATTATCTTTTTACGTGATTGCATCATGGTTTATAGTGTCCATTCATAAATATTAGACATATAAAAGTTCAGTGCATATTATGATCTGTGGTTTGTGATGAAATAAATACCCTTACATCAAAAACTAGCAAAGCGGAAAAAATAAAAAAAAACCTAACCGATGCTTATTCTCTCCTCCCACCTTCCCCAGCCCCCCACCCAGTATGTCTAAAGTCTTCTGTATAATCCCCTTGAAATTTCTGTATATGAATGTGGCCATTCTGGTAAATCCATTGGGGGTAAGTCAAGGTTTTTCAAAAAGTCTGGGAGATCTTCCAAGTCTCGAAATACGTTTTTTCGGCCATTTTGATGGACTATTATCTGGAATGGGGAGCCCCACTTATATAAGATGTGTTTTCCTCTCAATACATCCAACAATGGTTTCATTGCTTTCCTCTTAATCAAGGTATATTTGGATAAATCTTGTAAGAGTATCAGTGGGGTGCCCTTAAACTCAAAAGTTTCTCTGTTTTTTGGCCTCTACCATAATATTATCCTTGACCTGAAAAAAGTGTATTCTACAGATTACGTCTCTGGTTTTTGCTGGATCCTTATCCTTAAATCCCTGAGTTCTATGGGCTCGATCTATTTCGATGGGGGTTGTTATCGATCGATTTAGAATTGTGTTGAAAATTTCTTGTAGCTTATTTTTCAATTCTGCTGGCGTTATTGTTTCTGGAATTCCTCTGACCCTAATATTATGGCGCCTGCTTCTATTTTCCATTTCATCATTTATATTCATCAATTGAACCAAGTGCCTGTCAGATTCTTGATTTTTTTCCTCCAAATCTAGAATTCTTTGATTTATGCTCCCAATATTTGAGCTGATAGTTTCCACTCTATTTTGGGTGTCTATTACTGATGTTTTTATTGATTGTATTTCGGTTTTATATGATGTTTCCAACCTATAGACGTATCTGTCCATGTCTTCTCTTGTAGGTAATGACTTAATGTAGGATTGTAGATCCCATTTTTGTGCTCCAGCGACTCCCTCCATATGTAGTGCGTTATGTAATGTGTCGTTTTCGGGGCTATTGTTTAATATTCCTTCTACTTGTTGTTGTGAGGCCCCAAAATCCTGCTCAGCCATCATGGAGTTTTCCAGCAGTGTTTGTGGGTTGGGGTTTTTGAAAAATCCCGTTATATCTGTTTTTGGGGTAGGACTAGATTTTGCTGTAAATTATGTGTTTTTTGCGGTTCCCGCGGCGGACCCTCCTTTCGCTTTTTGCGTATGGGTGCTCTTGGGTGGCATTTCGAGGGAGTTTAAAACAGCACAAAGAGGGATATATCCCAATAAGTTTGCACAGGAATATATACAGGAATATACAAGGGTATCTGGTTATTCAGGGGAATTCTGAATAGGCCACCTCTGGGAGTCCCTGATTTCTTTCCACAAGAGGGGTTTATGTGGCATGTCTGGGCCTTGCCCTGGGTTTTCTCTCTTTCTTTTTTACCTCCTCCCTCCTAGAGAATGTTTGTCAAGAGTCTATCCAGAAGTTAAATGTGTTTGATCCCTGTAAGCCGGTTATTTATTTATTTATTTTAAGCTGGGTGTTTTCTGTGTTGTTGAATAGTCTCAGAAATAGATATACTCAGCATCCGGGTAATTTTTAGGGGTAATAAGTGGGGGGAAGGGGAAAGACCGAGACAAGATGTTAATACGTTGGTTGTTTGTTAGTTACTGACGGTTTCTGCCCCCTGGTTGCTTTCTCCTTTTATAATTCTGGTATTGCGTTTTGGGGAGAGCTCATCAGGTACAAGGAAACACGGGGTATTTATATGCTGGGAAGGTATTTGTATTATACAATCCTCCTGTCCTTGTATCTCCGGGGATCCCGGGGTACTCGTATGAGTGTATGGTGGAGCTTACCTCCCTCGGCGTTGTCTCGGTCTTATCTTCCTTTGATCGACTGGATAGCCTCTAGTGGTGTCCGGGGCGAGTGTTTAGGCTCGGTGGATGCGTGCGTCTCACTCCGGCGTCTCACTCCGATGCTCCAGACCGCAGACCGCTCTGCGCGGGGACCCGCTTGTGGCTGGTACGGGGGCCCGCACGTCAACCAAACAATCTCTGCCTCTCCTCTAGGTGTATGCTCTCGGATCCCGTCCAGTTGCGGCATACGGTCAGTCGGAGCTGGTGGTGGGCTCAGCTGAATGTGGCTGCGGCTGTGGCGGAACTCCCGTGAGCTCTCTCTGTACTTTCGCTGCTGGATAGGTGTGTGTGAGGTTCCTGCTGGGGATCATCAGCTTTCAGTATGCATACTCATCAGGTCATCAGGACCTACAGCTGATCGACTGGGGAGGGAGCTGAACTCAGCACATGTCTGCCGGGGACGGCATCACCCCCCCTGTGGCGGATAAGTGGGAGCTACAGTTTTTTGGGGGAAACATGAATGCCAACATGTCCTGTGATATACTGAAGCAGAGCATGATCACCTCCCTTCAGAGACTGGGCCTCAGGGCAGTATTCCAACATAACAATCCCAAACACACCTCCAAGATGACCACTGACTTGCTATAGAAGAGGAGGGTAAAGGTGATGGACTGGCCAAGCATGTCTCCAGACCTAAACCCTATTGAGCATCTATGGGTCATCCTTAAAACGGAAAGTGGCGGAGTGCCAGGTCAATAACATCCACCAGTTCTGTGATGTTGTCATGGAGGAGTGGAAGAGGACTCCAGTGGCAACCTGTGAATCTCTGGTGAACGCTCTGCCCAAGAGGGTTAAGGCAGTGCTGGAAAATAATGGTGCCCACACAAAATATAGACACTTTGGGCCCAATTTGGACATTTTCACTTAGGAGTGTACTCACTTTTGTTGCCAACGGTGGGCATGGTAGGGTGGAGCAGGAGGGGAAAAAGGGCAGGAAGGGGAAAGACTAAGGGGAGGAGAAGGACAAGGAGAAAGAGGGGGGGGGCCCACAGGGGGCCTCCACCCTACTATCCCCAACCCCCCTCCTTTATTTTTGACTTTTTTGCTTTTTCTCCTCCCTCCTTTTGCACTGAGTGGATTGTGACTTTCTTCATCATTTTTGTATATGATCATTATTTTATAATTTTTTCATCCAGACTCCTACCCGCATACATCCCCCCCTTGTCCGCCGCGTGGGAGCCTCAAGTTCGGGCTAATGGTTTCACATATAGGCCATCCCTGCAGTCTGGTGAGAAATTTGGTGATTATCATCCAATTACCTTGGGAGGATTGAAAGGAAAAGTATATAGAGGGGGAAGAAAGGGGAAAGGGAATAAGTGAAGGAGACACATAGCTAGGGAGACGCTGAGATAGTAAGTCTGGGTTAACACAATAGGTGACAGCGCGGAATTGATACACAGTAAAACGATACACTGTATAAGTGCAAGAGGAGAGAGGGGTGGAACACATAAATACACAGATGGAAGGGGAAAGGGGGGAGAGGGGAAAAAGAAGGGGTAAGAACACATACATGTGTGTTTTTTATTTTATTTATTTTTTATTGTTCCCAGGATAATAAGGGTTGAGGAGCAGTAAGGCTGAAATCGATATAAATTACCTATATAGTAGCAGATGCAATATGTCGGTAATGCCCTAAATCTTTTGGTATGGAAGTGGGATGAATGGGGTAAAGAGTAGTAGGGGAAAGTAAGCAGGTGGGAGAGAGCTCACCCCTGCTCACTATTAATAGGGGAGTGTCTGTTTTTTTTTTTTTGTGGAAAGATGGTAGAGATGCTTAATCAGTGCACTTTTCTGTCATGGAATGTGAGAGGCATGGGTACGGCATTGAAGCGTACACAGAGATTCGTAAAGCACAAGCAAAAATAATGTGTATTCAAGAAACACATATGGTTAAAGACAGACTTGATTATCTTAAAAGATTGTGGATTCAGGGGTCTTGCCACTCTTGCCATACAACTTATTCAAGGGGGGTTTCCCTGATGGTGCATAAGACAGTGACATGGGATTGTATTAGGGTAAAGAGGGACCCTGAAGGGAGATATGTTTTCATCATTGCCACAATATATTCAATGCCATTTGTCATCGTGGGGATATATAATCCCCCTCCAGCTACATTAGGATTATTGAAGGAAGCAATGTTATTCATGACAGAGTACCCAGAGGCACAAATTATATGTATGGGGGATTTCAATATGTGGTTGAACCCAAAGATTGATAGATATGGGAAAAAAACTCCAGAAAGGAATGGTGGGATCTAATGTTTTAGAGAAATTTATAAAAGAGGCAGGATGGATCAACTTATGGAGAATTAAAAACCCAGATGTTAGATTCTAATCGTGGTATGCACCAGGAAGAGGATGCATGTCTCAATTTAATTTAACAAGGGGAAGGCGTCTGGGATGTAGGATTCAGCCCTATTGGTTAACTCAGATTGGTTTAAAGGGGTTGTAAAGGTAAAAGTAAAAGTTTTTGAAAAAACATCCAACAATACCGCCCCCCCCAGCCCCCCGTTTTACTTACCTGACCCCTCAAAAGTCCCGTGCTCGGCCCCGACATCCTCTTCGCTGCTCACCCTGGCCGTTGATTGGGTACAGTGGATGGATTCAAAGCAGCGTAGCCATTGGCTCGCGCTGCTCTCAATCACATCCAATGACATGGCGCGCCAGGGGCGGGGCCGAGTGATACAGTCAGCGGCTATGGCCACCGGCTGTATCATGGGAGCGCTCCCGTAAGAACTCCACACTATGCGAGGGAGCTCGCATTAAGGTGTGGAGTCCTTGTGGGGGGGAGCCGAGAAAGCTGCAGAGGGACCACAGAAGACCAGGTTCGGGGGCCACTCTGTGCAAAACGAGCTGCACACTGGAGGTAAGTATAACATGTTTGTTATTTAGAAAAAAATAAAAAATTGCCTTAAATGATCGGATGCTGAAACTGATGGAAATATTTCTGGAAGCCCATGGGGATAGAAAAATGGATGGTATATTTTGGGACACCTTTAAGGCGTATTTAAGGGGGGCATTGAAATGCACAATTTCATATATAAAACTTACCAATAGACAGGAAGAAGAGGAGTTGGTAGAACTATGTGCGCAGGCAGAAGCAGATTTTATGAAAGATCCCTCAAATAAAAAAACAAATAAGATGGGAAGGATTAATGCGTCAGTATAACAATCAATCAATAGTTAATGCTAAGCATAAGAGGTTCTTTTTAAAACAAAAACATTTTGAGCAAGGACACCAGGCCTGAGGAAGGAACACGCATACTCCGAACGCGTGCACCGCCCGCTGACCTTGTACCCGGTAGTGACGTCATCCCCGAGTGTCTCCATGCACCACTGAGTTCCACAAGCTTTCTGGAAAGCACTGGGAGCCACCAGTGCGGCCGGATTGTATGCAGCTTCAGCTAGCCATCGACACCTGGTACCATTCCGGGACAGAGCGGATGCTCCACTATACATTGCTGGTTATAATCGCTCGTTTTGTGAGTGTTTTATATATACATTTACTCATTAAAATGTATTACTGCACTTAGAAGGCGCTGCTTCTTGTTCCTTTCACATTTCAGAGTTTCTTCTAGCTTTTCCCAGCCGGCAGCCTCTAAGGACAGCTATTCTTGTCATCCTTACATGGACTCATTGTAAAGGACTTGATTATATTGCCCCATTACCCAGTTATAATATAGAGATAATATAAAGATAGAGGTATAAGTGTAAAGCCGAGGACACAATGTCAGGTCAGAGCTGCTGTATTAACAATCCGACAATAGTACAGCAATCTCCCCTACTGAACTATTGTGTTTTGACTGGGGGACGCCCCCCCCGGCAGAACACTCCACCATTGGCTGAGAGCACTGATCGGGAGGCAATCGACTGCTGGTTTTCCAGCATGCTCGTCCAATAGAAGCCTGCCAAACAGCTGGCTTCTGTTGGACCGGCTGCCATACACAGGCCGAATGTCACCCAACAGTCAGCCTGTGTGTACAAGGCTTAACTCCAGTTTTGCAGACAAACACAATCTCATCTAGGTTGGCTATATACATTGTAAGCACTTACAATTTTGTAGACTCGTTGTCTACGAGTGCTTTGTAGCACTAAATGAAAAAAACTGTTTGTTTTGCCATGTCCTTTCCAGACTGATTCCAGGGTCTGCCTGCATTCTAACCACCTTAGAGTTATAACTACCAATCCCAGTGTTCTGACGAGGAAAGCTGCAGTATCTGGATACCTTTTAGAGGGGCACAAACCTTAGGCAGTATCCTCCCAAAAGATACAAGAGGAAGCTTAACATTTTAAATGAGAGAACCAGCCTGCCAATCACAAAAGCAGAAAATTACATTTCTGTGGGGCATTATGTACACCAGTGGTGTGATAAATGCCTCCAGCTGCCATATTGTGAGGCAGCGGCATCAGAAAATTGCAGCGCTTGCAGATTAAAATTAAAAGTACATTTTTAATAACATGGCCAGTTCTAAAATATAGCACTTTGTTATATAATTTTTTTAAATAAAAGTGGAGTTTTCCTTTAAATACTTCTTAACGAATATCCACTAATGTATACATTTTTCTACAGTCTATTATGATTTTAAATAATTTGATTTTAAGCTGAAGAGTAGGGCCCTCCGTTTCTTTTTGTATTGAATTGTATTGTAAGTGTACTGTCTGCCCCATGTAAAGCGCTACACAAACTTTTGGCACTATATAAATCCTGTACAATAATAATAATAATACTACAGAGGTTTGTTTTATGCATCATTTCTTGATGTGGTAATGGTTATTTAATTTCATAAGCAGTAGTACCCTCTAAACCTCTCAGAAATACACATACTACTGTCTGAGAACCTGTTCATAAAGTGGACCTGTCATAACAAACAAGTTGTTTATTCCTTAGTTATAGTCATATAGTCATAGACCCAGAATAAACATGCAGGTTGGGCTTTTAAACTGTGCTAACTTTTAGGTCAGTGGCTCACTAGTTAAAGCCATAGGATGAGCAGGCGAGCCAGGGGGCTATCAACTTACAAATGGCGGTCTGTTCATCAATATGGGCCAATTCAAAAATCTCAGAATTGTCTTTGATCACAAGATTCATCTGCTGAGAAATATAAATATATTTGGATTTGATTGGTGTACATGGGCAATAAAGAGTTCTTGGTACACATTGATACATTGTTCTCAATTTATTAAATTAGGAAGTTCTTTAATGGCTTTCCTTTATTTTATTATTCCTAACAATCAAAAAATAAATAAATCAAAAAGCAGATCACTGTATTCCAATACATCTTTATTTATGAAGCATTTCAACATTTCAGTTGGGTACAATGAAATGAGGAACACTATTGCTTGACAGCAGCAATGAAAACAAAGTTTACAAGTTAGGAGTATGACAATGGAACACAAGACCCATGTTCATCTGTGCAGCATGTAATAAAGAATGTCAATTATGATGTCACTGAAATCTCATTGTCATCAACTGCCACTCTATATGTTTAGTATACCAAACATACTCAATGCTTCTATGCTAAAAACAAAGTAACTAGGGGTATGGAAGGTGAAAAGAGAGGGTCAGGGAGCTGCAGCCTGTTTGGGGTGTAAGGGCTATGTAGGAAGTAATTATTGCACACAATAAAACATTGTTACTACAGGAGGGAGCTCAAACAGTGGAGTGTCAATGAAGCAAGAGTGCATAGGAAAGTAATCCAGGCAGCAATCAAAACAATGGGGTTGATTTACTAAGGGCAAATGCAGTTGCACGAACTGCTCCTTAGTAAATGTGGTAAAGTTTTACTTTGTAAAGTATACCCCATCAGTTGCAGGGGAAATAAAAAAAAGCAGTATTTTTGCTTGCACATATTTGGGTGATGGAAATCAACAGAGCTTTACCACATTTACTAAGCTCTGGGGGACACCAGAAAACATTTACTCTTTAGTTGAATTTAAAGAAAATTTGTAGTGAGAGAAATATGGAGACTGTCATTATTTACCTCCTTCAGGAGGCCCAATCATTTTTGTGTCACTGACCCAAAACAAGCAAACGGATAAGTAAAGTCAGAGCTTTTTTGTCTGCACACTTGTTCTGGGTTTGTGGCTTAGAAAGTACCAACGTCACTGGATCAGTATGACAGCCAAAGAACTAGTATTTTCCAAAGTCTACTCAGTACTAGTAACCTCCATAGTTCTCAGTACAGATTCCCGTTTATGAATTTTACACAACAGTGGAAAGTATTCATAATTTTATCCATCTATGGGTGTATTTTCAAATTATATAGTTAGTTGATTACAAAGCATTAACTATGTCGGTTACAGGCAGACCTTTGATGATGCCTGCTGCATTTAGTATAACCTTTTCAGCAATTTTCCTTCTTGTCTTATCTGTTGCATTCCCTATATGTGGTGTCAGAATAAGATTCTTCACTGTCAGCAAAGGATGATCTCTACAGACAAAAAAGTCATAAATAGTAGTAATAATTTAATAACAACTATAATATTAGCAGCAAAAATTGTAGTAACCAACTTATATTAGCAGTTATACTAATAATATTATTAATAGAAGACATAGACAAGTAAATAGTAAGCAACAAAAGAACAAAAATATTTTTAACCTTTTTTCCACATAAAAATGTAAATGCATACATTAGTTGAGGCTGTGTATGAAAATAATGGTTGCACTACACATATTAGATATCAAAATGTTGGTGAACAACAAATCCCAGAATATAATTTTCAAAAAATTATGAGAAAAAGTCCAGATAATTGGTGGACAACAAGTCCCAGAAAGCCTTCACCAGTCATGTTAAATCCACAAAAGGTGACAGTCCCTCCACCCCGGTCTTATTATCTACTCTCACCTCAAAGCATGGACTCCTGAACTAACAGGTAGTCATGCAAGCAGATCCCAAAATACTAAATGGGTTAAAGCAGATCGCACTCTTATCTCCTGACTCCTCAGAACCAAATGCGGACATCCGACCATAAATGATAAGATCTATGTGCTCACTGTATGTTTAATACATTTATAAATGTGTCCAAACACGGACTACTCACATTTCAGCAGTTTGGTACAGGCATAAAAAACACAAACATGTGTCAAACAGATTGCGAAGGGCAGCAGCGGGTGACGTCATACACAGCCATTTTTTTGGGGTGTTTATTATTATTAATAATAATTTATTAGATATTTTTTTAAGGTTAGGGGTTAATTATTAATTTATCTATTATTACATATTAATTTATATTATTTATTAACGATGATTGTTACTTATTTGTGTATTTATTTTACATTTATTTATTCCAATATTATTACAATTTTTTTTTTCTTAAACTTGTTCATTTGAGCAGAAAATCAAACAAAAACACGTAACAAAATGCACAAATGCGCACAAAAACACGCAAATGGCACATTTCCATTCATTTCAATGTGAATAAAAAAGTGCAAAGCTGCCCAATTTGAGCAAAAAAAAAAGCTCCAGAACCTTTTTGAGATTCAGGCGTTTGCTTCAGGCAACTTGGAGTGGAGATGTTAACCAACTCCATAGAGAATCATTTTTTTTTTTTCTCCTTGAGCGTTTGAGCTTCGAGCTTCTAGCTACAAAATGCTGAGGTATGAATGGGGTCTGTAAAGGCTTTTAAAGCATCACCTATGGACAATATTGGGTCACTGTTCACAAACGTGCCACATTTTAAATCTTGATATAACTTCATCTTTTATATTTTACCAAACAAAAAAGGATATATATATATATTGTGTTTTTGTGCATAGTATGTGCATGTATTTTTTTTTTTTTTTACTGTAAATAGGGCATTGATAAGCATGTGCTCTAATATCATGAGACTAAAACATTGCAACTACCAACATTTCATTTTCCAGGGTCTCTGCTTTTAGAAAATATATAATGTTTGGGGGTTTTAACTAATCTTCAGGCCTAAAATGTGAATTTTAGCAAGTGTGCAAAATATGCAAACACAGCTCTGTCAGCAAAAGGGTTAAACAAATCATAGATCATTCCTGTATCACTCAACATTGTGGAATAATTACATTTCCAAGTTCACAACACAGTAAGACCAAGTTTAAACTCTACCCGACCAACCGCCGCAGTTATACTATACTGCAGCAGGTTGGCTCCCCTGGTCGGGATAGCAGTGTATAGTGTTCCTATTATCTAGGAACCACGAACCGTCACTTCCTCTAGTCAGTCCCCTCCCCCTTCAGTTAGAATCACCTCCCAGGGAACACAATTAACCTCTTGATCGCCCCCTAGTGTTAACCCATTCACTGCCAGTGACATTTTTACAGTAATCAATGCATTTTTATAGCATTGATCGCTGTATTAATGCCAATGGTCACAAAAATGTATCAAAATTGTCCGATGTGTCTGCCATAATGTCGCAGTCACGATAAAAATCGCAGATCGCCGCCATTACTAGTAGAAAAAAAAATTATAATAAAAATGCTATAAAACGATCCCCTATTTTGTAGATGCTATCATTTTTGTGCAAACCAATCAATATACGCTTATTGCGATTTTATTTTTATTTTTCACCGAAAATTTGTAGATACATATTGGCCTAAACTGCGAAAAAATAAGCTTTTTTTTAAAAAAAAATGGGGATATTTATTATAGCAAAAAATACAAAATAATGCATTTTTTTCAAAATTGACGCTCTTTTTTTTTTATAGCGTTTATAGCGCAGATTGCTCTTCAGAAGACAATTCAGGTGCAAACAAGCCCTTATTTAAATCCTAGCTTTTTTTTTTATTAGAACAGAATTTTGACAGGCTGCCAGAATGGGCTTGTACAAATGTAAGGCACACCACCCTGACCGATGTGAATCAAGACTTAGGCCTCACACATACACCGATGACTGTACACTGTGAACAGGCTGTATTTTCCTGCATCCCTAGTCAGAAGGTGCTGCGTACAGGCAGGCAATTCAAGTCTATGAGAATGCAGCAGCTACAACCACACAGACAGGCACATAGCTAGCCATACACTAGTAGAATTTGTTAGAATTTTTTTGTTTAGAATGTTTTCAGAACGTTTGTTTGATTTTCCACTTGTGGGGTCAAATCGATGTTAGTTTTTGAATGCAGCGATGAGAAAATTTGAAGGAGCGGGATTTTAAAATTATTCTCGCACAAGCAAATTTCTAACAGTGAATGTGGTTTTCATTTGGGCAAGTCAATTCACTCCAAAAACGAATGTTAAAAGTAAACTTTATTTGAAGTACTTTTTTGTGATTTTTGAGGATCTTTAAAGGAGAAGTTCGGGGTATTTAAAAAAAAAACAAACTAACATATACAGTATACTCATCTTTATGCTGCAGCATTGGTCCCATGTCGTGACTGAGCCTGAGTACTGAGAGATCACATGGCCGCTGATCAGTCAGTTCTCAGTCTTCTTGCATCAGAGAGCAGTGACAGTCAATCACCGCTCTCCACTCTGCCCCTCTAGTACTCACTGGAGTGCCAGGCAGTAGAAGGGGCAGGCACAACTAGCTTCTGCTCTCAGCCGCGCCCTGAGAGGTTAAACCAGCTGTCACTCAGGCAGCTGAGTGGATCCCAACAATATGGTTAGGATCCTTCCAGAGCCTGGAATGACTCTGTAACCTCAGCTGATAGCGGGTTATAGCAAACTATAAACTGACTAGGTCACAGGAGAGCAAAAGAAAGTTCACTCCTGTGACGCAGAAAAGATGCATGGCAAAAAAAAAAAAAAAAGTGGTCGTACTACTAAATAACTTCACATTATAAGCACTTACAGAGCTCAGAATGCCGCTTTGCAAATCTTTTACTGCTTGTACATAAATATCTATTACTGTATATGTAAATAGTTTATTATTCATAATCTGGGCACAGGTGCACTTTATGAAGCTGTACTATACCTATTAACTACAATACCTGGGTTTCACCTATTACAAATGGGCAGCTTACACTTTACTTTTGGCTCTAAGTTGTATCAGGAGGAATGAACTGTGGACTTGACAAATACATGTTTGATGTTTCTTAGTTCATAAATAATACTATTATTCTCATATAGGTAGCTTACTTGTAGCAGTGGTATAAATGGGGTAAAATATAGTCAGAGCTAGCCGTCTGTAAAATAACACAAAATTAAGCATCACCTTGGTAGGGGTTCTGGATAGGTGACATCTAGAGCTGCAGCCTTAATAACTCCATGTCTCAGGGCATCTACGAGTGCATCCTGGTCTATGACTTGGCCTGAAATAAACAGTTGCTTATAATTTTATCATAAATATTAATAACAATCCTTTAAAATGTATTTAAACCCAAATACAAAAATGTAATATACTGTAATTTGCCAATCCTTAGTGGCTGCATTTTTTTTTTTTTACTTCTTTTACTTTATTTTTATCTGGTGATCTAGCCAGTAAAGCCTCATACACACGATCAGACTTTGTAACAAACTTTCCCGTGGATTTGGCCATAAACTTGTATTGCATACACACGGTCGACTTTTTAGGCAAAACACGAACAAACACGAACGTAGTGACGTTTCAACGTACTGACGACACTTCAAAAGAGGACGTTCAATTACTTTGGCGCCACCCTTTGGTCAACTTCTGTATTGTTGTCTGATCTTTTGCATTGGTTCTGAGCATGCGGGTTTGTACTTTGTACAAAAGTCCGATGATTTAGTGTACACACGATCAGACTTTGCTCCATCTGGCTTTTGTTGCCAGAAAGTTTGTCCGATGAAAACCGAAAAAGTTTTTCCAATGGAGAGCACACACGGTCGGATATTGCCTTAAAACAGCTAATTTGCATGTTTGTTGTCAAAAAGTCAGATCGTGTGTATGGGCCTTAACACACTTCCTGTCCTAGGGTAGCTCCACTCTATGGAGGAGCACTGGAGACGCGCTTGGACAGCAGCATTGTCAATAAGGGGAGACAGTAGTGTTGAGGCCCATACACACGATCTGACTTTTTGACAACAAACATGCAAATTAGCCGTTTTAAAGGCAACAACCGACCGTGTGTACACTCCATCGGACAGACTTTTGTTGGCTGTGCGAACGGACAAACTTTCCGGCAACAAATGTCTGATGGAGCAAAGTCTGATCATGTGTACAGAAAACCATAGGACTTTTGTACAAAGTACAAACACGCATGCTCAGAACCAATGCAAAAGATCAGACAACAATACAGAAGTTGACCAAAGGTGGTGGTAAAGAGCAGAAAAAACACGTGTTTTGGTGAAAGTTGGCTGAAAAAGTCCTGCCTAGTGTATGCAATACAAGTTCACGGCCGACGCCCTTTGTACAAAAATCCACAGGAAAGTTTGTACAAAGTCCGATCGTGTGTATGAGGCTTTAGTACAACTAGCAGATTTGATTAATTAAAATATTGTATTTTAGCAGACATCATAGGGAATAAAATGGCGGCCATTGCAACTTTTTATCTTGCACGGTATTTGCTCAACAATTTTTCAAATGTGTTTTTTTTGGGAAAAAAACAGTTTTGTGATTTAAAAAAATAACAAAACAGTAAAGTTAGCCCAATTTTTTTTTATAAAATGTGAAAGATGATGTTACGCCGAATAAATAGATACCCAACATGTCACGCTTTAAAATTGCGCACACTCATGGAATGACGCCAAACTTACTTTAAAATCTCTATAGGCAACGCTTTAAAATGTATCTTCTATTGTGTCAATTTAATTTTTGGCAGATTGATTGTACATAGTTTATTTGGTTCTGTTCTAAACTTGACTTGGTTGTGCATTCCCCACTGTTGCCAGTAGGTGTCACTGGTACCACAGGACAGTGTGAGAATTACAACTAGGTTGAGCTGTAATGAATATTCTTTTTCTGGAAACCCCAGTAGGAGGTTCCTGGCCACTGTGCAATCTGGGAAGGTGTATTTATTGGACAGATGCCATGTGCTCTAGTCAGTTCTTACCTCTGGGCCCTTCTGGCCTGAGACTGCATCGCTGCATCTTCTGCAGTAGACCCAGAAGCCTATCTGGGGCCTACTACTCCTGAGGTGGTAATTAGGCAGTCTTGCCTAAGTGGAAGAAGCCGAGCCAAGCTGAGGAGATCCAGGGGAGGACCCTTGCTGGAGAGAGAGTCAGGATGAAGGCTGGTCTCTCAGAAGGGCCTGGTAACTCGTTTGGAGGATGTACCTATATCTAACTACCCTTACAGTATCGTCGGGTCGGCTTAAAGGTTCTGGTACTGGTCAAGCTGTTCTACGATCTAATCAAGGTAACACGCTCCTGGCTGCTAGGTTTGTGAGAGAGACTTATCCAGGCATTTACTGGCTGCTAAGTCTGTGAGAGAGGCATATCCAGACATCTTACTGGTTGCTAGGTCTGTGTGAGAGACCTACCCAGGTATTCAAGATCTGCTAAAAGAAAGCTGTTTTGTCCTTTGATTCAAGGAGTCTGTAAGTGATCTGCTAAAGAGGGTATCTGAAACCTCCCCTCAACCTCTTTCCTACAAACTTTCTCAAGTTTTAATTAAAGCATAGAAAAAAATACCTAAAGTGACTGGCACCTATATTCTGTTCAAACTTCCCGTTATAGCCATGGACTCAGCCCTGGGGTGAATGCAAGCTTGCTCCCTATATCTGGAAGTACCACTTTGCTCCCAGTAGACCCAGGGGGGCGCTACACAGGTTACACGTTTAGAGTTACAGAGGAGGTCTAGTGCTAGAATTGTTGCTCGCACTCTAACGCACGCAGTGATACCTCACATGTGTGGTTTGAACGGCGTTTACATATGTGGGCGGGACTAACGTGTGCGTTCGCTTCTGAGAGCAATCTGCCAGGGACAGGGGCATTTAAAATTATTTTATTTTTACTTTCTTTTACAACATTTTTTTTTTGATCACCTTTATTACTATTACAAGGAATGTAAACATCCCTTGTAATAGGAATCATTCTGACAGGTCCTCTTTATGGAGAGATGCAGGGTCAATAAGACCCCACATCTCTCCTCCAGGCTGGAAAGCATGAGATCGGGAAAAATACCACGATCTCATGCTTACCAGATCACAGCTTTGTTTACAGCCGCAGCTCGGACGGGACGTTACAACGTCGGGCCCGGGCCTCCAACGGTCATAGAGATGACCGGTGAGCATCTAGTCACCGGAAATCTCTATGCTCATCATCTGGCGGCGGGTGGTTCTTTCTACGGGTCCCTGATGGCACGGGAGAGCCCAGAGAAGCACCGGATGGGGGCAGGAGTGGGGATGTCTTAAATCGCCTGTAAGAACAATCAATCGGCGGAACTGCCACTATGATCATTCTTATGGTGCACAGAATCACCGGTGGAAAACAAGGATATCTGAATGATGCCTGTAGCTGCAGGCATCATTAAGATAATTCCCACTGAAAGTCCAGGATGTCATATGACGTCCTTGGGCGGGAAGTGGTTAAAGTGTAAGTTCACCTTTACAGAAAATCTGTTAGGTGAACTTTCACTGCACCCCCTCCCCATCCCACCCGGTCCCGCTGTACCTGAGGCCGGCGATCACCTGATAGGAGACATTGGTCCGAGGATTTGAAATCCTCATGGCTTTCTCTCTTCTTCTCCCCCACTGACAGGATGGGCTAGGTGGGTTCTGATTGGTCAGCGCCGTCCAAGTGATGGGCCCGACCAATTAGAATGCCTTCTATACTTACCTTTACGGGGTACGTTTAGGAGATTAAGCCGATGGGATTTCAAATCCCCGGACCTGTGATTCGGCGACTCGATGTCTCCTAGCGGGTGGATCGCCAGCCTCAGGTACAGCGGGACCTGGGGGGGGGGGTCCAGGGTAAGCTCACCTTACAGATTTTCTGTAAAGGTGAACTTACCATTTAAAGGAAGTTGACTATAAAAACACAAACACTTCACCAGTCCATGTGCTGGTCAGACAAAACTTCCAAGTTCAGCTGGTAATCCTGAAAAAAGAAGGAACACATTTTATATCACTAAACAGCTCTCTTGTTAATCCACTGGGTGATGGAATAGAATCTATGCAAATAAAGAAAGGAAAAGAGCACACAGCCGCCCTAGTGTCATACTGTTTATAGAAAAACAATCCATAGATTGCACTCACATTTCTGGCTACAAATGAAGGCATATAGTACATAAGTATTCCTTTCCCAGATGGCCACTGCAGGGGATGACAAGCGGATCGGGAACATCCAACCGCCACAATGCCAGATGGCCATCTGGGAAAGGAGTACTTTTGTACTATGTGCCTTCACTTGTACAGGGGGTCCCCTACTTACAAACATCCGACTTACAAACGACTCCTACTTACAAACGGAGGGAGACAACAGGAAGTGAAAGGAAATCCACCCCTAGGAAGGGAAATTTACTCCTGTAAGAGTTAATATGGGAAAAAGGTGTCTCCACTGATGCTTTATCACCAGTCCATGCTTCCCTAACAACCCAAAATTTTCAAAATCCAATTGTCATTGGGACAGAAGGTGAGGTGAAATCTTCTGAACAGGGGCACAGACAGCAAAACAAATGTTACAGGGGTGATAACCCTTCTCTATGTTACCAAAAAAACGTAAAAATTGATTTTTTTGGCTGGAGCTACACTTAAAAAATGTACCTGTTCCGACTTACAAACAGATTCAACTTAAGAACAAACCTACAGTCCCTATCTTGTTTGTAACCCGGGGACCCCCTGTACCAGGAATTGTGAGTGCAATCTATTGATTGTTTTTATCATTTGTTTAAATATCACACTAGGGCTGCTGTACGCTCTTTTCCTTTCTTTGTTTGCAAAGGAAGTTGACTTACTGGCAGGATTACTAGGTGAAAATAGAGAAATAAGCATAAAGAGTGAAAACTAATGCAGTCACCACATTTAAGAAATGGTAAGCTGTAATACATTACATTTTTGCTTTTTGGTTTCCACATTACATGTACACCGCAGAACATTACATTCAGGTGCATAGTTGCATTCATAAGTGCTACAGGAAAACATGATTTTAAACCTATATTTTCTAAAGGAATTAGTAATGGACAACCAAGTCAACGTTCAAATGAATTAAAAAATGTTTACGTGTATGTAGAGAATTTACTTAATGTACCTCGGCTAATGTTGATAAGAGTTGCTGTGGGCTTCATCAGCTGAAACTGCTCCTGTCCAATCAAATTGTGGGTTTTTGGAGTCAGGTTGACAACCACCATCACAAAATCACTTTTCTGGAGCAAGTCGGCCATATCACCGCAGTACTCAGCGCCCACGGCCAATTCTTCCTCCACAGCCCTGTTTAAGAATAATGTCAGCAACATTATTATTTGTGTGATTACATTGATTAAACTGTAGCATTCAAAATATAGTTACCGTATGCTTGTTTTACTAATTTTAAATACAATTTTCTAACAGCTTGGAACAGAGACTTGGGCTGTGAGGTTGACTCGACAGAATAGGCTAAGGCCTTCACTTTTTCACATAAATTCACACACTCCTGAAAAATTACAAAGTAGTTACTAGATGGTATAGGGACCCCTTTCTCCCTCCACCGTATATATCCTCAGGTTTCAGATAAATGTTGGAGATGTGGTCATGCAAGTGGTTCCTATTTACACAATGGGTGGGAATGTAGTAAGATTCAATTCTTTTGGCAGACAATTTTCAATATATTGTGTATATAATGAAATCTATGATGATTCATTATCTCCTTCCGAAACCGCCCTTTTGTCCATCTTGCTTGTCTTCCTCATTATTTCCTATCTGCAGGTAGGCAGCTTTATACTGTCTTTTTGGAGATCCCTACACACCTTCCCTTTCAAATTGGGTACACATAGGGAATGATATTATGCAGATGGAAGAACTCCCAGCACAAGATCAAGACTCATTAGAAAAATGCTCTTTATGGACTACCTAAATATCGTATTCCTCATCAGATACTTTCAGGCTGGGTTCACACTAGTGCAAATTGGATGCGGATTTCTCTATGGAGCAGGTTAACATATCTCAGCAGCGACGCCGGTGCAATTTGCACAGGAGCCCTGTGCACCTTTTGGTCTGTTTCAGGTCCGAATTCAGCCAAAAACGAGGACGCACCGGACTCCTGCTGTGGGCCACTGCATGTTCATATGTGAACCCAGCCTTAAAGACAGGTTAAAAAAGCTGTTCTAGCCTTCCTACATTGACTTGAGCCCTTATTTATTTATCCACCTTTATGGCAGCTCAAGTCCTGACCTTGTCTTTTTCTCTCTCTGTTCTTCTCTATCTATTCTTCCTCGTTCAGGTTTTCTTCTTTCTGGTTCATGCCTTATGTAATTTATATTGGTATCCAGTATACATAGATGTCACAGGACCTTTTTCATGGATGGTGCTCCCTGTGCGCCCCTTTTGTTCCCCATTCATAGAATGGTATGTATAAGTTTATACTAACTTTTTGTGACATATTCCTGTCTCATATCAATGTTCTCTGATATGTGTTATTTTAAACAGAAACTTTTGGACCACTTTAGTACCTGTCTTTTCGCACTTTTTTTTCTGTAAGCTCGCTGTTATGCTTATAACCAATAAAAATATATTCAACTTTAAAGCCACATTTGGTCTATAATTTTGATCTTTTTTGATTATTTTGTTTATTAGTTATGAGAAAAGACATTTCACCTTCTGTTCCTGTTATGGTAAAGAATTCGCATTCTAAAAGCCTTGGCACGCTGAGCTATGCTGTAGCCAATACTGCCCATTCCAATAATGCCCAGTGTTGCATCTGTGATGTCATCACCCACAGAGTTAACATTAAACTCTTTTGTATCTGGTGAACATGAAATCTTGTGACCTGTGAAATAAAATAGGACCTGGGTAAAAAAAGGATATACACTTTAAACAAGCCCAAGCACAATATTACAAAATCCACAAGCACTGCGATTTAAAGGGACACACTCTTTTTTACATTATCATTACAATATAAACCCAACAAAATCTCATATTTACCTTCCTAATGTAATTACAAAATGATTTTAATATTTTACTGAATTTTCAGCTTAAAGTGGTGTTTCCACCAAAATGACAACATTATGTAAATTGACATTAAATCTGACAAAAAAAAAAAAATTGGATAAAAAAAAAAAAAAAAAATTCACTTACCTATTTCTCCCTGTTGCTAGGTGGTCCCACGAAATCTGCCTCTTCCTCAGCCCGGGCTAGAATCGTCACCTCCCCTCGGCAGTCAGTCATCTGGGACACGTGACAGGTCCCAGATGACTGTGCGGCGTATCACGATCTGCTGCGCCGCTCGTGCACGCGCCGTGTGGTGCCTGGCTGTGAATCCACAGCCGGGTGCCCACAGTAAGGATGCCGGCGCCGCGAGCGGAGAACGAGGGGGGACATCGTTCCCCCGCATCGCTGGACCCTGGGACAGGTAAGTGTCCGATTCTTAAAAGTCAGCAGCTGCAGTATTTGTAGCTGCTGACTTTTACATTTTTTTTTTTTTTTTGATGGGCACACCTCTTTAAAATAACAATAATATCTGGTGGTTCTGTCATGAAGGTGCTTTTTCAGGGCCCTCTTTTATTTCTGCACCTGTGTTGTCTCCTTGTCACATTAGCTTCCAATGAAGATCACAAGTAGATATTTCCACACACATCACACGGGCATGCAGCCACCACTGGAGTACATGCATGCAGATATGCATTCCTCCCAACTGTCCCTGATTTCGAGGGACTGTCTCTGATTTGGAGCAATGTCCCTCTGTCCCTCTTCCCCCCTCATTTGTCCCTCATTTTGGTCAGATCCATATAGGTGTATATAAAATGCACTTTTTATCTTTAAAAAGTTTTTCCCAGTGCTAAACCTTTCATCCAATTGCTGCATTTGTACATTTTAAAAGCCAATATAAAGGAATAGTAGTGGTAAAAAAAAGTCCTTGTGGATTTAATTAACCTTTTGTTGTTTTATTCTCCTTTAACCACTTCAGCCCCGGAAGGATTTACCCCCTTCCTGACCAGAGTGTTTTTTGCGATTCAGCACTGCGTCGCTTTAACTGACAATTGCGCGGTCGTGCGACGTGGCTCCCAAACAAAATTGACGTCCTTTTTTTCCCACAAATAGCTTTCTTTTGGTGGTATTTGATCACCTCTGCGTTTTGTATTTTTTTTTTTTTCCAATTAACGTTTTATTATTAATCAACATATTCAAACAGGTTATGTAACTTTACATACATTTTAGCAGAAACAAGCTCCCATGTTCAAGAAAATATGCTTCGTGCGTGTTCTGGTTGGTCCATGGGTATGCCCATAAGTGGTACATTGTTATTTTAAACAGTATTCCCTCTGCCGAAATGCAGGGGGTTAGGTTTTTAGCTTATAACACCTATGGTAACATTTATGTAACAACGTGCAGGATTGGTCTGCTTTACAGATGGTAGGAAAGAAAGGAGAAAAAGAATGAGGTGGGGGGGGGGGGGAAGTGGTAAGAGAGGGTAGAGAAAGGGGTAGATAAGGGGGGGGGGGGGGGGGGTAGGAAGGGAGGGGGTGTAGATACGTTCTCACCTTAGTTGCCAATATGGGTTGTCTTAGTCCTCCCGCCGATGCCACGTCTCCCAGACTTCATTGTGTTCGTCCAATTTTTGTCGGATCCTGGCCGTCATCTTTTCCATAAGTTCAACGTCTTTGACCCTGGTGTATAGGGCCTCTTGGGAGGGTGGGGTGGGGGATTTCCAGTTTAGGGCTATTAGGCATCTTGCGGCTGTCAGTATGTGCCTGAGGAGTTTTTTGCTGGGCTTGGACATTTTTGGTTGGGACAGGCCTAGCAGGAAGAGTTTAGGAGTAAACGGTATGGGCACCCCAAATAGCCGTGTCAGGAGCTGTCGGGTGGATTCCCAAAAGGGGGTTATACGTGGGCATGTCCAATATATGTGGAAAAGTGTCCCTCTCTGTTGTTGGCAGCGCCAGCATTTGTCCGGGGTGGAGGGGTATATTTTGTGGAGTATGGCAGGGGTCTGGTACCAGCAGAAGAGAATTTTGTAGGAGTTTTCCTTGTATAGAGTGCATATCGAGGTTTTGGTTGCCTGTCTCCAGACCGCCTGCCATGCTTCCATTGGGAGCTCTTCGCCTAGTTCTTTCTCCCACCTGCACATGTATGAGTGTTTACCTTTGGATAGGAATTGGTATTTGTTTATAATTTTGTAAATGTCCGATATTAGGCCCCTGCGGTTGCGTCCTTCTAATATAACCTGTTCAAATGGAGACGGTGGGGAAAAGAGGAGTTGTGGAGCAATTGATTGGGCGAAGTGTCTGATCTGAAGATAACTGTAGAACGCTTGTTTTGGGATGTCATATTTGGACTGGAGCTCCGAGAATGTGAGCAACCTGCGAGATCTGGGATTCACAATGTGACCAAAGTGGAACAAGTTCCGTGTGGCCCAGGGCCACGACATCTGGTGTGTTAGGCTGGTTGGTAGTTTAGGGTTGCATAGGAACGAGTTCATCAGGGAGTTGTTGGATTTAAGGTTGTGTTCGCGGGAGACCTTGCGCCACAGTAAGTGGAGTTGTGACATTGAGCCTAGCATGCGTCTGGGGTCCACCTCCACATTTGCACTCCATATTATGCTATTTGGGTGTACTGGGGCTAACCAGATTTTTTCCAGCTCCGACCACTTGCTGTAGGACCTCTGGGTGAACCATGAGGTCAGTGCGCGGAGCTGGGTCGCCTGATAGTACCTGACCAGGTCAGGGAATGCCAGGCCCCCGTCCGACCGTGAGGCTGTCAGGACTGAGCTGGGTACTCTGTGTTTCTTAAAATTCCAGACATATTTCAGGAGATCTTTTTGTAGTTTACGGAGTTGTATGTAGGGGACGGGTATAGGCAGGGTTTGGAATAGATATAGCAGTTTTGGGAGGATGACCATTTTGACGGAGGTGATCCGACCTAACAGGGAGATGTGATGTGGTTTCCATTTTTGGATCAGTTCGCGGATTGATCTAAACATCGGTGGGAAGTTTGCCTGATACAGGGTGTGGAATGATGGGGTAATGGATACCCCTAGGTATTTAAGTGAGGTGTTCGCCCATTTGTAGGGAAAGGTAGTTTTCAGGTGATTCGTTTCGTCTGTCGGGGTGTTGAGTGGGAGTGCAACTGACTTAGAGGTGTTGGTTTTGTAGCCTGACAGCGTGCCGTAGTGGTCTAGTATGGTGTGGAGGTTGGGTAGGGAGATTCGGGGGTTGGTCAGGGTGAGGATAATGTCGTCCGCGAACAGCGATATCTTAAATTCCTTGCCCCTAACCGGAATGCCTCTGATGTCAGGGCTGTTCCTAATGGTAGCCGCCAGGGGTTCTACACATAGTGCAAATAGCAGGGGGGAGAGCGGGCATCCCTGGCGGGTGCCATTCGTAATCGGAAAGGTGGGGGATGTGGCAAAGGGTGTCTTTACTTGGGATGAAGGATGTGTATAAAGGTTCTGGACTGCGTTCAGGAAGGGACCTCTGAATCCCATGTGTTGCAGTGTGGCCGTCATAAAGGGCCAGCTGAGGCGGTCGAATGCTTTTTCTGCGTCTAGACTAAGGACCAGGGCTTGTGTGGATTCTCTGTTCGCTACGTCTATGAGGTCTATGACTTTTCTGGTGTTGTCTCCTGCCTGTCTCATGGGGACGAATCCTACTTGGTCTTTGTGTATCAAGGTTGGGAGGATTGCGTTGAGGCGGGTGGCGAGAATTTTTGTGAATATCTTAAGGTCCGAATTCAGAAGGGCTATGGGTCTGTAGCTGGCGCATATTGTCGGGTCTTTGTCGGGTTTGGGGATCAAGGTTAAGTATGAGCCTAGCATCTCGTTCGGGATGGGGGTCTGTCGGAGGAAAGCATTAAATAGTCTGGTCATGTACGGGCCTAAGATGTGTATGTAGGTTTTATAGTACTCGTATGGGAGTCCGTCTGGACCCGGGGATTTGTGTGCTGGAAGGGCCTTGATGGTCGCCGTCAATTCCTCTGTGGTAATGGGGGTGTTTAATTCCAAGAGGTCAGTTTCTTTTAGTTGTGGTAACCTGGCTTGTTCGAGATATTGGGTGATGCGGTCGGTTAGATCTGCTGTCGGGGGGTTGTGGGGTATTTCGCGTTTATTGTAGAGGTCTGTGTAGAACTCCGCAAACGTTTTCGCGATGTCCCGGGGGTGGGTCACTAGGTCACCTTTCTTGTCTTTGATCTGGTCGGGTGTGGATGTGTGTGCTTGGTCCGCGAGTTTTCTGGCTAGGAGTGATTGTGCCTTGTTGCCTTTATCGTAATATAGCTGCCTCAGTCTTATTATTGATTTTTCTACTGCCCCCAGCGCTAGGTCTCGGAGTGTTATTCTAATTTGGACTATCTGCTTAATCAACGTTAGGGAGGGGGAGGTCAGTAGTTTGCTTTCAAGATGTCGGAGGCGTTTTTCCCCTAGGATTCTGGCCGTTTGAGCGTCTTTCTTCATTTTAGATGAGAGTGCAATGCATCTACCCCTGATTACCGCTTTATGTGCGGTCCAGAGGGTGGTTTGGGTTATGTCTGGGGTGTTATTTTCTGCGAAGTAGTGTTGTAGCGTGGTGTCTAGTTCCGTCTTGGTTGGGAGGTGTTGTAAGAGGAGGTTATTAAGCCTCCAGTTGTAGGGCCTGCGTGTGGGGGTGCCCAGGTCTAACGAAATTGTGACCGGGGCATGGTCTGACCAAGATATGGGCAGGATTTGTGCGGACTTTGTGGTTCTAAGCGTGGCGTTGTTGACGAAGATGTAGTCCAGTCTTGAGTGGGTATGGTGCGGGGCAGAGTAGAAGGTATACTGCCTATCTTTTGGGTGTAGGGCCCGCCATGTGTCGAATAGAGCATATCTCCTGGTGATCTGCCGGAATTGTTTAGAGTCCCTGAGGGCTCTTGTCTGGGAGGCTTGGGGGTTGATCACAAGGCGGTCTTGTTGAGTGGAGTGTGCTAGGTTAAAGTCCCCTCCCACTACTAGTATGTTATGGGGTGTTTTAAAGAGGCGAGTAAGGACCTTGTTCAGGAACCGGTGCTGGTGTACGTTCGGGGCATATAGTGTGCACAGGGTTATGGCTTGAGTTTGCCATGTGCCCCGTACGATAACGTAGTGGCCTAGCGGGTCTATGTATGTCTCAGTGTGGGAGAATGGGGACCCTTTTTTGATGAGTATGGCAACCCCTGCTTTCTTACGTGGGTTAAAGGCCTGGAATGTTGTGGGGTAGGACTTGGAGGCAAATGTGAAGGAGTCACCCCTACCGAAATGTGTTTCCTGTATCATTATAATATCTGCCCCAGATTGCCTGAATTCTCGGAGTGCCAGGTGTCTTTTTTTGTTGGAGTTCAGGCCGTGGACATTAAGTGTAACTACCTTGGCCATGATTTGTGGTAGGGGGGTGTGAAGGTGGTAGTGTTACTTATCTGATCCGGTCGGTGGGTAGGTCTGGTCCGGGAGTGTGGCATCCGCGGGAGGAGGTTCGACGCCCAGGGGGGCCCTGGGAGGAGGTAAGTTGTTAGTTGGTTGGAGGTGAGGTATCTAGGAGGAAAGAGAGGGGTTAGAACAAGAATAAAACAAGTCAAACAGTTAAACAACATTTGCTGGGTCTGGGTGGCCGTCAAGGTCCAAGGGCCCAAACAGTTCCTGTAGGTCTCTCCGACTAGGATATCCGGAAAGTTCGGGTCGGAGAGATACCGGGGGGGTGGAATCAAGAGAGGAACTTGTAGGTGGTAAACCACGGGGGGGGTTCGTAATTCGGAGGGGCAACCTGTCCGGCTTCTCGGCCCAGGGTAGCCCGTGGGGTGAGGCTTTGTAGATTAGTAGGCTTTCGGGGGAAGTGGTGGTTTCATGGAGATCTTTGTGGGGTGGATGTTGGTGTCGCAGTTAGAGGCCCCCTATGGGGGAGGATCATCCCATTTTGGGTTTGGGGGATCGGCGGTTGGGGTCTGTGCCCCTTGGACGTTTAGCCGAGGAGGCTTTCTGCCACATTGGTGGCTGCGGTGGGGGGTTGGCCACCAGGTCCCATTCGGGGAGTTGGGGGACGGGGATCTCCAGAGTGTCACAAAAGAGTTCCAGGTCCTCTGGGTAGCGGAGGATTGCCGATTTTCCTAGGTGTTTTGCTGTTAGGCTGAAGGGGAATCCCCATCTGTATGTTATTTTCTCGTCTTGAAGTGCCCGGAGTAAAGGTTGTAGGAGTCTCCTTTTTTGAAGTGTGATCCAGGAAAGGTCTGGATATATTTGTACTGGAGCGTTGTCAAATTTCAGGTCGCGTGTAAGCCGGGCTTTACGCATGATGTCCTCTTTTAGTGGATAGGAGTGCACTCTGCATATTACATCCCGGGGCTTTGATGCGGGGCCTTTAGGGCGGAGAGCCCGGTGTGCTCTGTCCATCTCTATGTGTTTGTTGGGGTCCTCTCCGAGCATCTCGTTAAAGAGGATTTGTAAAGTGGATTGCAGGTCTTCGGTATCGTCAGTTTCGGGGAGTCCTCGTACCCTAATATTGTTTCTCCGGCCCCTGTTGTCGAGGTCCTCGACGTGGCGTTGCATGTCGCGGAGCATAATGTGGTGATCTGATGTCTGTTGTTGTGTGCGGTGTACGGCCAGTTTGGTCTCTTGGATCTCCTCTTCTGCCATCTCTACTCTGTCTGAGAGGTGCTTGAGGCCTGCATGGAGTGTTTGGATCTCGGAGCGGCAGGTGGCCTTAACGTCAGCTATCAGCTGCTTAAAGTCCTCTTTGGTGGGGATGGCTTGCAGGTATGCTTGCCATGGGGGGTGTGGGTCTCCGTTGTAACTTGGAGGCTGGTGGAGATGCTGTGGGGTCGGTGCATGACTGCTTGCTGGGGTCTCCCTCAATTGCGGGGTGTCCCATGGAGGTTGGGGTGCCCAGGGTTCAGCCCAGGATGTGGCGTGGGGAGAGCTCGGGGTGGGGGCCGGTGGGCTGTATTCTGGGTGCCGTGTGTTCCCCTGAGTTGCTTGGGGGAGTATGGGGGGGATTGCACGTGAGTCCCTGGTCAGGGTAAGGTCCCGGGGCCTTTGGGGTCCTGGGGGGGGTAGTGTCTGCCATGCGGACTGTGCCCCTTGCTCAGTGGGGGGCTGTTGGTCCGCCCTGGGGTGTCCAGGGCCTGGGAGAGGGGGGAAGTCCATTGCTGAGTCAGATGCTGTGGGGGACAGGGTGCCTGTGTGGAGGCATGGGTCCGAGGCTGTTCGCAGTAGCTTAGGGAAGGCCTCTGTGCACTGGGTGTATTCTTGTGGGTGGGTTCCGGCCTGGTCCCCCTGTGGGGTATGGTGTCCCTCCGGTGTTTGGTGGGTTTCACTCACCCTGTGTTGGAGCCCGGAGGGGCTCGGGAGCTGTTGTGGGGAGTCCTTTGCGGTCTGCTGCGACCTGCCGCTGCGGAGAGGCGGCGGGTTTGAGGCCTGCTGCCTCGTGTTGTCGGCCATCTTGGTACACCCGCCCGGAGCCGCCGGCGGCTTGAAGAGCTTTTTGAAAGATGCTGCGGTGCTCGGTGGCGGGTGTGCAGGTCTCCGGGCTGAGGAGGATCGGGTGGTGCGCGATCCTCCCATAGGCTGGCTTTTTTTCCCCCGAAATTAGCCTTATTGCTGCGGGCTGGAGAGGAGCTCTCAGTCCGTGCTGCCTTCCAGGTCGGCTTCCGGTCACGCCCCCTGCGTTTTGTATTTTTTGCGCTCTAAAAAAATAAAAGAGCGACAATTTTGAAGAAAATGCATTTTTTACTTTTTGCTATAATAAATATCCCCCAAAAATATATAAAAATATATTTTTTTCCTCAGTTTAGGCCGATACGTATTCTTCTACATTTTTTTGGTAAAAAAAAAATCACAATAAGCGTTTATTGATTGGTTTGGCGGACACATCGGACAATTTTGACACATTTTTTGGACCATTGGCATTAATACAGCGATCGATGCTATAAAATTGATTACTGTAAAAATGTCACTGCCAATGAAGGGGTTAACCACTAGGGGGCGGGGAGGGGTTAAGTGTTCCTAGGGGCGTGTTTCTAACTGTCTGGGGGCGTGGCTGTGTGCGACACCACACTGATCGATGACAGGGAGCAGACGATCAGTGTGCTGTCATTAGACAGAAGGGGAGATGCTGTTTACATCCGCATCTCCCCGTTCTTGAGCTCCGTGACACGATCACGGGTATCCCCGCGGAGTCCGGGGGACCCGCGGTCACGGTCACGGAGCATGCGGCAGGTGCGGGCACGGCGGGAAATTCAAAGTAACGTACCGGTACGTTACTTTGCCCAGCCATGCCATTCGGCCAACGTATATATGTGCAGGAGCCGGTCGGGAACCGGTTAAAGGGGTGTGGCAGGGGGCATGCAATATGCCTACATACGTTTGTTAGTAGGTGTCCCTCATTCCCATCTCAAAATGTTGGGAGATATGGATATGAAGTGTCTAGAAGTAGGGATGGGCCAAACACCCCCCGGTTTGGTTCGCACCAGAACATCTCGAACAGGCAAAAAGTACTAGCGAACATGCAAACTCTATTAAAGTCTATGGGACACGAACATGAAAGTCCTAATTTTAAAGGCTTATATGGAAGTTATTGCCATAAAAAGTGTATGGGGACACGGGTACTTCCCTAGGGTACATGTACCAATGCAAACAAAAGTTTTTAAACCCTGGGCTGTGGTTGTCGGGGTCTGCGGGCAGGGGGCTTATCGGAATCTGGAAGCCCCCTTTAACAAGAGGGCCTCCAGATCCAAGCCCCCTCCATATGTGAATGGGTATCAGGTACATCGTACCCCTACCCATTCATCAAAAAAATGTCAAAGAGTAAGAAACACAGTAAACAGTTTGACAAGTCCTTTATTAAAAAATAAAAAAAAGAATGTCCCTTGATGTAATCCACAGTCAATCACGCCGCCCGCCGACCCGAAAAAAAAAAAGAAGCCCACTGCCATCTCTTCGGCGGCCACTGGCCATTTGCAGACAGCTGGTGGCCTCCCGAGAGATGACAGCGGGCTTTTTTTTTTTTCTATTTTTGCGGCCGATGTGATTGATGATACATCGATGATGATACATCGAGGGACACTATTTTTTTTTCTTTTTTAACCACTTGCCTACCGGGCCTATTTTGGCCTATTTTCCTTCATGTAAACATCATCATTTTTTTGCTAGAAAATTACTCAGAACCCCCAAACATTGAGTACGTTTTTTTTAGCAGACACCCTAGGGAATAAAATGGCGGTCATTGCAACTTTTTATCTCACACGGTATTTGCGCAATAATTTTTCAAACGCCTTTTTTTGGGAAAAAAAACAGTTTCATGAATTAAAAAATAAGAAAACAGTAAAGTTAGCCCAATTTTTTTATATAATATGAAAGATGATGTTACGCCGAGTAAATAGATACCAAACATGTCACGCTTTAAAATTGCGCACAACCGTGGAATGGCGCCAAACTTCGGTACTTAATAATCTCCATAGGCGACGCTTTAATATTTTTTACTGGTTACCAGTTTAGAGTTACGGAGGAGGTCTAGTGCTAGAATTGTTGCACGCGCTCTAACGCACGCGGCGATACCTCACATGTGTGGTTTGAGCGGCGTTTACATATGCGGGCGGGACTTGCGTGTGCGTTAGCTTCTGATCGCGAGCTACAGGGGACAGGGGCATTTTAATTTTTTTTTTTTTATTTATTTATTTTTATTTTACTTCATTTTTTTTATTTTTACACTTTTTTTTTAAAAAAAAATATTTTGGATCACTTTTATTCCTATTACAAGGAATGTAAACATCCCTTGTAATAGGAATGTATGTGACAGGTCCTCTTTATGGAGAGATGTGGGGTCAATAAGACCCCACATCTCTCCTCCAGGCTGGAAAGCATGAGATCGGTAAAAATTTTTTTACCGATCTCATGCTGACAGCCGCGATCGCGGCTTTGTTTACATCCGGGTACCGGGCGTGACGTCATAACGTCGCGCCCGGACCTCCGACGGTCATAGAGATGACTGGTGACCATCTGGTCACCGGAAATCTCTATGCTCGTCATCCGGCGGCGAGCGATTCTTTCTCCGGGCCCCCGATGGCACGGGAGAGCCCGGAGAAGCACCGGATGGCGGCGGGAGGGGGGGGACGTCCCCTCCCGCTGCCTATAAGAACGATCAGGCGGCGGAACTGCCGCTATGATCGTTCTTATGGTGCACAGAATCGCCGGCCGGTAAAAATGATATCTGAATGATGCCAATAGCTGCACGCATCATTCAGATATCACCACTTAAAGTCAAGGACGTCATATGACGTCCTTGGTCGGCAAGTGGTTAAAAAAGGAGTTTTCAAAAACTGTTTACTGTGTTTCCTATTTTTTTTTACACTTTTTTGGTGAATGGGTAGGGGTACCCGATACCCATTTACATAGGGGGGCTGGTATCTGGGCACCCCATTGTTAAAGGGGGCTTCCAGATTCCGATAAGCCCCACCCGCAGACCTTGACAACCACAGTTGTCGGGAAGAGGCCTTTGTCCCCATCAACATGGGGACAAGGTGCATTGGGGGGCATGAGGCCTGGTATGGTTCAGCAGGGGGGGTGCTCGCTTGTCCCCCCTTTCCTGGCCTGCCAGGCTGTATGCTCGGATAAGTGTCTGGTGTGGATTTTGGGGGGGGGCCCCACATGATTTTTTTTATTTTGGTGTGGAGTTCCCCTTTAAATCTATACAGGCCCATAGGGCCTGGTATGGATTTTTGGGAGGACCCCACGCAGTTTTTTTTCTTAATTCTGTCATAGGGTTCCCCTTAACCACTTCAATACAGTGCACCATCACCCTTTTCCTGCCCAGACCAAATTTTCAGCTTTCAGTGCTCTCACACTTTGAATGACAATTACTCAGTCATGCAACACTGTACCTAAACAAAATTTTTATCATTTTTTTCACTCAAATATAGCTTTCTTTTGGTGGTACTTATTCACCACTGGGTTTTTTCATTTTTTTTGCGATAAAAGTAAAAAAATATCAAAAATAAATTATTTTTTTCAAATAAGTAATTTATGTTCATAAATTTGGGCCAAAATTTATACTGCTACACATATTATAGAGTCTACAAAAATTGATCACACTTGATGTACTGACTGGCCTATCTCATTTCTTGAGGCCCTCAAATGTCAGGACAATACAAATACCCCAAATGACCCCTTTTTGGAAAGTAGACAGTACAAGTTATTTAGTAAGAGGCATGGTGAGTTTTTTTTAAGTTGTATTTTTTTTCCCACAATTCTTGGGAAAATTAAGAAATGAATGTTTTTATTTTTTACACAGAATTGTCATAATAACAAGTTATTTCCTACACACAGCATATGCATACTTCCAATTACACCCCAAAATACATTCTGCTACTCCTCATGAGTATGGTGATACCACATGTGTGAGACTTTCACAGCCTGGCCACATAGGGAGACCTACCTATTACACTTTTAAAGGTCCCGGAGCACCAGGACAGTGGAATTACCCACAAAATGACCCCATTTTGGAAAGAAAAACACCCCAACATATATTCTATGAGGCATGGGCTTGTCAGGGCTGGGCTCAGCCCTTCCTTCTCAGAGCAGGCCGCTCAGCTGTAGGTTAATTGCAGGCTTCAATCTTTTCCACAGTGACTCCCCTGATGATAATATCCTGTTTGTCAGTCCTGCTGGTTACTTAAACTGTCCAATTCAGTTCCTCTCTGCCTTCGCCTTGGTCAACACATTCAGAGACTCTCCGGTGTACCTGTTGAAGACTTGCTTGGCTGACGTCCCTTCTGGTTCCTGATCCTGCTTGCTATTTGACAACACTGATCCTCCGGTTTCCTGATTTCCTGGCCTGTCCTGAAGTACGCTGATCTCTGGCTCACCGACGTCCTGGCTTGTCTGGCTATCCGTTACGGTTACCTAACTCTAGCTATGATTTGACTACGTTGCTCTGTTTACCTTTTACTATTATTATTATTATTATTATTACAAGTGTGATTTTTAACTGCACTTCTGTCTCAGTCTGATTCATGGTTTCTGACAGTAGGAGAAGGCCATGAATTCAGAAGATGCAGTCAATCCTCTTGTTGGTAATATTTTGCAGGAGTTAGTGTGTGCTATGTGAGTCCGGAACAGCACAGTATAAACCTGCACCTGTCTCTACCCTTTGTGCTGTTCTCTATAAATACAGCCATCTGCAGGAGTTGGTGTGTGCTGTGTGAGTCCAGCACAGTATAAACCTGCACCTGTATCTACCCTTTGTGCTTTTCTCCATTAATACAGCCATCTGCAAGAGTTAGTGTGTGCTGTGTGAGTCCAGCACAGCACAGTATAAACCTGTATCTACCCTTTGTGCTGTTCTCCATTAATACAGCCATCTGCAGGAGTTAGTGTGTGTGTGTGTGTGTTGTGTGACTCCAGCACAATATGCACTACCCAATTGCTGTTTTTCCCATCTCCCTGCAGGCCATTATAGTCACGAGGAGAGGCAGACAGTCACGAGCCAAGAAAAGAGGGCAAGCAGGCTCTGTGTCTAGAGACAACAGTGCTGGTCGTGGACACGGTGCATCAGCATCAGCACGTGGCCATGGGACACGCTTGTCCTTATTTTCGGCAGCTGAACATGTTGAGCCGCATCATGCCGAAGGCTTGGTAGAGTGGATGACCAAGCCCTCCTCATCCAACATTTGTCATTGGGACGGAAAGTGAGGTGAAATGTTCTGAACAGGTGCACAGACAGCAAAACAAATGTTACAGGGGTGATAACCCTTCCCTATGTTCTCCAAAAAGCTTACATTTTTTTTTTGGCTGCAGCTGCACTTAAAAATGTACCTGTTACAAATTACAAACAGATTCTACTTAAGAACAAACCTACAGTCCCTGTCTTGTTTGCACCGCCTGTATACTGCTGTTCAAAGTATATAGGGCTTTAGGTATAGGGTTTTATTTTGGATGCAGGGTTCCCCTTAATATCCATACAAGACCCAAAGGGGCTGGTAATAGGCTGGGGTAGGGGGGGATGGGGTAGCCATGCCATTTTTCTCAAAGATTGTCATTTATATTGCCTGGACAAGACATGACATTAAAGCCGCAAGCAGTTTTTTTCCTTTACAAATGTCATTTTAAACACATGCCACTTCACAGGCATACTTTAAACATCCCCCAGGTTCGATATTTAAAGGAATATTTCACTTTTTTTTTTCACTTTATGCATTATTAAAATGACTGCTCCAGAAAAAATGTCAGTTTTTAAAACTTCTTTTTGCATTGATACATGTTCCCTGGGGCAGGACCCGGGTCCCCAAACCTTTTTTAGGACAATCACATGCATATTGGCCGTCATAATTAGCACTTTAAATTTCGAACGTTCGCGTCCATTGTAACTAATAGGGTTCTAGCGTTCGTGCAAACTTTCGGTCCGTTCGTAGGTTCTGGTGCGAACCGAACCCAGGGGTGTTCGGCTCATCCCTAATCATGATCCTACGTTACCCTTTATCCTTGAGGTTGATACTTCTGAGACTGGAGTTGGCGCCCATCTGTCTCAACTTCCTACCTCTGAGAGCACTATGCATCCTTGTGGCTACTTTTCCAAGAAATTGTCACCTGCGGAATACAATTACGAGATTGGGGACAGAAAGTTGTTAGCGATCATTTTAGCCCTTAAAGAATGGAGGTATCTCCACGAAGGTAACACTGTGCCAGTTTTCATTCTTGCTGACCATAAGAATCTCACATTCTTGTCTGAGGCTAAACGCCGCTCTCCCAGGAAGCTCTTTTTTGTCAAGTTTCAATTACATTGTCTCATTCTTACCCAGTACTAAGAATATAAGGGCTGACGATTTGTCGCGACAATTTTCCCCCACTTCCCAGATGGAATCGGTTCCTGTTCCTGCGATTCCTCCTGATCGTATTCTGGCTACGGTTCGCACCAGTCTCACTTCTCCTTTGGGTGACAAAATTCTTGCCGCTCAGGTCCATGCCCCTCCTGAGAAACCTTGTGACCGCTGCTTTGTCCCTGAGAGAGTCTCCATACTGCTGTGCTCCAGACTTACCATTCTCCCAAGGCTGCTGGCCACCCTGGGAGGAATCAACTCTTTTGGGCCATTTCCCAACAATTCTGGTGGCCTAGTCTACGTGCTGATGTAACTGCCTTTGTAGCTGCCTGTTCCGTGTGTGCTCTGAGTGCACTGTATTATGTATTCTCTACACTGCACTGTATTATATTTTCTCTACACTACACTGTATTATATATTCTACACAAACTGACCGCACAATACACTAACTACCCTGTCTAATCTCCATTCATATACACTATACACCGCTGCCGTGTAAGCAGCCTTATATAGTTTGGCACCCTGCCTTTGGCCAATGATGGCTCTGACAGCATATCGCGCTATGATTGGCCAAAGCATACAGGTCAGGTGCATGCTTTGGCCAGTCAGCAGCCTTCAATGCACTGCAATATGAAAGTGCATTATGGGGTGCTCGTTGGCGGATGAACGTCCCACGAGCGCTCCATTAGTTTGTTCTACGAACAAACAAACACCCAAAGTTCGAGACAAACATCGGGCCCATCCCTAATCAGAAGCAATAAGATATAACAAAGGATGAAAAAAAGATTACATTTAAAAAAAAAAAAGGCAAATTCTTACCATACACTGTGCTTTAGCAATCTAAATGTCATCCAATTAGAAGTTACAACTACCCTGAAGTAGATTTCTGGGCTGTATCTAACTAGTTTATAAAAAGTTTCCCCCCCAAACACTTATACTAACTAACCTGTGTAAAAAAGATCAATATACTTACCTATTTTCAGCCTGCTCTGGTCCGGTCTCGTGATCTGGCTCCCCTATGTCAGCCAGCAGTTTCCGCAGGGGAGAGGAGAGAGAGCTGATAATGGATGGGTCATAGGAGCCTATGGGTGACACTGACATCTCTTCCAGGCATAGCCAACCAATGTCAAGCTCTCTCTCCTCTCCCATACAGCAAGCGCTGGCTGACACGGACCAAGTGGGAAATCACGTGACCAAATGGACTGAAAATAGGTAAGTATATACAACTTTCTTACACAGGTTAGTCATTATAGGTGTTAGGAGGGGGGAGGGAGTATTTTTAAGACCAGTTAGGTAAAGCCGGGAATTCTGCTTTAGAGTGGATGTAAACCAAATTCATGAAATTTGAGCTGGGTGCATATATCTGTACTGTTTTTTTTTATCTCTCTTCAAAGCACTGTGTCCTGTCCTGTAGTTTTGTTCTGCCCTGTTCTTTGGTTGTCAGCCTGATAACCTTTGACAAGCTCTCCAAGACGGCAGCCTGAAGTGTGTGTCGGGGGAGGTTGCTATAAATAGATTAGCAGACTGCTAAACTATTCACAGGCAACCTCTGCATCTGTGGGGAGGGGATGTGTACCTTTCCTCCAATCAGCTGTCTCACAGTGTATAGCACTAATCCACTCCTACAGATGAATGAGGAAGTGAAAAATCTAACAGAACATGCACTTTCTAAACAGTATATAAAGAGGAAGACTGAAGATGTACATGTAAAACTTATGTAGGGAGATTTGTTTCATCCCTGTGTATCATCTGAGGCTGTTCACTTCACTGGGTATATGTGAGGGTTTACATCCACTTTAAAGTGGATGTAAACCTGATTCATGAAATTTGAGCAGGGCACATACTGTATATCTGCAGTGTTTTCTTATCTCTCTTCAAAGCACTATGTCCGGTAGCTTTCTCCTTGTCATGAAGATCGAAGATCCTGACAGAAATCTGAACCCTGGGCTTCCTATATATATATATATATATATATATATATATATATATATATATATATATATATATATATATATATATATAGGCAAACACACACACACACATTATATATATATATATATATATATATATATATATATATATATATATATATATATATATATATATATATATATATATATATATATATATATATATATATACACACACACCTCTATATTTATATGTATTACATTATGCTGTTTGATGTCATATATGGTTATGCGATACCCGATTTCTGCTCTACCCCATTGCCTATTCTACATCCCAAAATGATCTATCTGTTTCATAGTACATGCATATAATGTCATACTAAAACTGTAACCTTTATATTTAGAATTAAATTCTTCATCTGACACTGCGACTCCCTGAAGAAGGAGGAAACCTTTGTATAAACTCCGAAACGCGTTGGGTCTGATGCCATATTATATAACATATCGATGCATTTTTTTATCTCTGTAATTTTGTACAAAATGACCTATGCTGATCAAATTTTGTATATAATTTGTTCAAAATAAATTTTGTTATAATTTCACATTTTGTGTTATCTTGGGAAAGATTGGCAGTGCCTTAAAAGTCCACAAACCAAGGGGAAAACCTCTTTTTTCTTCTGTTCACAGCCATAGTGACAGCTTCTAAAAGGTGGCAGTAGCAAGAACTTCCTGAATGATGCACAAGTCGTTACTTATTCCAAATATGATGCAAGACTTTCATGAATAAGACACAGGCCATATTGCCAAAAAAAGACCTTATGGCTTTATTGAATTCCCTTGAGTACATTTTCAGTCAGCCCTTATTTACATTTTTTATTATAATTGCATTTTTTTCTTTAAAGTATTTTTCAGCATGACTTGCAGATGTCTCCATACTTGGGCCTCAATGTTTTTGCAAATGTACTACCCAACTAAGGACCTTTGGGTGTACAAGGTAAGCCCAAAAGAGTTTAAGCACCTTGAGCGTACAGAACACCCCGTTTCTAACCTTCCTTCAAATGTAATTCTCAAGACTTCGCTGTCATTTTGACTACTGGTTCCTACTCTGTGCTGCAGCAGCTCTTAGGCTGCTTTCACACTGGGGCGGTTTTCAGGCGGTACAGCGCTAAAAATAGCACCTGTATACCGCCTGAAAAAAAACGGCCCCATTCACTCCAGTGTGAAAGCCGGCGGGCTTTCACACTGGAGCGGTGCGCTAGCAGGACGGTAAAAAAAGTCCTGCTAGCAGCATCTTTGGAGCGGTGAAGGAGCGGTGTATTTACCGCTCCTATACCGCTCCTTCCCATTGAAATCAATGGGAAACCGCGGGGATACCGCCCGCAAACCGCCGCTGCAGCAGCGCTTTGCAGAGGTTTTTAACCCTTTTGCGGCCGCTAGCGGGGGTTAAAACCACCCCGCTAGCGGCCGCATACAGCGGGTAAAACGATGGTAAAGCAGCGCTAAATATAGCGCTGCTTTACCGTCGCCGCCCCGCACCGCCCCAGTGTGAAAGCAGCCTTATAATTTATGATAAATGTAAAAAAGTGCAGCGCTCAAAAAATTAGGTAAATAAATCCCTAACCAATAACGGTGAAGGTAAGTGAAACAAATCCTATTCAATGTGAATGGATGCTAGTGCATGCGACAATTTAAGTGCATATAAACTTATAAACAAAAAAGCACAAGAACTTAATTACAGTGCAAAAGGAAACCAAATCTGTGTCAATAAATGTTAAATACATAAACTAACATTGCATGAAGGTGTATTAATACCCAAATCTGTAGGTTCAAACAAACCCAAATTAGTGCGTCTAAATCGCATACAGTGAAATCGCAAAAGCAAAAAAATCGAAAAAGCAAACAGAGTCCTCAGTGCCCAGTGGCCTTTGATAATCTCCTACACAGAGCGCTTCTGAGTGTAATTTGATTTCCTTAAAATTGACCACGTAGTTCCCTTCAGGAGATTTAAAGTAAGAAAAGGAGGCTTACCAGATATCTGGTCTTTACTGCATATATCCCATCAAACGAGATTCCACTAATGAGATTTAGACGCACTAATTTGGGTTTGTTTGAACCTACAGATTTGGGTATTAATACACCTTCATGCAATGTTAGTTTATGTATTTAACATTTATTGACACAGATTTGGTTTCCTTTTGCACTGTAATTAAGTTCTTGTGCTTTTTTGTTTATAAGTTTATATGCACTTAAATTGTCGCATGCACTAGCATCCATTCACATTGAATAGGATTTGTTTCACTTACCTTCACCGTTATTGGTTAGGGATTTATTTACCTCATTTTTTGAGCGCTGCACTTTTTTACATTTATTTTTATTTTGGTTTAGTATCTAGAGCCATAGTGTTTAGCTGCTCTGGTTATTTCCTATCTTTTCCGAGCGCAGATTTCTTCCACATTTTTTATTATTTATGATGCCTGCAAACAGTGTTTTTAGGCATGATTAATACATTTTGACCCTATTATTTTTACAATATATTTACAATCGTTCTTTGATATGCATATCCTCTTTAATGCAGCTCCTCCTAATGTAGAAAATTTTGAGTTTAAATTATACCTTTTATTGGCTAACTCATGGTATTAAAGATGCAGGGTTTTGGTACCCAGTAAGTCCCTTCATTGCTTATACAAATGGAAATTGTAAAAAGCCTGAAAACAGGGTTTCAAAGCTTGTCTTTAAAATCTTAAAGTAGGCCGTCACCTTTAATAAAAAGTTATTTTCCTCTGCCTTTTCCCCCCCTCTCTCTCTCACATTAAGATGTATATTTTTTAAACTTTATATTGTTTTCGTGCAGCAACACAGCACTTCTGTCTTTCTCTTCTAGACGAGAATGAGGTTTGCCTCCTGGATTCTCTATGTGCGCAGATGTGCCACAGAGCCCTGCAGGACATCTGCACACACATGGGCTTTCCTGTGCATGTGCAAAGACAGAACTGGTATCGACGTTCCAACACTGTCTGGTAAAGTCATAAAATGACTGTACCAGAAAAACTGAAGTACTGAGTAGATAGGCTGCGATCCTTTAATGCGTCTCAAGGTCAATTGTGACATGGTGGTGTGTCTTTAATTATAAAGGTGAGCCCAAAGCAAAAAAAAAAATAGGCTAAGGGCATGCATGACTGGGTAAAGAGGGGAGACAGGGAGGTAAATGGTTAAGGCATGGTGGGTAGGATTATATACGACCTGATTGGTGGAAAGCGAGGGGTCCAGGAGGGGCTTTGGGCAAGCACAGGAAGAGGTGGAGAAACGGATGCCTCAATCGGTGGTCATCGGACAGAGAGAGAACTGCACATGGGGGTCTTCAGGGTCCCAACACTTCACAGCAGGGACGGGTGAGCTTGATTTCCTCCTTTGCAACACCTGTGCTGCTGCAGCTGTAAATGACACTGCCTAGCTGCAATGACAGCTGTCTGCTATCTTTCAAGGAAACTCTACAGCTGCTTCACAAGGGGACTGGTATGGTCCACTTGCTCGGCGGTTCCGGCCGCCTGAGCACTTCTACATGGAGTCCTCCCCTAGAGTTCAGTGCTGCTAGGATCCCCAGCAGGGACCCTCCAGGCACACTGGAGAAGCGCACACCAGCTTCTGCCAGCAGGAGGCCAGGGAGGAATCTTCGCCTGAGATGGAGCTCTGTGGTGCAGGGGTATGTCCCCCCACCGATTCAGCAGTGTATTGGGAGTGTGCGGCTGCCTCCCCTGGTGAGTTGCTTATCAGGGAGGCAGCCCAGAGTGGGAGAGATCCCCCTGCGGATGCCGGTGTTCCGTCAGATTAGGCGACCCGTCAGAATGTGTAACGGAAGTGACGTTTCGTCAAAGCCATCTTGCTACAGCCCGCACTTCTCCACAGTAAGGATACACTGAGAAAGGGGCAAGCGGACATCTTGTTACACCTACCGGAGCTTTGCATTTTACACTTATTTTTAACAGTAATCTGAGTTTATATAGTGAAATACAGTACTTAGAACGTCTGACTGATTAGATGTTTAATTTTAAAAGCAGCGGCAAGCCTGGTGATCTGACAGGTTTGCTAATCGGACAGAAGTTCACTGCTTTTAAAATTCAACATCTAAACATTTACACAGAGTTCTTAGTACTGTATTTCACTATATAAACTCAGTTTACTGTTAAAAAAAATGCAAACTGCAAAACTCTGGTGGATGTAACAAGATGTCCACTTGCCCCCTTCTCACTGTATCCTTATTGTGGAGGAGTGCGGGGTGTAGCAAGATAGTGGCGACGAAACGTCCCTTCCGTTACACATTCTGACAGGTCGCCTAATCTGACGGAACACCGGCCATTTCCTTGGTGCGGTCTGCGATCTGCCCTCTCTGCCTGTGATGTTGGAGGCACCGGGAAGACAGAGGTCCAGCTCAACAGTGACACCAGTGGCCAGAAGCGGTACTGCACTCACAGCAAGCAGGCCAGGAGATCGGATGGCGGATCTGGGACTCTTGTGAGATGTACCAGGAGGGCTGGAGTAACCTGTGGTCAAGATCCTCTGCAGCTGGGGCAGCGACCCTAGAGTGCCTGGTCCTGAGCCAGTGCGATGCTGATGCCTGCCGGTCCGCAGGGGGAGGATTCAGAATCTCGTGATGATGTGGCGAGAGGTCTGCCAGCGGCAGTTGATACAGGATTTGCGGCTGTTAGGCCCGTCCTGGGCAGCCAGGTGTGTGTGTCTTTCTCCTAACTCTTCTTCTTTTTCTTTACTGTCTGTTTTAGAGGGTTTGCTTGACATGGGGGCTACTGGGGGTCAAAGGTTGGATACGCTCGCTTCCAGCGACACCGTGATCCTGTCCACCCACCCGGCAGCGGCACAAGTTTCCAGTGCATCGGGGATGCCCGTGGGTATGCGGGACCTGTTGTCCCCTTTAGGGACAGCATTCACTTATTCTGCACGAGTTGCAGAGCAGCAGAAGACAACGAAGGACACCACAAAGAGTGCGGGTGACGTGCGCCTTGGGGAGTCAGCAAAGGTGAGGTGTATGTTTGTTTGAGGGTCCATTGGGTGCTCCTATCAAACAGGAAGTGCGGGAAACAATCTGGTAGGGTGAGTATGTCAACAATTCTTACCCTGCTTCCACTTAAGAAATTTACCTGAGAGGTTGAAGTCGGAAGAGAGCAAGGAGGACAATTAGGTGAAGCGTCGGTACAGACTCATCCCCTGCACATTTGCCAATTGGTAGCGGACGTTCGCCATTTTGGCTAGTGTGATCGGAAAAATGATGCAGGAGAATTGCTCTGCGTTGTTTTATTACCTGGACGCTATTGGTAAGGCTTGCAGGAGTTTACGGAGGAATGGCTTGGCTTTGTGGTGATTAACAATTCCATTAGCGGAAGGCCATTCGACCATCACTACGCTGGGACTACAAGGTTTTTAGTTTCTGGATGAAGATGACTCTGGCGCGCATCACTACTTGTTTTTTCCCAGGGGGGGCAGGGGTTCAGCTTTCCCAGGGCAACCGGCCATAAAACGGAAGGCCCAGGATATACCATTAATTTTCTGGGTATTGTCATAGCTTAGCAGGTCTTGGAGTGTCATTTGCTAGAGTACAAGGTGTTGGTTCTAAAGATGGAAATTCGTGGGACCATTGGAAAGTGGAAGATTTGGTTGCAGCAGTGGCGTTTGTTGTTGGGTAAGTTAAATTTTGCTTGTTGAACTTATTTCCATGGGCAGGGTGTTATGTTGGTGGCTGTCGGCAGCTACTTTGGGTGCAAAATCTTCCCAACACTACATTACATTGCCGCAGGCACATTGAGAAGACTTGATGGTTTGGTACGCGTTTCTGGAATCTTTTTAATGGGAGCTCTGTGGATGTAGGGACCCATTGGAAATTTCGATCTGGATCTGTTCACAGATGCGGCTGGGTCAACCGGCTATGGGGCCTTTTTCCTAGGGCGATGGAGTGGTGCACCATGGTCAGCGGAGTGGTGGGACACAGGATTCCTTTGGAATTTGGTCCTGCTGGACTTATTTCCCATAATTCTGGCAATAGAGTTTTGGGGTGAGTACTTCAAATGGTATGAAGGTGCATTTCAATTATGATAGATTGGGTGTGGTTCAGGTTATTAACCGGTTTGCGGCTTCATCTCAGCAGGTTCTTAGTCTTTTCTGCCATTTGGTTTTACATTATTTACAGTTGATCGCTGTGACGGACCTCGTACCCAAGATGTCCGCCGTAAATGCTTCCTCTGTCCGGTACCATACAATCCAAGACCCCTTAGCTCAGCCAGTCACCAGACAACACCAGTGTAGGGTACATCAGGAATTCTTTATTTGACATGTCACACAGATTTATACAGCCAGATGACTAAGACCTAACTTAATTAGCATGAGCTAATTATCTTAATCAACACTGGACTCCTTCATTCAATTGCAGGGTTAATTAGCACACACACAACAAAAAGGTGAAACACTCCTACAAGCCAGACTATACTCATTTACAAAACAGACAGGCTGGCTGGAGTTCATGACATTAGCATCTCTTGCTAATATGCCAAATACACATACAGAGTCTGTGTCCTGGGGGCCAGCATGGACCCGAATCCAAGCAACACCAGCCCAGGGGTCCCCAGGCATGCAGCCCAAAGAGCACCGTTCCCCCAAATGCCAGGGCCCATAATCGCAAGCCAATAGGCTCGCATTCAGTCCCCTCCAACAGGTCTGTCACATTTCTCCCCTTTCGGCAGGAGACTAACACAGGAGGAGACCCCAGATGGGTTGACTCCGAAGTTAGTCCATAGTTCCAGTCCTCTAATGCCTGTACCCACACAGTACCCCAAACAAATTGTTCCAAACAGAATATTACTCTCCCAGCCAACCTCTGCCTCTCTCATAGAACATATCCGCTGCTGGGGAGAGGCCTGGACTGGCCCTTCTCCCTGGAGTCTTTTCAGCCGCTGGAGAGAAGACAGGGTGACTGGGCCCACTCCATCATGCTGTTGGGGATCTGGGCCGACCGCCCAGCATCCCTGGAGTATACCAGTGGAGACTGAAGTCCCATCCACCAATATCAGCTCAAGCTGCAGTTGTGAAGTGCAGATTGCATTCTCTCCTTGGGTCCTGATCTGCTGCTCAGGAGTGACCACCACCTCCTCACCCTGGGCCTCCAGAACTGCCACAGGTGTGGGGCAGAGGTCTTGGACCCTCTGTCCTGTTGCCAGCACTTCTGCTGGGGACTCCACATCCTCCGCTCTGGTTAACCGTTGGGGCAGGAGGCTGGCTTCCTCCACTCCTAAATTGTGTAGCTGCTATTGGGAAGGGGAGCTGGCTGCTTCCTTTTCCATTCCCTCATCTGGCTGCTGGGACAACATGTCTCTGGTACTGTCTCCCAGGTGCACAAATTTTTGCTGGGGAGGAAAGACCGCTTTCTCCACCCTGGCCAACTGTTGGGGAGGGACGACAAACACCTCCTCTCCCTTCTCCCCCTGTATCTGCTGCTGGGAAGTGATTGCCACCTTCTCACCCTGAGCCTCCGTAACTGCCACCGGGGTGGGGCAGAGGTCTTGGACCCTCTGCCCGGTGACCAGCGCTTCAGCTTGGGAAGTTCCTTGTGACTCCACGGATACTGCTGTTGGTGCTGGGCAGAGCTCAGTGAAGTTTGGCCCCAATACCAGCTCTTCTGATGGAGGCTCATCAGGTTGTTTTTCCTCAGCATAAAAGTCGATTAAATCCCCTGTCTCTACAACTGATGTCTGGGGATGGAGGTTCACCATCTGTCCGTGGAACCTAGAAGATGCCATCGGTGCTGGGCAGAGGTTAGCAGAGCTCTGCCCTGTTGTCAGCACTTCAGCTTTGGGGATGGCAATCTCCAGATTTTCCACTGCCGATTCTCTGGCATGCTGCTGGACAGGCACATTCCTCCATCCAACCTCGTCTTGTGCAGTAACAGGTTTGTCAAGGTCAGTCAGCACTTGCTGCATCCGCCATAACTTGACCTCCGCATCCATAGCTGCGGGGGCAGGTGGGCAAAGCACTCTGTTACTATGCCACATTGCCGACTCTTCAGACAGGATTTCAGAGCTGTCTGCTGGTATTTCCTGATAGTCCCAGGCAAAGGGAGCCCCACCCTGCTGCTGAGCAGAGTCTAGCAGCTGTATGTAGGCGATCTCCAGCTCCCATTCCTGAGCGGCCAGAAACTCCAAATCTTCCTGTGCCCAGAGCACTTCCGAGACGTTCAATCTTTGCTCTCTATGCTCCATTATTTCCTCCAAACGCCACTCCAGATCACTCCCAAAGTCGGGGTCCTCGGGCCTGTCATCCGCTGTCCACGGGCACACTTGGGCTACATACCACCGGAGGGCTCTGGATCAGCCTGCTTAACTCAGCTGTCCACTCCTGCTTCGGTTGTTCCCCCAATAACAGCAATCGTACTTCATACTGCTCACAGTACCTTACATGGATGGAGGGGAGAAATTTTCCCTGCTGTCGCTGCTCACAGGCTAGCGCTTCTTTCCAGAGTTGTAGGCGGACAGAATCATACCATCCCAGCAGGACCTGCACCAATACTGGTCCTCTGTGCTGTATCCGCATCTCTCGCAACCTCCTTCCGGATTCCTCTTCCATGACGACGTATCTGTACCTCTGCTATCCGGGCCTTGGATCCAGGTGATGGTTTGGATGTGTTCACGACAAGGAAGCACGATCCCACCGCTGCCAGCCAATTGTGACGGACCTCGTACCCAAGATGTCCGCCGTAAATGCTTCCTCTGTCCGGTACCATACAATCCAAGACCCCTTAGCTCACCCAGTCACCAGACAACACCAGTGTAGGGTACATCAGGAATTCTTTATTTGACATGTCACACAGATTTATACAGCCAGATGACTAAGACCTAACTTAATTAGCATGAGCTAATTATCTTAATCAACACTGGACTCCTTCATTCAATTGCAGGGTTAATTAGCACACACAACAATAGGTGAAACACTCCTACAAGCCAGACTATACTCATTTACAAAACAGACAGGCTGGCTGGAGTTCATGACATTAGCATCTCTTGCTAATATGCCAAATGCACATACAGAGTCTGTGTCCTGGGGGCCAGCATGGACCCGAATCCATGCAACACCAGCCCAGGGGTCCCCAGGCATGCAGCCCAAAGAGCACCGTTCCCTCAAATGCCAGGGCCCATAATCGCAAGCCAATTGGCTCGCATTCAGTCCCCTCCAACAGCCCCCGTCCCGGCCAGGTCTGTTACAATCGCATTCATTTCTGAAGTTCCCCTGCCAGGAAGTGTTAATGCATTGGCGGATGCTTTGTCCCAGTTCCAGTGTGACAAGTTTCGTCAGTTGGCACCGGGAGCGGAGCAACAAGGGGTACCTTGTCCTTGGTAGCTTTCGGGAAAGCCTTGGAGTCGCTGCAGGATTATTCCGGAATTCTGTGCCTGCATCCCCCTGGTCGGCTTGTTCCAAGGTATGGTCAGAATGTCTGGAGTTGAGGCAGGCTGGCGTCAGCATGGGGAGTCCTTGCACTACATACGTCCAGCTTTACTTTAGTGCATGGAATTGTGGTGAGGGGGTTTTCAGTTTCGGCCTTGGTTTGCAACATGCCGAGTCTAGTTTTTTATTTTAAATGACACGGCTGCCAAGATTACACGGAGGACTTCCTTGTCAGGCATGCTCCTAAAGGATATAGGAGGTGGCGAAAGTCGACAGACTCTCGGCAACTGGTTTCCATTGGTGTTTTACAAGATCTCGTTAGTCAGCTGAGTTCTCAATGCTCCTCGGAAGATGAGACCCTTTGCTGCGAAGTCGCATTTATGGTGGTGTTCTTATGGGTTAGTGAGTCATTTAGCCCGTCCACACGTGTTTATGGAGGCTTACTGGTGGGGTATGTGGAATGCACAAAAGATTTGGTGGGGCTTGTGGATTAAGCGCTCAAAAACTGATCAGAGGGGAAATAGCATGGAATTACAGTTGTTTATAGTTCAGGATTCTCCCATTTGTCCGGTTTAAGCAGTTAAAGCAAAGGTCCGCCGAATTTTTGTTTTTTTAAAAGTCAGCAGCTACAAATACTTCAGCTGCTGACTTTTAAAATAAGGACACTTACCTGTCCAGGGCACCTGCGATGTCGGCACCCGAGGCCGAACCATCCCTCAGTCCTCGGATGCTGCCGCCGCCAACTTCGGTAAGGGAATCCGGAAGTGAAGCCTTGCGACTTCACTTCCTAGTTCCCTACTGCCCATGGGCGAGTCGCGCTGCGCAATCCGAATGGTCCCGCTGTCTCTGGGACCCGCGTCTCTCCCATCAGACAGCGGGGGGGGGGGTGGCGTAGGTCACCGCGGTGATCTATGCCTGGAAGTGGGTGCAAATACCTGTATTATACAGGTATCTGCACCCCCTTCCCCCTAAAAGGTGCCAAAATGTGACACCAGCGGAGAGGGGTTTCCGAAAAGCAGTCCCATTTTTGTGTGGACCTCCGTTTTAAGGAGTTTCTGGAGGTGCGTCTATTGCTGGGGGAGTCTTTTCTCATGCATAATGGTGGCACGACTTTGTTGAAATTCCAGTTAATTTATGTTTTTCAGGAATGCCTTGCTGCTGTAGGTTATGACAGCAAGCAGTTTGCTTCTCACTCCTTCTGCATTGGTGCGGCCATTGAAGCCGCTTGGTAGGGTTTGGATGTATCTGTCTTCAAATGGATCAGCAGGTGGTATGGTTATGTGCACCCTCATTTTATTGTGGACCTTTGCTTCACTACTGTTTAGGAGTAAGTCTACTTGTTTTGTCTACAGCTTTATAGGATATCAGTTAAATGTTAAGTGGTATGCTTTTGTTTTTCTCTTTTTGGGTATCGTGTCCTGCATCATTTGGATTTTGGGCCACCCGTACATTTTTTGGGGTGGAAAATTGGGCAGACGTTAGGCCTAATGGTAGGCAATTGGGCCCTTCTAGGCTGGAGGCATGTGTATTGTGGACTGGAGTACCGGGTACATGGTGAAGCAGGGTTGTTCCAGGTTCATCGCTTTGCACAACTGGACAGGTCTCTTGATATACTGTTGCTGCATGTGGGTGGGAATGACTTAGGTGTTAGGTCTATGCATGAGCTCATTCGCCATGTTTAAGTTCTTCTGCCGGACATGTTCATTGTCTGGTAAGGGTCAGGTTTAACCCTTGTGCGCTGTGGCGATTGTGGTCTTTGGAGGAGGTAAAAAATCTGTGATAGTCTAATGGTTGGGGACCCATCTGTGGTATGTCATCCTTGGGTAATGGTTGGGGACCCATCTATGGTATGGCGTCCTCAGGTAATGGTTGGGGACCATCTGTGGTATGGCATCCTTGGGTGCATTTCGGTTAACGATGGGTTAACTGGGGACATAGAGGTCTCTGTGGATAGTTTGGTTATTGTCTCCGAGCTGGTGTGTTGCGGCTAGGGGCCTATTGTTTCCGCAGAAAAAATTAACCAGGGTGTGGCCCCTCCAAAAAGGTCAGCTACCTTAACCACTTGCCAACTGCTGCATGCCGATATACATCGGCACAATGGCAGCGGTGGGCAAATGGGCGTACCTGTACTTCCCCTTTAACTGGCGGGCATGCACCCGCCACGTACAGTGTGACCGTGCCTGTGGTTCCAGCAGACTCGATGTTCGCCGGTGTCCCGCGATCGTGTCCTGGAGCCGCAGAACGGGGACATGCCTATGTAAACAAGGCACTTCCCCATTCTGCCTAGTGGCATGACAGGGATCTACTGCTCCTTGTCATCGGGAGCAGTGATCGCTGACATGTCAGTACTAGCCCATCCCCCCACAGTTAGAATCACTCCCTAGAACACACTTAACTCCTTGATCGCCCCCTAGTGTTTAACCCCTTCCCTGCCAGTCTCATTTACACAGTAATCAGTGCATTTTTATAGCACTGATCGCTGTATAAATGGCAATGGTCTCAAAATAGTGTCAAAAGTGTCCGATGTGTCCACCATAACGTCACAGTCACGATATCGCAGATCGCCGCCATTACTAATAAAAAAAAATTATAATAAAAATGCCATAAATCTATCCTCTATTTTGTAGACGCTATAACTTTTGCGCAAACCAATCAATATACGCTTATTGCGATTTTTTTTTTTTTTTTTTACCAAAAATATGTAGAAGAATACATATCGGCCTAAACTGAGGAAAAATTATTTATTTGTTTTTAGATATTTTTTGGGGATATTATAGCAAAAAGTTAAAAATATTAAAAAACAATAATAATCCAGCGCTGGCAAGTACAAATCCTAAATTGATCGGATACTAAAAGCTGCAACCAATGTAGGTGATCTCTCACTATATTCAAGTATGATTAATTATAAAATTAGTGCTCTAATAGGTAAAATCGCAAAATAAATAAATACATGTGCAAAAACGTGCAATGTGAAAAACTCATAAAAATGTGCACTGATGTGCAATGCAGCAATAGAGTGCAAATGCTAGCATTTGAATCCTGATGTGAAAAATTTGCAAAATCGCATGAATATCCTTTGTGCAATAAAGTGCGAATGCCAGCATACAAATCAAATATAAAGATGTGCAAAATTGTATAAATGCAATATATGATTTGACTGAGATCGAGTGCTGAATACTTTAAAGTGCTACATCAAAAAATTGAAATAAAATGAAAAGTGCAAACAATAAATCAAATGAATAGGCAAACAATTAATATAAATAGGATATGTGCACACATATGAATGATGAATCCACCAGAAAAAAGTTTCTTATGAGGTCCATTCATTAATATGCAGCAAATGAGGTAACTGCGAGCAAGAGGTGAAATACCACCAAAAGAAAGCTCTATTTGTGGGGAAAAAAAGGACGTAAATTTTGTTTTGGTGTAACGTCGCGCGGCCGCACAATTGTCAGTTAAAGCGACACAGTGCCGAAACGCAAAAAGTGCTCTGGTCAGGAAGGGGGCAAAATCTTCTGGGGCTGAAGCGGTTAATACATATATTTCTGTTTTATTTTGTTTTTTGTTTCTATTGCTACATGGTAATAAAAGGCTGCTATGGCCAATTTATATCCAAACTCTGGTGTTGGCTGGTTATTGGTGGGTATAGGTACAGAAATGGTTTGGGATGGCATATGAGGTAATCTTATTAGGAATGGGGACATCTGTTCTACCTCAGGTCAAGACATTCAAGGGACAGTTGGATAAATATCCTAGCATTGTAGATAACCCATTAGAAAGTTTGCTAATTGATCACCTTGAAGTACAGAAAAGAGAGAATAGAATGCAAACATGTACATGGCACAATATAGATATCTTACCTTGTAATATATTTTTGGCAGATGCAAGCATAAGAGCCATTCCAGTATCTGCAGTGGCATCATCTCCTACACCTGGTGTATTGGTGACTTTTATACCATAACTTGATATTAGCTTTAGATCCAAGTGATCCACACCTGCTCCAGAGCTTGATATTACTTTAAGATGGGGGAGAGAATCTAGGAGTTCTTTGGTCACTACAGGCAGGTGCCACCATGACAAGAGAGCCTGCACTTTTGGGGCATATAGCTCTCTGTTGTTGTTAAACTCATCCAGGTATACAATATGGAAGTGCTGTTTTACAATGCTTTCATTATGCTTTGGAAAACCCCGAGATCCACCACTGTGGGATAACAGTGCATAGGGAAGTTCTTCCATTTTTCCTACAAAATGTATGAAAAACAATTGATAGCATATGCTTGATATAACATAGAAAACAGAGAGCACAGTTACCTGTAGAACCCGGACCTCCTGTGTGCGGTGCTGTATACCAAGTGTAGAGGAATGCTCTTCTGACAGGGGGGAGAGCAGAACACCTCCTGCTGGCTTTGTGGTAGATTCCCCCTGTAAGTTGGGGGGGGGGGGTGGCTATTTGTGTTGGGAAAAATAATTGGGATTTGGGGGAGGGTGGATATGTGGGAATTTGTCCTAAGAGGGGGATTGAAGTAAGAAGTCTTGTGCTGGGAAGGGAGATGGGGTTTTTTTTTTTGCCAGAAGGGTGTGGGGGAATTCGGGGCTAATAGAAGGGATTAGGGGGGATTTGTGCTAGGATAGAAAAATTGAGAAGAGGATGTGTGCTAGGCAGGTGATTTTTTGGGGTGAGAGACATGTGTGCTAGGAGGGGGGGATTTGGGTGGGATTTGAGCTGGGGTACGGGATTGGAGGGGCAAAGATTTGTGCTGGGAGGGGGGGGGGGGATTTGGGAGAGAATATTTGTTCTAGGATAGAAAGTTTGATTTGTGCTAGGCGGGTGATATTTTGGAGTGAGACAGAATATTTGTGTCCACTAATGATGATTTTCATGTATTTTTTGTGAAAATATTGTTTTGATATTTTCACATCGGGGAGCGTCTGGTAGGCTGTATGGGGCCCCGTGATTCCTAACAGCGGCCCTGACCTCGGCACTTGCAATGATCCAAATGGTCAGTTTGAAGAACATTCGCCAAACAGTTAAACAAAAGTTTAGAAACTCCAAACATTCTCTGAACCTAATTGAAGTCTACGAGGGATGAATCCTGAAAATTCAGTTACACTTATTTTTAAGGCTGATGGGAAAGAAATGAGCATACAAAAAGGTATGGGGAGCTGGGCACTACCAGGAATATTTAAAAATTACCATTCGGGAGAGAGCAACACTTTTTAAGGGGCTTAAAAGGCAACAGTTTGGAAAAATTGATTTATACGGATGCAGATAACCTCGCCAAATTTACTGCTACATGGGAAGCCTGGACAACCTTTAAAAGCTCTCAACCATACCAACACCTCCTAGAAAGCACAAACTAATATCAGAATGGAGCCATCTTTTCCCAGATCTTAAAATATAGCTTTAGGCTCATGCTAATGGCGTGATGTACCTTAGTGATTTAACCGTTGGACGCTGGAGAGGGTAGTTGGTGACTTATGCACCCCCTCTCCTCATTATGCCCTGTTCTCTTCCTCATCCCCCCTCCATCCATTCCCCCTTTTTTAATCACACCCCCCCCCCCCTCTTTATGGCCCCCTCCTTTACCTCCTTTCTCTATCTATACCCTAAGTGCACAGTTCCTTCAAATAACATGCTTGGGGAATGCCGTAAACCTGCTTGTGAAGTGGAATACCTGTACAGAAGTGTAGCGCACTACTTCCTTGGGAGCTGCTGGGTGTGTTCATACCTTTTACTGTTAACATGCTTCCGTTCTTCACCCCTGCACGAATCACATCAGCAGACAGTCCATAAACTTTGAAAATAACTTTAGTTCCTTAGTTGCAGTATGTTACAAGATTATTTAGGGAAATATGAGCTGCTTCTGTTTCCTGAGTGTATATAAAGTCCTTTCCCATAGTGAACTGACCAATGCCCCTCTGAAAGACATTGTGGTATGTGGATGTTAGGAGCCCCAGGCCTCACCTGCCTATCTTGACTCCGGTGATCCTCCCGCGTCAGTTCTGGAAAGTCCTGGACGATTGAACACCACTGGGTTACACTTCCGTTGCACTCTCCCACCGACAGTCCATGACTGCCACAGAAAGCCGATCCCAGTCTACTCCGTCCTTTTAGCAGCTACTTCCCGCTCCGCATGGTCAGGTGCATCCCAGCTTGAGGTGCCTGGTCCACTTCTCCTGGAGTTTCATGATGGCTTAGTTGGTTAAACCATCCAGCACTGAGGTCTCTGAACACTCAGGCCTTCAGGTTTTGTTCCTGCTATCCAGTGCTGAGGTCTCTGAACCCTCAGGCCTTCAAGCCTGCTCCTTGCTGGTTACATCTTTGCTGCTGCTCTGGATTCCGCTCCTCCCATCTCCTCCCAGGAAGCATGTGACCCCAGCTTATATGCGAGTTCTGTCCCTGCCAATAGAAGTTAATGATTGGTCCAGGACTCTCCATACAAGCTGCCTTCCCCAACATTTCCAATGGAAGGTAAGGGAGATCTTTCAGGGCAGAATGTAGGTGGCCACACACCCCTCTATTCTATCACTCCTCCCATCCAAATCAAACAACCAGGCCTAAAGAAATGTAAGGCCCTGGCAAATTTACCTAACTAAACCTAATTAGCACCCCGCTACAGAAGTAAAAGTGACATTTACAAAGAAAAAATGCCATTTAAATTTCCAGTACATTATAGTTCCCAGATGCTTTGCTCTGTAATCAAGTAGCTGGGGATTCCCTACATCTTTACTAGACACTTATCCAGGAGTGGACTGCAAGGGGACACCCCAGACAAAAAAAAAAAAAAAATTGTTTGCCCCCTGCCCACCCTTATTTGAACATGCCTGCCTGGTCAGAAACGAGTGTGTGGGTGGCAGCGAGTGTGCACTTGCCCTCCTGAACCATACCAGGCTACATGCCCTTAAAATAGGAAGGGCACTGGCAAAAACCAGTGTCCTCATGCTGATGATGACAAAGATCTCATCCCCACATCCCTGGCCTAGTACATGAGGGGGAGGGGGAGGTGAGACTTATCAGAATCTTGAAGCTCAGTTTATTTACTCATTCACTAAAATAAGCTAAATAGTAAATAATCGTATCACACTATACATAAAGGCCTTTATTAAAATAATGTTAATAATGTCCCATCATGTGCAAAAATTTAAGTGGTTCTACAGGCTAAATGCATTTTCTGCATAAAGATAAAAAGCCTTTTAGGTGCAGCTCCCTCCCCAGACCCCCCCCCCCTAAATACTTACCCAAGCCTAGTCTCGATCCAGTGCTGTACACGAGAGTAGCAGCACTGTTCTTTCTCTCCTTCCTCATTGGCTCCCACTGCTGTCAATCAATTCAGTGATGAGGAAGCAGGAGGCAGGGTCAAGCCATACTATGTGTATCAACGCACACAGTGGGGCTCAGGATCAAGCCCTTACAAATACCCCCATATCAAGCAGCTTGCTGGATGGGGTACTCGAAGGGGTCAGAAGTACTAGTGGGGGACCCAAGAAGAGGAGGATCAGAGCTGCTCTGTGCAATAGTTTTGGTAAGTATTACAGACTTGTTATTTTTTTTTTTTTAATTAACCTTTGACATCACTTTAATGTCCTGTGATGCCCAAAGATAAGTGTCCCATGATGTCAAAAATAATGTCCAATGAAGTCAATGTCCCACAATGATCCTCTTCCACCGATCCACTTGCCTTGCCGTAAATGACAGCAACCATTGACGCATCCCTAGCCCCATTTACTTCTGGCCATGGAATTCCCAGTTTGGCAGGAAAATGTAAACAAAGGGGTTGGAATGCTAGATGATGTCATTGGCCAAGTTTGGCATCCCCACCATTTACAGTCAGGAATGTGTCATTGGTTACTAGGATGCCAACAGCCACCAACATCCTAGCACCCACAGCCCTGAGTGGAAAGCTGGAATTTATTAGTGGTGGCAGTAATACTTCTTCTGCACAACTAGAGGTTTGCAGTGGCGGGCAGGCGGGCAAACATGCTTTTTGGTTTTCCAATTTGTGGAAGGGCAAACAGCTAGAACTTGGGGCAAACCTTGCATTGTCCAGACTTAAACCTTATCTCCCCTCCGCACTCAGTTGTCTTATTCGAAAATTGCCAGAAACCCCCCTGACTGCCAACCCACGTAATTCTCCACAGGTTTAGCCAGCCTAACACCTCATAAAGAAACTGATTATACAAATTGAAAATTGAATTTGTATGCTTGAATAAATCGCTAAAATGTGCAGCTCTAAAGAACTTTGAGAAAAGCATGGTAAAGAGACAAAGTTCAGCAGTACATACCTCAGCCACAATTCTCTCGTCTGACACACTAATGCATTGCTGAAGAGCAAAAAAAATAAAAAGGGAATTAGTTACTTAACCAGTTCTACAAAACAATTGCACACAGAAATGTACTTATGATATTCACAGTTCAACAAATGTATTAAACTGTAAGCAAAATAATACTTGAGCTGAGAAAGTAAAGGAGACCCAAAAGGACACATTGATTAGGAGGTTCAATTTAAGTTAGTGTCCTTTTTATCAGTTGAATATAAGATTATGAAAGATACTAAATCATTTGCACCTAGCTACCTGATTCATCATTTTGAAATTTCTTTTTTCTTCTTCTTCTGGCATATTCACCCAAGGTCCCTTAGTGTGTAGAGGGAGGGTTTGGGAACAACCAAACTGCCATACGAAACACTACTAAACCTACAGATCTCCACGTCAGTAGGATCTAAGACGTTCCTCAGATTCAGTGCCACTCCCAACCAAACCCTTCTGTTTTATAAAGGAATACCATACTTTGCTTAACAGGAAGGGATTTTTGGTTGCTTTTGACCCCCTCACTATAGGCTGAGTAGTTATCACAGTATCAGTAGTTGTAGTAACCAGGCAATGATTTTCAAGGGGGGAGCTTTGAGAAAGGAAGATAAATGATGAAAATGTATTGCCTGGTTAATGCACATGATCCTAAATTCTGCGCTACTGCTCTCCCAGTAATCTGGACACCATCATTGCACATAATGTGTAGCATGCCAGGGTCACTGGGAGAGCAACATAGTAATGTTTGGCTGTTTAGCTTCACGCTGCTGGCATTGTAGGTTGTTGACAAGTAGACTATTTCACTTAACATGCGAGTGCATGTTATGGATTATTTTTAGTAAACCTATCTTCTTTTATTGCACCAAGTTGGTGTGCTTTTTGTTTGTGTTAAAAAATGTGCGAGCAATTAATTTGCCTCGCGCACCAATGGGAGCATGACAGTTATAAAATATAGTTTAAATGTTGCAATGTAGTTGGTTCAGGACTCAGGAGATCACATAGTCACAACTGCCAGGGCACGAGCTAATAGAAGTTAAAAAATCTGTGCAAGTTTTCAGTCGGCCACTTACTATGAAAACTTTACGGGGTCAGCTGCTTGAAAGGGCTGGATCGGCTGATGGTGATGAAAGGATCTTGGGATGCGTCCCACTTTCAGTGCCTTCTCTATCAGTTACTCATCTCTGTGCCCCAAGGGAGTTCTCCAGCCCAAGCTTCCTCCTGTGGCTCCACCTGCTACCTTCACTGAGTTAAGAGCAGGCTGGCAGATCGGATGTCAGTAGCCCTTGCTAGGACTCGTACAGAAAGAAGAAGTGACCTCATCGCTTTGACTCCCCATTGCCTTGCTGAGTCAGCCCTTCTTTCTCAAAGCTGGCCACTCAGCTGCATGGGCATCCGCAGAACTTTTTTCAGGGGGGGGGGCATAATTTTAGGGTCACCCATGCACCGCCCCTTTTCGACAATGTCATTATCACATTATTATGGTCAGAGTCTGCAGACGTATTACATTCCCTAGGATAAGTAATGGGTAATGGCCAACAGGCTCTTACCAGACCCAGCAAAACTACAGCAGTGATCACTCCGGCTGGACGATCGTTCACTCTGGGTTCCCCGGGGGCGACACTGGTCAGTAGTGTAGCATGTCTGTACCCTGGTAGTGGCTCAGTCTCTCTCTCTCTGGTGGTGCTGGCCAGTGTGGCTCGCTCTCTGGTGGTGCTGGACAGCATGACTCCCTTTTGTGGCCCTGGCAGGCTCTCTCTCTGGCTTCCGCCCAGCACACTCCTCGTTCTGTAGCACTCTCTCCCTCAGCTTATTTCCAGGCTGCAGTCTCTCAATCTCTCTCTTGATCGAGCTGTGGAAAATGGAGCCGCCAATCTTTTGGGACTAGCTGTCCCATGAAGCTTGCCTCTCCTAGTCGCCTTTGATTGGCCCTCAGTTATGGCCAATAGGGAAGAAAACGGAGAAGGGCAGGAAGCTGGGTGGGGAACCTGGCGAGAGCCGCCGTCTCTTCTCCCTGACAGAAGAATGGGTGGGGCGAGCGGGGGAAACCTCTGATAGCCCGCAGCTCGCCATTCTTCCGTCACAGCACCACCAAGTTCTCTGCTGGACTGAGCAGGGAAAAGAGCCCAAAGTCACACTACACTTGACAGCACCTCAATAGTGTCACCCCACTGGTGGGTGGCACCCGGGTGCGGCACCTCGATAGAGACACAACTGTGCTGAATTTAAGATCCAATCCCTGATTCCAGGGGGGGGGCACTTGACCCCCCCTTGCCCCTACCTGCGGACGCCCATGCTCAGCTGTCAGCTAATTGCCAGCTCCTGTCTCTTCAGTGACTCACCTGTTGATATCCTGCTCGTCAGTCCTGCCTACTTAAGCTGTCCAGCCCAGGTGAGCTCTGCCTTCGCCTTGGTCACATCTCTAGAGACACTCTCCTGTGTTCCTGTTAAAGACTTGCTTGGCTGACATTCCTTCTGGCTCCAGATCCTGCTTTCTGTTCTACTATGCTCATCTCTGGCTCCCTGACGTTTTTGCTTGCCTGACTATTTTCTATGGTTCCTGAACTCTAGCTATGTTTTAACTACATTTACTCTGTTTACTTTTTTTTATTATTAAACAAGTGTGATTTAACTGTACTTCTGTCTCAGTCTGATTGTCAGGACCTGGGCTCAAACCTGGGACCTCTTTGGTGTCTGGCGTTGACTCATCCCACTGAGCTATCTAGCCTGACGCCTGATCATGACACTGATTCATGGTTTCTGACAGTAGGCGAAGGCCATGAATTCAGAAGTTGCAGTCAATCCACTTGTTGATATTTTTTTCAGATTGGAAGAGCAGGATTACTGCATGGATCACCTTGAATTTCCCACTGTGGCTGCTTCAGTACAACCGGTGTTGCAGGCCGTCCCTGCTGCTGCTCCAGTCTCTGTGCAGGCAACCGCCTCGAGTATTACCTCTATAAGAGGTATGTCCGGTTCCGCTCCGCTTCCCCAGCGATTTGGGGGCGATCCAGTCCAATGAGAAGCAAAGTAGGTTTTGTGATATCAGAGAGCTTTGGCCTGGACAAACCCTCTATGGGAGACGCAAAAACCTGTTGTCTTGAGTTACCCAGAGTTATTGGCTTCTTTTAAAAGGGTATTTGACATTCCCGCACAGTCCGATTCTGCTGCCAAGTGCCTCATGTCCATCAGAGTACGAGAACTGTTGCAGATTACGCCATTGAATTCCGTACTCTGGCAGCAGAGGTTGCTTGGAACAATGAGGCCCTCCTGACTGCTTTTTCTTATGGTCTCTCGAATTCCATCAAGAATGAGATAGCAGCCCTAGATATATCCACTGAGCCGTAGAAATTGATCACGTTTGCTATCCTCATTGACTCCAAACTCAGAGAAAGACTTCCTTTTAAGGAGCGCTTGCGGAAGCCTTACTGTACATTTGTCTCCGAGCTTTGCTGTCCCACCCTTGCCTCCCTCACCTCCCATGCCTCCTAGTACCCAGTCGGTCAGTGAAGATGAACCCATGCACTTGGGCTTCACGCGTCTCTCTGCGGATGAGAGAACCCTTAGGAGGAGGGAGAGATTGTGCCTTTATTGTGGCCAGGCAGGTCACTTTTTGAAGTCTTGTCCTACCCATCCAGGGAATGCCCGAACCTTGAGGTCCTGTCATGGACAGACCTTAGGTGGCGTTGTTTCATCCCCAGTTATCCAGAAGGATAAGCCCATGGTTTTGGTTACCCTTTCTTGGGCTGAGTCATCCGTCGAATACAGGCTCTAATCGACTGGGGCTGCAGGCCTGTTCATTGATGCTGCCTTTGTATCGAAGCACTCGATTCCACTGCAGCTGTGTGATACTCCACTTGCCATTGAGGCTCTTGACAGGAGACCTCTACAGCCTGCCCATGTGACTCATGAGACTGTTCTGTTGTCCATGACCGTAAGGGGTCTTCACCATGACATAATCCAATTCCAAGTTATTTCCCCACCTAAAGTTTCCTCTGGTTATTGGTTATTCTTGGTTACAGAGGCACGACCCCTCTTTTGATTGTCTCCATGCTGAGGTTCTCTCCTGGTCGCCACAATGCAGTAAGACATGCTTCCAGAAGGTAGCCAAGGTCCTGTGCACTTCTTCACTCTGCTCCCTGCCGGAGGAGAACCACGATTTTAGCGATGTCTTTGACAAAGGTCAAGCCAGTAGTTAGCCTCCACACCAGTCGTTTGATTGCGCAATTGACCTTTAACCTGGTGCCATACCCCCTCGTGGCCAGGTTTATCCTTTGATGGTCTTAGAGGATAGGGCCATGAAGGAGTATGTTGCAGACACACTTTCTCAAGGTTTCATCTGCAAATCCACATCTCCTGCTGGTGCTGGTTTCTTTGTGAAGAAGAGCAGTGGTGAACTGAGACCCTGTATTCATTATAGGGGTCTCAATCGTGTCACGATTAAGAATGCTTAGCCGATTCCATACCAGACCAGAACAGGCCATTATGAGCAGTTTTCCAGGAATTTATTAACGATGTCCCATTTGTTGCAGTTATGTGTGGTGGTTTATCTCGACGATATCCTCACATAGTCCCTGGAGAGCCACCACACAGATGTCTGTCGTGTGCTTCAGAAACTAAGAGAGAACAATCTCTATTGTAAATTGGAGAAGTGCGAATTCCAGTCTGAACAGGTTAAATTCCTGGGTTATGTAATTTCCACTGCTGTTTTTTGGTGGACCCAGAGAAACTTTCAGCAGTCCTGCAGTGGCCCCGACCCATGTGTTTACATCATCTGCAGCCTTTTCTTGGCTTTGCTAACTATTATCAGAAGTTTATTCGTAACTTCTCATCTCTGGTCAAGCCCCTGATATGACCAGAAAGGACAGTAACCCACAGAGTTGGTCTCCGGAGTCCATTAAGGCCTTTGAGAGTCTCAATGCTGCCTTTGTTTCTGCTCCTGTGTTGGCACATCCTGATCCTACGTTACCTTTTATCCTTGAGGTTGATGCTTCTGAGACTGGAGTTGGCGCCCTTCTGTCTCAACGTCCTACCTCTGAGAGCGCTATGCATCCTTGTGGCTACTTTTCCAAGAAATTGTCATCTGTGGAGTGCAATTACGAGATTGGTGACAGAGAGCTCTTAGTGATCATTTTAGCCCTGAAAGAATGGAGACGTTTCCTCGAAGGTACCACTGTGCCGGTTCTCATTCTTACTGACCATAAGAATCTTACATTCTTGTCTGAGGCTTAACGCCTCTCTCCCAGAAGGGTGCGATGGGCTCTTTTCTTGTCTAGTTTCAATTACATTTTTACCCGGCACTAAGAATGTAAGGGCTGACGGTTTGTCACGACAATTTTCCTCCACTTCCAAGATGGAGTCGGTTTTGGTTCCTGCAATTCCTCCTGATCGTATTCTGGCTACGGTTCGCACCAGTCTCACTTCTCCTTTGGGTGACAAAATTCTTACTGCTCAGGTCCATGCTCCTCCTGAGAAACCTTGTGACTGCAGCTTTGTCCCAGAGAGTGTCTGTACTGCCGTGCTCCAGACTTACCATTCTCCCAAGGCTGCTGGCCACCCTGGGAAGAATCAACCCTTTTGGGCCATTTCCCAACAATTCTGGTGGCCTAGTCTACTGGCTGATGCAACCGCCTTCGTAGCTGCCTGTTCCATGTGTTCTCAGAGTAAGACTCCACAACACTTTCCAGTGGGCCATTTACAACCCATACCCAATGGAGAGAGGCCCTGGACCCACCTGTCTATGGATTTCATTGTGGAGTTACCAAACTCCCAGGGCAACACAGTTATCCTTATGGTGGTTGACCGGTTCTTGAAAATGTCCCATTGTATTCCACTTAAGAAGTTGCCCACTTCTAAGGAACTGGCTTCCATTTTTGCTCTCATTTTTGAGATCTTTCGCTTACATGGGCTACCCAAGGTGATTTTCTCAGACAGGGGTAGTCAGTTTGTGTCCCGGTTCTGGTGGGCCTTCTGTGCACAGTTGGGAATTCAGCTTGCTTTCTCCTCTGTGTATCACCCGCAGTCTAATGGGGTCGCAGAATGAGCCAATCAGTCCTTGGAGCATATCCTACGTTTCTATATTTCTGACCATCATAACAACTGGTCAGACCTCTTACTGTGGGCAGAGTTTGCTCACAATAGTGCCTTGAATTCTGCTTCCCGATTGTCCCCGTTTATGGCGAACTATGGTTTCCAACCTTCCATTTTGCCTGACTCATTTGTTCCACGGAGTATTCCTGTGTTAGAGGAGCATCTCCGTGTTCTTTGGTCCAGGAGGCTTTGCGACAGGCTAATGATAGGTACAGACTCCATGCTGACCGCAGACGCCTTCCTACCAGGTTGGTGACAGGGTCTGGCTGTCATCTCGCAACTTTCGACTTTGTGTTCCCTCTCTGAAGTTCACACCTCGGTTTATTGGGCCTTTCTGTATTCTTCACAGGATTAACCCAGTGGCTAATATGCATATTTTGAATGTATTTCATGTCTCCTTATTAAAACCTTTGGTCTGCAACCGCTTTACCACCTCTGTGCCTCATTCTCACCCTGTACGGGTTGATAGCCATGAGGAGTATGAAGTACAGGCCATTGTTGACTCCCGTAGGTTCCGTGGGCGCATACAGTACCTGGTGCATTGGAAAGGGTACAGTCCGGAGTAACGCTCTTGGGTCCAATCCTCAGACATACATGCCCCTGTCCTCCTCCGTGATTTCCATAGATGTTTTCCCCTCAAGCCTGGTGGTCCTCGAAGGGGGGGGGGTCATTGAGCAGGGGGTACTGTCAGGGCTGGGCTCACCCCTTCCTTCTCAAAGCTGGCCGCTCAGCCGTCGGCTAATTGCCAGCTCCTATCTCGCCACAGTGACTCACATGTTGATGATATCCTGCTCGTCAGTCCTGCCTACTTAAGCCGTCCAGTCCAGATGATCTCTGCCTTCGCCTTGGTCACACCTCTAGAGATGCTCTCCTGTGTTCCTGTTAAAGACTTGTTTGGCTGACATTCCTTCTGGCTCCAGATCCTACTTGCTGTTCTACTTGGCTCATCTCTGGCTCCCTGACGTTTTGGCTTGTCTGACTATCTGTTCCAGTTCCTAAACTCTGGCCAAGTTTTGACTATGTTTACTCTGTTTACCTTTTTTTTTATTATTAAACAAGTGTGATTTAACTCTACTTCTGTCTCAGTCTGATTCATGGTTTCTGACACTTTGGTACTTGATACAGCACTGGCATAATTGGCACACCTGGGACCAGGTACCTTGATTCTCTTTTGTTCAAAACATATCCTGCTTCATTAACTAAATCCTGTAATGCTGTTTTTAGCTCTTTGGTGGGGTTCTTATTAATTCCCTTGTATGTACTTTCATCACTAAGAATACGTTGCATTTCTGTGTTATAATCCTCTTTGTTAAGAACAACAATTCCCATATTGGTTTATCCTTCAAGTCAGTTTATACCTCGCCCTATGGGTAGAGGTGATTCTCCACAGTAATCTGTCTCTACTCAGAATTTTTTTGACCGAACCCAAGTCTGTTGGAAAGATTTGAAACATGTTCTAAATCTAAAGTCCGTCTTATTTTTTTGACAGCAAAGGTCCGATGAAGACCACACACGGTCGAATTGTACGACGGATTCATTCCGTCGGACCTTTGCTGACGAAAAGTCCGGCCGTGTGTACACGGCATTAGGATGTCATTAACCATCTACAGCAGGTGCTAGTGGACGATAATAGCATATTGGTTACAATAGATGTGGAGTCGTTGTATACCAACATTCGACAATCTGATGCTATGAATGCGGTTAAATGGGCAATGAACAAATATACCAACCTAAGATATAAACAGAAACAATTTATACTTTGGGGTTTGAAACTTGCTATGACCAATACATTTCTTCTGGTATGGGGGCCAGCACTATAACCAGATTAAAGTGGTTGTAAACCCTTACAAACCACTTTGGCCTACAGGTAAGCCTAGATTAAGGCTCACCTGTAGGTCCAATAAATATCTCCTAAACCTACATGGTTTAGGAGATATTTAGAAAAAAACAGGCATCGCTGTCTACGGCGCATGCGCCGTAGACAGCGGCGCGCAGGCCGAGATCACATCGATATGGCGCTTTCATCGCCGCTCTAGCGAATGACAGCGCTGGAGCAGCGAGACCCGGAAGTCACTCCGGGCTAGAATGGCAGCGGAGAAGGTCGTGGATGAGGGTCGCTTTGGGGGCTTCGTTCTCAGGTAAGTTATTCATAATGAGCTAGTATGCTATGCATACTAGCTCATTATGCCTTTGCCTTGCAGGTTCCGCTTTTTTTTTTTTTTTTTTGGAGGAGGCTTTACTTCCTCTTTAAGGGTGTCTCGATGGGGGCCAAATATGCCCCCAGTGTTGCCAACATCTTCCTCAATAAATGGGAGGATGAGGCAATATATGGAGACATTTGTCCAGAACTGCGAGTACACCGCAGAAATATAGACGATATACTGCTGATTTGGCAGGGGACAACCGCCACCCTAAATGAATTCATTGAACATATCAATACCATTGTATATGGAATGAAAGTCACAGTTAATATACATGACCAACAAGCTGATTTTATGGACTTGCGTATTTTTAAGGATGGTGACAAGCTTAAAACCAAAACCCACTTTAAAACCACTGACAGGAATGGGTACATTTCTGTCAGAAGCTGTCACCACCCACAATGGAAGACTGCAATCCCTAAAGGGCAGTTTATGCGCATATGCAGAAATTGTTCAGCCTTCAAAAACTATGTAGACCAAACAAATGTGCTGATACAAATATTTTCGAATCCAAACATAAAGAGGTTGCAACCTGAGATTTCACTTTCATTACGGGTTTTAATAAACAGTATAAATATCTGGAAAAAAGCATTAAAAAATGCTGGCCAATTCTATAGAAAGACACCACATTAAATCGAATTTTACTGAGTAGGCCCAAATTTACCACAGAGCTCCAGGTCTAAGAACTAAACTAGTAAAACTTCAAGCACATAAGCAATATTCTATAAAGAATTTCATTACATGTAATACTAAGAATGCGACCTATGTTTTGGACTGTACCTGTGGGTACCAATATGTAGGGAGGACATCCCGAACATTGGCCATACGTATTGGTGAACATATCACCAATATACGTAATGGTTTTCCAAAACAGTGTCTCTAATCACTTCAAAATGGTACCCAACCAAGATCCATCTGCACTGTCCTTCTATGCCATTGATAGACCCCATACACACTATTAGATTTTCTGCAGATTTATGTCTTCAGATGGCATCACGACAGAGACGCTCTATGCGTTGTGGATGACGTATCTCATTGTGCTTGTGCAATGCGCAGTTGATTGCAATTTCACTCTAGGAAACTGTATATCTGTGCCTTTGGACTGGATGCTAACTGTGGATTATAAATCATCTCTCCACACTGACAGCTATATTTTGCTACAATCCTAATTAACCACATCAATACTGGGCTTCCTTCCCAGACCTATTTTCAGCGCTCTCACACTTTCAATGACAATTGCTACGCTGTACCCAAATGACATTTTTCTAATTTTGTTCGCACAAATAGAGCTTTGTTTTGGTGGCATTTATTCACGACTCCGTTTTTTTCCCCCATTAAGTGTAAAATAATTGGTTTGTGTGATCACGGACAGATGTGCGCAGGTGATCACGGACATATGTGTGCAGATAATCATTGGGACAAGTGATTTTACTGGTACATATGTGGGACGGGTGTTTTTACAACGTGGGAACATGTGTGTTTTACATTGTGTACATGTTTTACATGTGTGTTTTACACTGGTGATCAGTGTGTAAAAAGCTGTAAAAAACAGCTCATACTCACAGATCATCAGCCGGCTGCAGCGATCCACTCTCCTCTCCTCACTGACAACTTCTGTGTGAGGAGAGCTGATCGCCTAGCAACTGGCTCTCTGTTTACATCACATGACGGCTGTGATTGGACACGGCCGTCAAGTGATCAGGAGGGCCAATCACAGAGCCCTCTTGCAGATCAGAGATGCTTAGTGTCCAGGTGACACGAGCGCATCGGGATCGTGCCGCTGCGCGGGCACACGCGCACGATCCTTCTGAGGGACGTTGCTGGTTTTGGTAGGCATTTGCAGGGATGGCTGGTGTCGGTGTCCTCCACACTGCAATATACAGGGGACACTGTGATATAATGGGGACAGCACTGTAAAGTGGCACTGTAATGATTACAGTGCCCCTTTACAGGTAGGTCCCTTTATATTACAGTGCCCCTGCAATTATCCCCCCTTTTCTCTGTAATCACAGTGCCCCCTTTACTCTCTGCTCACTGTGCAGTTCTCCAGCTCCTCCTGCCCCCTACATCAGAGCCTGCACAGAGCCCCCCCAGCCCCCCCCCCCCCTTTACATCAGAGCCCCCTTACATCAGAGTCCACACAGACCCCCCGTACATCAGAGTCCACACAGACCCCCCTTACATCAGAGTCTGCACAGACCCCCCTTACATCAGAGTCTGCACAGACCCCCCCCCCCTTACATCAGAGTCTGCACAGACCCCCCCCCCTTACATCAGAGTCTGCACAGACCCCCCCCCCCTTACATCAGAGTCTGCACAGACCCCCCCCCCTTACATCAGAGTCTGCACAGACCCCCCCCCCCCTTACATCAGAGTCTGCACAGACCCCCCCCCCCTTACATCAGAGTCTGCACAGACCCCCCCCCTTACATCAGAGTCTGCACAGACCCCCCCCCCCCCCCCCCTTACATCAGAGTCTGCACAGACCCCCCCCCCCCCTTACATCAGAGTCTGCACAGCCCCCCCCTTACATCAGAGTCTGCACAGACCCCCCCCCCCTTACATCAGAGTCTGCACAGACCCCCCCCCCCCCTTACATCAGAGTCTGCACAGACCCCCCCCCCCCCCCCCTTACATCAGAGTCTGCACAGACCCCCCCCCCTTACATCAGAGTCTGCACAGACCCCCCCCCCCCTTACATCAGAGTCTGCACAGACCCCCCCCCCCCCCCTTACATCAGAGTCTGCACAGACCCCCCCCCCCCCCCTTACATCAGAGTCTGCACAGACCCCCCCCCCCCCTTACATCAGAGTCTGCACAGAACCCCCCCCCCCCCCCCCCCACCCCCCCCCCCCCCCCCCCCCCCCCCCCCCCCACCCCCCCCCCCCCCCCCCCCTTACATCAGAGTCTGCACAGACCCCCCCCCCCCCTTACATCAGAGTCTGCACAGACCCCCCCCCCCCCTTACATCAGAGTCTGCACAGACCCCCCCCCTTACATCAGAGTCTGCACAGACCCCCCCCCCCCTTACATCAGAGTCTGCACAGACCCCCCCCCCCCCATCAGAGTCTGCACAGACCCCCCCCCCTTACATCAGAGTCTGCACAGACCCCCCCCCTTACATCAGAGTCTGCACAGACCCCCCCCTTACATCAGCGTCTGCACAGACCCCCCCTTACATCAGCGTCTGTCTGCACAGACCCCCCCTTACATCAGAGACCCCCTTTACATCAGCGTCTGCACAGACCCCCCCCCCTTACATCAGAGTCTGCACAGACCCCCCCTTACATCAGAGTCTGCACAGACCCCCCCCTTACATCAGAGTCTGCACAGACCCCCCCCTTACATCAGAGTCTGCACAGACCCCCCCTTACATCAGCGTCTGCACAGACCCCCCCTTACATCAGAGCCCCCTTACATCAGCGTCTGCACAGACCCCCCCTTACATCAGAGCCCCCTTACATCAGCGTCTGCACAGACCCCTTCTTACATCAGAGCCCCCTTACATCAGCGTCTGCAATACCCCCCCCCCCCCCTTACATCAGAGTCTGCACAGACCCCCCCTTACATCAGAGCCCCCGTAAATCAGAGCCTGCACAGACCCCCCTTATATCAGAGCCCCCCTTACATGAAAGCCTGCACAGACTCCCCCTCACATCAGAGCCCCCTTACACCAGAGTCCGCACAGACCCACCCTTACAGAGCCTGCATAGACCCCCCTTACATCAGAGCCTGCACAGACCCCCCCCCCCCCCTTACATCAGAGTCTGCACAGACCCCCCCCTTACATCAGAGCCTACACAGACCCCCCCCCTTACATCAGAGCCCCCCTTACATGAAAGCCTGCACAGACCCCCCCCCCTCACATCAGAGCCCCCTTACACCAGAGTCCGCACAGACCCACCCTTACAGAGCCTGCATAGACCCCCCTTACATCAGAGCCTGCACAGACCCCCCCCTCACATCAGAGCCCCCTTACACCAGAGTCCGCACAGACCCACCCTTACAGAGCCTGCATAGACCCCCCTTACATCAGAGTCTGCGCAGACCCCCCTTACATCAGAGTCTGCGCAGACCTCCCTTACATCAGAGTCTGCGCAGACCTCCCTTACATCAGAGTCTGCGCAGACCCCCCTTACATCAGAGTCTGCGCAGACCCCCCTTACATCAGAGTCTGCGCAGACCCCCCTTACATCAGAGTCTGCCCAGACCCCCACTGACATCAGAGCCCCCTTACATCAGAGCCTGCACAGACCCCCCCCGACATCAGAGCCCCCTTACATCAGAGCCTGCACAGACCCCCCCCTTAAATCAGAGCCCCCTTACATGAAAGCCTGCACAGACCCCCCCTTAAATCAGAGCCCCCTTACACCAGAGTCCGCACAGACCCACCCTTACAGAGCCTGCATAGACCCCCCTTACATCAGAGCCTGCACAGACCCCCCCTTACATCAGAGTCTGCACAGACCCCCCCCCCCCTTACATCAGAGTCTGCACAGACCCCCCCCTTAAATCAGAGCCTACACAGACCCCCCTTATATCAGAGCCCCCCTTACATGAAAGCCTGCACAGACCCCCCCTCACATCAGAGCCCCCTTACACCAGAGTCCGCACAGACCCACCCTTACAGAGCCTGCATAGACCCCCCTTACATCAGAGCCTGCACAGACCCCCCCCCCTTACATCAGAGTCTGCACAGACCCCCCCCCCCCCCCCCCCTTACATCAGAGCCCCCTTACACCAGAGTCCGCACAGACCCACCCTTACAGAGCCTGCATAGACCCCCCTTACATCAGAGCCTGCACAGACCACCCCCCCCTTACATCAGAGTCTGCACAGACCCCCCCTTACATCAGAGCCCCCTTACATCAGAGCCCGCCTTACATGAAAGCCTGCACAGACCCCCCCTCACATCAGAGCCCCCTTACACCAGAGTCCGCACAGACCCACCCTTACAGAGTCTGCACAGACCCCCCCCCCCTTACATCAGAGTCTGCACAGACCCCCCCCCCCCTTACATCAGAGTCTGCACAGACCCCCCCCCCCCCCCCCCCCCCCCCTTACATCAGAGTCTGCACAGACCCCCCCCCCCCCCCCCCTTACATCAGAGTCTGCACAGACCCCCCCCCCCTTACATCAGAGTCTGCACAGACCCCCACTGACATCAGAGCCCCCTTACATCAGAGCCTGCACAGACCCCCCCTTACATCAGAGCCCCCTTACACCAGAGTCCGCACAGACCCACCCTTACAGAGCCTGCATAGACCCCCCTTACATCAGAGTCCGCACAGACCCCCCCCCCTTACATCAGAGTCCGCACAGACCCCCCCCCCCCTTACATCAGAGTCCGCACAGACCCCCCCCTTACATCAGAGTCCGCACAGACCCCCCCCCCCCCTTACATCAGAGTCCGCACAGACCCCCCCCCCTTACATCAGAGTCCGCACACACCCCCCCCCTTACATCAGAGTCCGCACAGACCCCCCCCCCTTACATCAGAGTCCGCACAGACCCCCCCCCTTACATCAGAGTCCGCACAGACCCCCCCCCCTTACATCAGAGTCCGCACAGACCCCCCCCCCCTTACATCAGAGTCCGCACAGACCCCCCCCCCCCTTACATCAGAGTCCGCACAGACCCCCCCCCCCCCCCTTACATCAGAGTCCGCACAGACCCCCCCCCCCGCCCCCCCCCCCCCCTTACATCAGAGTCCGCACAGACCCCCCCCCCCCCCCCCTTACATCAGAGTCCGCACAGACCCCCCTCTTACATCAGAGTCCGCACAGACCCCCCCCCCCCCTTACATCAGAGTCCGCACAGACCCCCCCCCCCCCCCCCCCTTACATCAGAGTCCGCACAGACCCCCCCCCTTACATCAGAGTCCGCACAGACCCCCCCCCCTTACATCAGAGTCCGCACAGACCCCCCCCCTTACATCAGAGTCCGCACAGACCCCCCCCCCCTTACATCAGAGTCCGCACAGACCCCCCCCCTTACATCAGAGTCCGCACAGACCCCCCCCCCCTTACATCAGAGTCCGCACAGACCCCCCCCCCCCCCTTACATCAGAGTCCGCACAGACCCCCCCCCCCCCCTTACATCAGAGTCCGCACAGACCCCCCCCCCCCCTTACATCAGAGTCCGCACAGACCCCCCCCCCCCCCCTTACATCAGAGTCCGCACAGACCCCCCCCCCCCCTTACATCAGAGTCCGCACAGACCCCCCCCCCCCTTACATCAGAGTCCGCACAGACCCCCCCCCCTTACATCAGAGTCCGCACAGACCCCCCCCCCCCCCCCTTACATCAGAGTCCGCACAGACCCCCCCCCCCCCTTACATCAGAGTCCGCACAGACCGCCCCCCTTACATCAGAGTCCGCACAGACCGCCCCCCTTACATCAGAGTCCGCACAGACCGCCCCCCTTACATCAGAGTCCGCACAGACCGCCCCCCTTACATCAGAGTCCGCACAGACCGCCCCCCTTACATCAGAGTCCGCCCCCCTTACATCAGAGTCCGCACAGACCCCCCCTACATCAGAGCCTGCACAGACCCCCCCTTTACATCAGAGCCTGCACAGACCCCCCCTTAAATCAGAGCCCCCTTACATGAAAGCCTGCACAGACCCCCCCCCCTTACATCAGAGTCCGCACAGACACCCCCCTTACATCAGAGCCCCCTTATATCAGAGCCTACACAGACCCCCCTTACATCAGAGCCCCTTACATCAGAGCCTGCACAGACCCCCCTTACATCAGAGTACGCACAGACACCCCATTACTTCAGAGCCCCCTTATATCAGAGCTCTTACATCGAAGTCCACACCCCCCCCCCCAACAGAGTCCCCTTACATCAGAGTCCGCACAGGGCCCCCTTAGAGTCTGCAGAATTTCCACTTACTGTAAGGTGGAGCTCTGTGGACTCCAATGTAAAGGGGGAACCCTTATTTAGGCTGGGTTCACACTAGTGCGATGCAAGAACCCTGTGAATCCACTGCAGGTTCCTGCATCGCACCCGACTCGCACGACAGTTCACACTGCCATATGCAAACTGCTGTAGTCATACTACATTAACGACGCCCCCATTTCAGCTCACATATCGCACTGCGAACTGACAGTTCAGACATGAATCTGATCGCATGGGTGTGAACACCCATGCGATCCGATTCTGGTGCGGACCAAAAAAAGTGTCCTGTGCGTGTTTGGTTTTTGTTTTTTGATATCGCAGGTTCACACTAGTACGCTATGCAATATCGTATGTGATTCGCACTGCAGTGAAAATCACATGCAATGTCCGTGCAATGCAATTTCAGCCATACGGATAATATGGCTGATATTGCACCGCATTCGGACCAAACACGCACAGGGCACTGTTTTTGGTCCGCACCAGAATCGGATTGCACACCTATGCGATCAGATTCATGTCCGAACTGTTAAGCCCCATACACACGGTCGGACTTTTTCATGGATTCTGTCCGATCGGACAATGTTGTTGAAAAATCAGACCGTGTGTATGCACCATCGGACAGTGTACGTCGGATTGTCCGACGGACAAAGTCTTATCTCCTGCTGGAAAGATTTGCTGACAACACGGTCCGATCACACCAAATCCGATCGTGTGTACGGTTGTCCGACCGGACAAAGTGCTACGCATGCTCAGATCACATTACAAGACCAAAGCTATTGGCTACTAGCCTCTACGTAGTCCCGTCGTAGGCAACAAACGTCACCACGTTCAGAATGATCGGATTTTCCGACAACTTTGTCCGACCGTGTGTACGCAAAACCAACATCAGACAAAGTATGACGGACAGGATCCGACCGACCTGGTCCGCGGATTGTCCGACCGTGTGTATGGGGCTTTAGCTGAAATGGGGGCGTCGTTAATGTAGTATGACACTCCGCAATCAAGCAATAATACAAAACAGCCAATAAGTTCCTAGAGAATGCCTCTCAAATTTTTCCCCACAATAAGCCAACTTTCAGCATTACCTCACGACTTCCTAGCAGCTGCTGAAAGCCTCTCTCCTATTTGTGAGTTCTACTGTCTTTAATAGGCTGGTTTAGGGGGAAGTACCTGCCCTCCCAAATTAACCCCTTATTAGCCATGTTCCAGGCTGACTCTCTACAACTGCTATAAGCATCTAATTCTTTTTGTGACAGTGCCCCACAGAGACCATCAGAATGTGATATTAAAGCGGAGTTCCACCCTAAAGTGGAACTTCCGATCATCGGAACCCTCCCCCCCCCCCTCCGGTGCCACAGTTGGCACCTTTCAGGGGGGAGGGGGGTGCAAATACCTGTCTAAGACAGGTATTTGCACCCACTTCCGGGCATAGACTCCCACGGGAGTCTATGCCTCTTCCTGTCCCGCCGCGCTGTCTGCTGGGACACACACAGGTCCCAGAGACAGCACGGACGATTCCCATTGCACTGCGCGACTCGCGCATGCGCAGTAGGGAACCGGGAAGTGAAGCCGCACCGCTTCACTTCCTGATTCCCTCAACGAGAATGGTGGCGGCAGAAGCCGAGAAACAATCGATTTCTCGACTTCGGCTGCCGACATCGCTGGACCCTGGAAGAGGTAAGTGTCCATTTATTAAAAGTCAGCAGCTGCAGTATTTGTAGCTGCTGGCTTTTAATTTTTTTTTTTTTCGGTGCAATCCCTCTTTAACCACCTGCTTACTGGGCACTTAAACCCCCCTCCTGCCCAGACCAATTTTTCTAATAAAATGTATCCCTTATTAAGCAGCATGGTCCACCTGTGTCTCTTCTCAGTGGGAATCCTTCCCCTGTAAATCTTCTCAACCTGTAACCTGAGCCTGTACCCGATCCCATCCTAATCCTGTCCTTCCTGTGTTCCTGTTTCCTTGTAGCCTAATACCATCCATCATCTCCCTCTCCTGTCCTGCCCTTGTTCATTTGCTGATCCCCTGTGTATGACCCTGACCTGGCTAACATGTTTGATTTTGGTACTTCCCTTTGGCTGTGTATATTATCTGTTGTCTGTGGGTTTCTGTTGGTTAGTTGAGCACTATTTGGGGTGTTTACTTGTTTACTACTTATCTTTAATAAACTTTATATTATTCACCTTACATGCGTTTTGGTTTCCTCTTTGCAGTCCACACAGTCTGGTCACACCTGTTCATGACAAGTGCAAGGGCCTGCCTGATTGCATACAAATCGAAACTCTTAAGGTTTGACCTCTTATTATATGGTTTTGGTAAATATGAGGACAAAAATCTGCAGAAAATCTAATAGTGTGTGTAGCGGGGTTCTACCCCTTTTAGGCTTAGAGACTACATCTCCCAGGATTCCCCAGGCCCCAGGGCTGCTGACTTCCGCCCGGGAGGCTGCTGGGGGAGATTATAAAAGGGAAGAGCGGAGACCGCCTCTTCCTCTTGGGACACTTCCTCTTCTGAGGCCTGACAGGACTGGCCTGCCTCTGCTGACAGAGCGTGTGACGCGGAGACTGGAGCCAGCAGAGACACCTGTGCGGACCGGAGCTGAAGGCCTGAAGCCTGGGCCTTGCAGCCGATGGAGTGAGACTCTCACCCCTCAGAGTCCACAGCAGCGGAGCGGAGACTTCCCCTTACTGTCGGTCGGACGGAGCTGATGACCGGAGTTCAGGGCTGTGACTGAGGAGACCGGACGCCGCCATTGAAGAGACCAGAGCCACCATTAGAGGGACCGGATCGGAGGACGGTACCCCAAGGATTGGTGAGAGAGCCGGAAGGCTCATCCTGCATTGACACACATGTTTTATGCCTACTGAACTGCCTAGGCGCAATTTACCTCAGAGCAGCAATGTTACTTTTTGTGGATTACAAATGACACCATTTAAAGCTACATGTGCACCACCTCTACAGATTCATTGCCGGTGAAGAACACTGTACTAGTACAAGGACTGAGCTCTATTACTAGGGATCAGGCCTGGTCCATTAGGTAGGCGCAGATAGATTTATTGCACCTCAGGGGTGTATAGCGGACGGTCGCCACACTTGGCGCTCCGTTTCCCCATTGTTAGATTGACATACCTGTGTACAAGTTAAAGTGCATTTTTGCAGGGACCTGCCAAAGTATTGTAAGATATATGTTCAAATGCATGTTGCTATTCTTTTTCCTTACTGACAAAAGTAAAGCCAGTTATTCTTATCTCAGCAGTCTGCTTGTGAGTTCATACCAATTACACTTAGAGTATAAGCTAAGTTTTATGTGCATAGGGACGTACCCCTTTACTAACTGTGCCAGAGCGGGTAGAGCCAAATTGCCGGGGGTTGGTGGAGCTGTACTCAGGGACCCAAAACAAACCAGCGGCTCTCTTAACTGGGGGTAGCGCTACACGTGGGGGCTCGTAATCCGGGATCCTGAGTCAGCGGGAAAAGCCGCCAGAAGGTACCGGCATGGACCCGATAGAAGTGGGACGGTGGTCCGCAACATGGGCCGCTGACCCAGCCGCAGCAGCAGTTATTGAACTGCCAGGGATATGGCAGAGAGAGGCAGTCAAGCAGCTCATAATGTCATTATCCCCATGCCAGAAGTCATGGATAATGGACATGAGAAACGATGCTGGGTACACATACGCCTTAATAGAGTGGAAGGAAGAGACTCCAGAGCAGTTCAGGAGCCACAGCATACAGGCACCGAATGGTCAGGCCTACCAAGTGCTGCATGCGCTGCCGCGGAAGGGAGACTACTCTCCTATGAAAGCCATTCTATCCCCAAAGAAGGAGGAGCAGAAGGGCGCGGAAAGTCCCGCACCCGCACACACTACTCTTAGTGCAGAACTGTGTGCTGTCCTAGGGGAGATTGTGACCCAGTGCAGAAGAGACCCCGGGGATTACCCAATGTCGGGATACAGGAAACTCCGGATGTTCTCTGGGAGGACACCTGTACCCTCGGGAGAAGAGGGATTTGAAGAGTGGTTAGATGGTGCCACGCAGGCCCTAGAAGAATGGGAGGTCTCAGAAGGCAGAAAGAAGCAAAGGATTGTTGAAAGCCTAAAAGGACCTGCCTTGGAGGCCATACGCAATCTGAAGACAAGTAAAAAGGATTGCACTGCCCAGGACTACATAGACATCCTGGAAGGTGTGTTCGGTGGGACAGAAAAAGTCACAGAACTTACCTATCAACTGGAACACTGTTACCAGAAGACAGGGGAGAAGCTGTCAGAGTACATGGGACGCATAGACAAGATCCTGCATAGGATTATCCTGAAGAAGGGGATAGATCCAGGGAAGGTAGATGAAGCCCGTGCCCAGCAGGTGATGAGGGGAGCCCAACCCTTGGACCCTGTCGCACTAATTCTACGTACCCGCCAGGATGGGAAGAGCCTGGACTACCCTGACCTCATCCGAATGGTCAGAGAAGAAGAGGCCATGTTGGAAGAGAAAAGGGGGAAGCAGGTGATGGGGTCTACAAAGTCTACAGTGGCCACGGTCAGGTCGGCCTTAACCCCTGAAAGAGACACAGAGGTAGATGCCCTGAAGTTGCAGATGTCCCAGATGATGGAGATACTGACGTCTCTAGTGGCGAAAGAGACGCCCAGTCCCAAGAAAGAAACAAGCAGGAGGGAATTGTTTCCAGCTGTTCCAGCACCAGCATCCCCACCTGACCACAGTGAGATGATTTGCTTTAATTGTGGAGGAATTGGTCACATTGCAGCTATGTGTGCCAGTCCCAAGAAGAAGAAGGCAGAAAGCCGCCAGCCGGCGGGAAACGCCAAAGGGCCCCGGTGAAGGAGTCAACCGGGTGCCCATCACCTTCAGTGAGCTCCAAGAAGCACAACAGGAAGAGAAAGCGAGGAGACCAAACCCCTCAGAAGGGGCCCCGGGATCCTCAACCGAGGTGCACTCCAGAGAAAGGGGGCAAGACCCCTCTGAGGAGACACAGCACCCCAAAGCAACAACCCTTGCAAGTGAGAGATAACAATATCCCTCAACGGGTTCACACTCCCAGTAAGAGGGAGAAAGTCAATGCATACCAGGCTCAAGAAAGGAGCAAGTGCAAATCAAGTGCTGGCAAAGCAAAGAGTCCAAAGAAGAGGACAGCATCAACTAGGCCCTACCCAGAGGAGCTAGTTGGTCCATCCCCTACTGTACCCATCCAGGTGGAAGGAGTGTACACGAAGGCCCTCCTGGACACTGGAGCACAAGTGACCCTGTTGTACAGGGACTTCTATGACAGATACCTGAGTCATCTGCCAATACAGAAGATAGAAGAGTTGGAGATAAGGGGATTGGGAACTCAGAGTTTCCCCTATGATGGATACTTACCCATCAGATTGACGTTTGACCCATCCGTAGCTGGGAAGTCTGAAGTGTTCGACACCTTAGCAGTGGTGTGTCCCCGCCCACCAGGAACCAGCAAGACGTCCCTGATTATAGGGACGAACACGGACCTAGTCAGAAGGCTTCTGACCCCCTTGGTGAAGAAAGAGAATCTTTCACCTCCCAAGATCCATCCCATGCTGAAGGCAGCCTACCAGCGGCTGGTCCTAGAGCAGAAGACCCCAAGTGAGGGGATAGGAAGGGTATGGAGGCTTGGAAAAGAAGGAGCAGTGTTACAGCCTGGAGAGGTGACCTGCATGAGAGCCACGGTGAAACTTACTTGGGAGCAGCCTGGCCCCTTTGTAATGCTGGAACCTGACCCAATGGAGGGTCACTCAGGTCTGGAGGTGATACCAGAAGTAATTTCACTGAAGGACCTGAAGAAGGCTAAAGGAAGAGTCCCTGTCAGTGTGAGGAACCCCACGGAGCAGCCCGTGGAGATCCCTGCCAGGATGCTTCTGGGACAGGTGAGTCCTGCTGTCCCAGTTGGCTGGTCAGAAGTGAAGGGGACGGGTGAAAGTGAAGATGTTTGGAAGAAACTCTCCATGGAAAACCCAAACCTACCTGGAGCTTGGAAAGAGAGAGCCAAGGCCCAGCTGACCAGATGGGAGAAGATTTTCTCTAAAGATGAGTTTGATGTGGGGTGTGCGAGGAGTGCCACCCATCGAATCCGCATGCAAGAGGACAAGCCATTCAGAGAGAGAGTGAGGCGAGTCCCGCTAGCAGATCTGGAGGATCTGAGGGAGCAGCTTGCGGAACTGAAGAAGACGGGAGTGATTAGGGAGTCCAGAAGCCCCTACGCCTCCCCAATTGTGGTAGTCAGAAAGAAGAATGGGTCATTGAGGCTCTGCATTGACTACAGAACTCTCAACAGGAGGACCATTCCTGACCAGTACACCACACCAAGGATAGAAGATGCCTTACAGAGTTTATCTGGAGCTAAGTGGTTCAGTGTGATGGACCTCAAGAGTGGGTATTACCAAATCCCCATGCATCCAGAAGACAGAGAGAAGACTGCCTTCATAACCCCAGTAGGATTCTTTGAGTTCAACAGGATGCCCCAGGGCCTATCTGGAGCTCCTGCTACGTTTCAACGCCTAATGGAAAGGACTGTTGGAGACATGAACCTCATAGAAGTCCTTGTGTATCTGGACGATGTCATTGTCTTTGGAAAGACTTTGGAAGAACATGAAGCCAGATTGGAGAAAGTACTGAAGAGGCTCAGTGAAGAGGGACTTAAACTTTCTCCAGAGAAGTGTCGGTTCTATCAGTCTTCTGTGAACTATCTGGGACACATAGTGTCTGAAAAGGGAGTGTCTACAGACCCTGAGAAGCTGGAGGCAGTTACTTCGTGGCCAAGGCCCACAACAGTCACAGAACTTCGGTCTTTCTTGGGGTTCTGCTCCTACTACCGCAGGTTTGTGGATGGATTTGCCCGCATTGCCAAACCCCTCAACGAGCTGCTGAAGACAGAAGGAGAGGAGGATGGAATGGGGCCTAGGAGGTCCAGTGAGTCGGTCCAAGACCAGTGGAATTCAAGGTGTGAAGAGGCTTTCAGAACCTTGAAGAGAAGTCTCACCACAGCCCCAGATCCCACTAGACCATATGAGCTACACGTTGATGCCAGCCATGAGGGCCTAGGTGGAGTACTCTACCAGGAGTATGAAGACCAGCTACGACCAGTGGCTTATGTGAGCCGGAGCCTGACCCCCTCCGAGAAGAACTATCCCACCCACAAGTTGGAGTTCTTAGCCCTCAAGTGGGCAGTTGTTGACAAGTTGAGAGACTATTTGTATGGGGCCGAGTTTACTGTAAAGACAGATAACAACCCCTTGACCTATCTATTCACCACCGCCAAGCTGGATGCAACTGGACACAGATGGTTGGCGGCGTTGTCTGGATTCAATTTCAGTCTCAAGTACAGACCAGGGGCTGGAAATAGGGATGCAGATGCCCTGTCCCGAAGATCCCATGTCATGGTCGATGACTGGGAAGACTGGACTCAAGTGGCACCAGATGGAGTGCGAGCCCTTTGTCAAGGGGCTGAACTCCAAGCCAGAGGAGGATCCAGGGCTGAAGAGATAGGAGTTACCACAGTGGGAGTCCCAAAGTGTTACTGTGGGGTAACTCAACTGGCAGAAGAGTGTCTGCCGAAGCTGTCCAAGAAGGAGCTAAGGTGTGACCAATTGGAAGATCCCATGGGGAAATTGGTCCTGGAAGCCCTGGAAGACAAGAGTCCAGAGGGACTTCGCCTTCACCCTTCTAAAGAAGCTCGCCTACTGAGGAGAGAGTTGGACAAGTTGCAGGTGCATCAGGGGGTAGTCTACCGAAGGGGCCCCTCTGATGGACCAGAAGACAAGTGGCAGTTGTTTCTCCCAGAGAAGCATCGAGAGACTGTGCTGATTGCCTTACATGACCAGCATGGTCACTTGGGAGCAGAGAGAACCTTCCAACTTGTCAGAGACCGGTTTTACTGGCCCTGCATGAGGGCCGAAGTGGAGGAGTATTGCCATTCCTGTGCAAGATGCATTCAGAGAAAGACTTTACCTCATCAAGCTGCCCCAATGGGCCACCTACAGAGTCAAGGCCCAATGGATCTGGTATGCATTGATTTTCTCTGCCTTGAACCCGATTTGAGCGGATTGGGAAATGTTCTGGTGGTAACCGACCATTTCACTCGTTATGCTCAGGCTTTCCCAACCAAGGACCAGAAGGCCTCTACAGTAGCCAAGGTACTCTTGGAGAAGTACTTTGTTCACTATGGACTGCCACAGAGAATCCATTCAGACCAAGGAAGGGACTTTGAGAGTCGCCTGATCAGGAAGCTACTAGATTCTCTGGGAGTAGAGAAGACTAGAACCACACCATATCACCCTCAAGGTGATGCCCAGCCTGAAAGGTTCAACAGGACCCTATTGAACATGTTGGGAACTTTGGAAACAGAGAAGAAGCAACATTGGAGTCAACACATATCAGCTCTGGTGCATGCCTACAACTGCACCACAAGTGATGTGACAGGTTTTTCCCCTTACCGGCTTATGTTTGGGAGAGAAGCAAGATTGCCAGTGGATTTGGCCTTCGGCATTTCCTTAGACCATGCCTCTGCTGCCTCCCACAAAGGATATGTGGACAGACTGAGGCGCAGTTTGAAGATAGCTTATGAGAAAGCTCAAGCGGCCTCCGACCAGAGGGGGGCCCGAAACAAGAGGAACTTTGATTTGAAAGTTAGAGTACAGGACCTACAGCCTGGGGACCGTGTACTGTTACGCAACCTAGGAATCCCTGGAAAACACAAGATTGCTGATAGATGGAGATCAGAGCCATATATCATCTGTAGAAAACTCCCAGGATTGCCTGTCTACAAGTTGAAGCCAGAAGGAAGATTGGGGCCTTTGAAGACCTGGCATAGGAATCATTTGCTCCCACTCACTGAAGCAGTCAGAATGCCTCCAGTAAGAGATGTACCTGAATCTAATGTACAAAAAGGCAGAGAGGGTCCACTAAATGATACAGCACCTCATCCCTTAGTATAAGAGTATCAAAGAGAGGGGGATGGTGGAATAGGGATTATAGCGGTGCTAAGATAATACAAGAGAGTTGGGGCGGACTCACAGTTCAAGGCTCGTAATACTCGTTAGTTAGTAAAACAATTTTTATTACATATAAACAATTATATCAAAACATACAAAGAGAAGAATATATATGTATGAAGAAATATTGGCAATATATATTTTTCTGAAGATAAGACTCAATTCAATAGATCAAAGCAAATGATTGAAATATCACTTACAAAAATTTACAATCAAAGGTATAGAAAACAATACATAGTCAGTGATGAAGTCAAATTATGCACATAAAGTTAGAGGTATAGTTCACATTTAATGTGGGAAAATGACCTAAGGTAGACTAAATTAGTCTTTGTAGACTGTTCCGACATGTTTCGCCATAACAATGGCTTCCTCAGGGTATGTCTACTTTGCGTAATTGGTGTATCTGGTAAGAGAAGTATCATAATAAGTTCCATTCAATACTCAATAAAGGAGGAAGTTAGAGCCATTTAAATAGATAGAGGTCAGTGGAAGGGACAAATATAATTATAGAGTGGAATATCACCAAGTTATCAGCGCAGAGGAAGTGCTGGTGCCCCTCCTTCCCAGGATAGAAAAGGGAAGGGAAAGGTCCCCCTTATAAACCATCCCAAACTTACCCTGATCAAGGTGTGGATTAGACTCAGCCGCAACCGTGGGGTAGGGCAGTCATACAGGGTGCCGCAGCTGCCTAGTAGAAGGCGGTAATCCCCAGATTGGACATTTGGTATGTTAGCTAGTTAAAAAAGGATAAATCAAAAAGTAAACGGATAATAGGAAGCAATTTAAATAGTGTTGTGAGTCCATGAAAAATTAGTTCATGGACGTAACGCCATACACTACATAAGGGACAATGTCTCAAAAAGTTACTTACTTTCATTAATTTTGAAGAGTGATTAGAAAAATTAGAGAAGAACCAGAGGTTCTGGAAAGGCAACCAAAGTTAAAAACAGGAGGCACCTGAAGAGATAGTAAATAGGCAGGGAATTACATAATTGAGCATGGTAATGGTTAAGGGTGGGGGAGGAGGAGGGTATAAGGTTAGGTAAAGTTGCAGAGATCAAATACCTGTTTTTTAAAGTGTAAGGTACGAAGCACCGTTCTGTTTGAAAAGTGCAATTTGTGAGCACCCTTGAAGCAAGGGGGAAAAGGGAGAGAACGTCCGATCGGTCAAAAGTCTGCAATGGGCTAAAGAAAAAATACATTCAAATAGCCCTGGTAGGTATCAAGTAGATTAAGAAGGATATCCAAAGAGAGATAAAAGAGAAATTTGGTTGCTTACTTGAGTACGAGCAGATGTATTGCGTCAGGTGCCTCCAGAGTCCTGTGATGGACTGATGTGGTAAGCTGGTTTAAATACCGCCTTCCTTCTTAATCTACTTGATACCTACCAGGGCTATTTGAATGTATTTTTTCTTTAGCCCATTGCAGACTTTTGACCGATCGGACGTTCTCTCCCTTTTCCCCCTTGCTTCAAGGGTGCTCACAAATTGCACTTTTCAAACAGAACGGTGCTTCGTACCTTACACTTTAAAAAACAGGTATTTGATCTCTGCAACTTTACCTAACCTTATACCCTCCTCCTCCCCCACCCTTAACCATTACCATGCTCAATTATGTAATTCCCTGCCTATTTACTATCTCTTCAGGTGCCTCCTGTTTTTAACTTTGGTTGCCTTTCCAGAACCTCTGGTTCTTCTCTAATTTTTCTAATCACTCTTCAAAATTAATGAAAGTAAGTAACTTTTTGAGACATTGTCCCTTATGTAGTGTATGGCGTTACGTCCATGAACTAATTTTTCATGGACTCACAACACTATTTAAATTGCTTCCTATTATCCGTTTACTTTTTGATTTATCCTTTTTTAACTAGCTAACATACCAAATGTCCAATCTGGGGATTACCGCCTTCTACTAGGCAGCTGCGGCACCCTGTATGACTGCCCTACCCCACGGTTGCGGCTGAGTCTAATCCACACCTTGATCAGGGTAAGTTTGGGATGGTTTATAAGGGGGACCTTTCCCTTCCCTTTTCTATCCTGGGAAGGAGGGGCACCAGCACTTCCTCTGCGCTGATAACTTGGTGATATTCCACTCTATAATTATATTTGTCCCTTCCACTGACCTCTATCTATTTAAATGGCTCTAACTTCCTCCTTTATTGAGTATTGAATGGAACTTATTATGATACTTCTCTTACCAGATACACCAATTACGCAAAGTAGACATACCCTGAGGAAGCCATTGTTATGGCGAAACATGTCGGAACAGTCTACAAAGACTAATTTAGTCTACCTTAGGTCACTTTCCCACATTAAATGTGAACTATACCTCTAACTTTATGTGCATAATTTGACTTCATCACTGACTATGTATTGTTTTCTATACCTTTGATTGTAAATTGTTGTAAGTGATATTTCAATCATTTGCTTTGATCTATTGAATTGAGTCTTATCTTCAGAAAAATATATATTGCCAATATTTCTTCATACATATATATTCTTCTCTTTGTATGTTTTGATATAATTGTTTATATGTAATAAAAATTGTTTTACTAACTAACGAGTATTACGAGCCTTGAACTGTGAGTCCGCCCCAACTCTCTTGTATTATCTTAGCACCGCTATAATCCCTATTCCACCATCCCCCTCTCTTTGATACTCATGTACCTGAATCTGTTTCCATTCTGGATACCCCCAGGCCTAAGACTAGGTCTCAGACATCCCAAGTTAGGGGTGAACAGGACCCCCAACCTGAGGAAGAAAGAGGAGAACTTGAATGGCTATGGCCTTCCTCAACTCCAGGGAATTCTGCCATAGATCTTCCACCTACTGAAGATGTGGAAGATAACACATTGAACCCAGAAGCCACAGAGTTTGTGCCATTCAGTGATGTGCCTGAGTGCTGGGAAGATATCCCTGGTCTCTACCCAGAACAAGAAGAAGATGTTCCAGAACCAGAGATGTTGCCAGAATGTGTTCCTGAAGAAGTTCCAAGAGAACAGAGAGCTCGCAGAGTTGTGAAGCCTCCCAAGAAGTTAACTTACCCCAAGATGGGAGAAAGTTCAGAGGACTCTGTTACCACAGCAAGGAGAAGTGCTGAAAGCCCTGACCCTTCCGCTGTTCATTTAGTGGAGGGCAACCCCAGCTCACTCTCTGGCACAGTTAAGCAGGTCGCACACACTGAAGTGACCTGTCGACAGGACAGCTCCCCATCTCATGCCAATTGGTGGGAAGCTCCTCTGTCCAAATTATGTGAAAATGTTGTTCCCGAGAAAGTTTGTAGTTTGAACACTATCTTTGGGGACCAAAGATTTAAAGTGGGGGGAGTGTGTAGCGGGGTTCTACCCCTTTTAGGCTTAGAGACTACATCTCCCAGGATTCCCCAGGCTCCAGGGCTGCTGACTTCCGCCCGGGAGGCTGCTGGGGGAGATTATAAAAGGGAAGAGCGGAGACCGCCTCTTCCTCTTGGGACACTTCCTCTTCTGAGGCCTGACAGGACTGGCCTGCCTCTGCTGACAGAGCGTGTGACGCGGAGACTGGAGCCAGCAGAGACACCTGTGCGGACCGGAGCTGAAGGCCTGAAGCCTGGGCCTTGCAGCCGATGGAGTGAGACTCTCACCCCTCAGAGTCCACAGCAGCGGAGCGGAGACTTCCCCTTACTGTCGGTCGGACGGAGCTGATGACCGGAGTTCAGGGCTGTGACTGAGGAGACCGGACGCCGCCATTGAAGAGACCAGAGCCACCATTAGAGGGACCGGATCGGAGGACGGTACCCCAAGGATTGGTGAGAGAGCCGGAAGGCTCATCCTGCATTGACACACATGTTTTATGCCTACTGAACTGCCTAGGCGCAATTTACCTCAGAGCAGCAATGTTACTTTTTGTGGATTACAAATGACACCATTTAAAGCTACATGTGCACCACCTCTACAGATTCATTGCCGGTGAAGAACACTGTACTAGTACAAGGACTGAGCTCTATTACTAGGGATCAGGCCTGGTCCATTAGGTAGGCGCAGATAGATTTATTGCACCTCAGGGGTGTATAGCGGACGGTCGCCACACTGGGCGCTCCGTTTCCCCATTGTTAGATTGACATACCTGTGTACAAGTTAAAGTGCATTTTTGCAGGGACCTGCCAAAGTATTGTAAGATATATGTTCAAATGCATGTTGCTATTCTTTTTCCTTACTGACAAAAGTAAAGCCAGTTATTCTTATCTCAGCAGTCTGCTTGTGAGTTCATACCAATTACACTTAGAGTATAAGCTAAGTTTTATGTGCATAGGGACGTACCCCTTTACTAACTGTGCCAGAGCGGGTAGAGCCAAATTGCCGGGGGTTGGTGGAGCTGTACTCAGGGACCCAAAACAAACCAGCGGCTCTCTTAACTGGGGGTAGCGCTACATGTGTATGAGGCTATACAGTCAATAAGCATTGGAGGGGTGATCAAACAAATATCACAAAACAAATCAAGGTGGATCTTTGGCCTCCAGACTCTTACGCCGTTGGGGTTAAACATTGATCTGTACCTCAATTGTTTTATTAGTAACTTTTGATTAATGTTAATATAATTACCATTCTATAGCAACCAACACAATTATTTACATTTACACTTGAGGTCCTTAGAGACACTTCCTATCACTTTAAACCCATCATCCAGACAATCACAGGTTGTATGTCTTACTTTACTTTAAATAGACACTAATTACATTTTGCCACCTTGGCCACTAGGTGGCTTTAAGGTTAAGGCCCCATGCACACGTGACGCTGTTAAATGCACGTTCAGAGGCAGTTGGACACTTTTTTCAACTGCCCCCTGAACACATGCAATGTTATCCTATGTGTCCATGTACACAGTCTATTTTTTTCCCGTTTTTATGCAGTTGCGTTTAACCTCGTTTTTCCAGAAGCAAAAAAATGGGTTCAGATACTTTGCTTTTCCACGTTTCAGACGCAAAACGCAGCTAAACGCGGCACCCGCGTTTGCGTTTATAAGCGTTTTTAAAAGGAACCCAATTTTTTGGACCAGAAAACTCAAAAATATGATGGTAAACCATCAAAAAAAAAAAAAAAAAAAAATCGGTTTAAAATGTTGTAATTACTTTAGATAGTTCATAGAGCATATATACTCACTGATGCAATGCCATAAAAAAAACTCAATTTTTTTAGGTGGCTTAGACAATGAGGAATGCCTCCACTTCTTTGCCCCAACCCTTCATCCAATTTATAATCTAATCAGTGACTCCACCTAGTCTGACCAAAGCATAGCAATGTCTTTTTTTCACAAAGAAAAACCTGCATACCAATGTCTAGTCAGCCCCAACCACCCACCATGTTTGTGAAATATCCAACGGACATCCGCTGTGCCATCAACAGATGGGTGCAATATCGACGAGCTCTGACTCTGGACCTCTCACGCAATTTGCGACGACGTTGCTGCCTCATCAAGAGCAACATCAGGAGCATTTCCTGACATATATTCAATATGGGATCCATTTCCAAAAAAAAAAAAAACACAGAAAGAGGCAAATGCAAGTGTACAACTGCTCTCTCTGCTGCTGCTCATTTTGGTCTATATGATGTTATCTTTACAAACGCTTATAGACGCAAACGCAATACAATGCGGCAAAATGCGTGTTTTTAAACGCATGTTTCTGCTTTTTAAAACATGCGTTCAGCAGAGTTTGCATCTGTGTCTCGTGTGCATGGGGCCTTACTCCCTATACTAATAAAGATATCCTTCAATATAGTTCTAATTAATGCCATTTCACCTTTAACCACAAGATGGCTCAAGATCTATAATCCACATTAACATTGTACTAATTTCATTAACAGTTCTATCTAGATTTATATTTTTTTAAACAATAATCTTTTAGTTTCTTTTTTAAATAATGTGTCTTGTATAATATTTGTAACATGCCTATGGCTGTCAAAACAACAGATTGTAAGCACCCCCGAGTAAATAGCAGATAAAAATTACTATTGGACAGATCCGGTCATATGATCTACGGGAAGGGTACAAATGCCCTTAACCAAGATGGCGAAACTAGAGCTTCCTGATGATGGCCCACTGATTGGCTGAAACGCGTTGAGGCTTGAGCGCGTCATACTTCCGCCCACCATTTGCAATCGAAATTCGAGCCAGAACTACGGTCCACCATTGTTTACGGCCCGATTTCCCAAACAAATCACCTGCTATTCACACCGGGTGCCAGGCCACAGGCACCCTTACATGTGAGTTCAATTACTTTTGCTTTTAAGATTTTTAAATAAACCCTTTTAAACAGAATTGCGCAATGAAGTCCCTTCTTTCATATCTATTTGCATGAGGCATATCCACTCCAGGAACCGTCAGCATAAGGAAATCTCAGGGGTTTCCCCACACGCTTATCTGACCATACTAGAGATAATTGGTCCATATCGAGGGTTGAGTTTACATCCATGTGGGGGCACCTTGTCTGAGCACTAAGAAGCACAGATTCTATTACTTCTGAGCACGAGCACCAATTACCACTGGATTGGAACTGTTACTAATGTGACTACAGTGCTATTTTATAAATGATATGTCATCCGTTTATTGATCTATATTTAGTATTTTAGCGCGTTTATTGATTTATATACTGGTTTGTTTGCACAGCAAATTTTCACTGCAGCTGTATATTTAATTTATTAATTCTAATTTTATTTTTTCATATCTTTGGTGCTTTGGTTATATAATTCTTAAGGGCAGGTATGCTTGGAGGGAGCCCACCCCTCCTTGAAGGCACAGGGATGCACAAGAAGCTCAGCAAAAGCACAATGGCAGCGAAGTCATCAAGTGCGTCCCTGCACCCAATTCGATCAACTGTAAAAAGAAATGGCAACCACCTCAACCTATAACTAGCCTTTATAGCAGGGATCCTCAAACTATGGCCCTCCAGCTGTTGCAGAACTACACATCCCATGAGGCATTGTAAAACTCTGACATTCACAGACATGACTAGGCATGATGGGAATTGTAGTTCCTGAACAACTGGAGGGCCATAGTTTGAAGACCCCTGCTTTATAGCATGAACAGAAATCTATCATTAGTGAAATATGGGGGCTTCTGATCTGCTTCTCAAAATACTAGTTACTTGGCTGCAGTGGTGGCCCGTCCACAAGGGGAGCATGGGCGCGGCCCCCCCTATCCATGCGTCCTTCCTCTAATCTATAGGCAGGAGTCGGACACATGGATTCCAATGGGGGGGGGGGGGTTAAGCACGTGAGTAGAGCCAAAGGCTCTAATAGGCTTCAAAATAGGGTGGGTTTGGGGCGCAGAGCACTGCACTCCGAGCCCACCCAATTGTGTGACACTAGCGAATGAATATTCGCTATTGCCCCACTGATCCTCCTCCTGGCCAATCAGGACCCGTTTCCCGATTGGCTGAAAGGAGAAACTACGCTGGCCGCCGGGAGGAGGAGGGAGGAGACGTGAGTAAAGGAGATGCAGGGGATACAATACACAGGTACACACAATGCTCAGGTACTAACGATCCACACCGGGAGTAAGTGTTGTGGCCAGCCAGGTGGAGGTGCGGGTGGCTGGCTAGCCGTGCACTGTTTGCCGCCCCCCCCCAAAAAAAAAATACCACTGGCCGCCACTGCCTGGCTGTAGCGCTGACTTTAACACTGAGTCAATAAGAAGTACACAAATCAGCTGTTAGTGCTCTGGGTGGTGATTAAAAGTACTGAAACAAGAGGATCAGCAGCACAGCAAGCCAAACAGCACTTATAGGCTCTAGTCACACTTCTGTGACTTGTTATGTGATTTTGGACATCAAAGTGTGACAAGTGGTTCCCCATATTTTCCAGTGATAACCATTCATATATGTATGACTTAAAGTTGCAGCAACTTCATACTAGTTCATGTACTACTTTGGCCCGACTTTCACGCAACTTGAGGGCCATATACTTTAATGTTAACCCTCAAAAGTTGCATGAAAGTCATACCTGAATGTTATACAGTGCAACAGTTCTTCATTATCATTGATCAAAGCCAAATTTGTATCCAAGTAGCACCTATCGGAAGCAGGGGCGGCCTGTCTATTAACGGCGCATGGGCGCCAGTCCATCGCCACCTTTCCTATCCATGCGTCCGGCCCCTTTCAGGACACCGGTGCATGGATTCCAAAGCGGATGGGGCTGTTTTTTTTAAGCAATGGTTAGAGCCAGAGGCTCTAATAGGCTTCAATAAAGGGTGGGCTTGGGTTGCAGAGAGTGCGCTTCGAGCCCACCCAGGTGTGTTACAGCAGCGAATCAATATTCGCTGTTGTAACACTGAGCCTCCTCCCGGCCAATCAGAAAGCGGGTTTTGACAACGGTCACCCGATTGGCTGACAGGACAGACGATCCTATTGGACGCTTAGGAGGAGGGGAGGAGCTGGAAGCCACCATGAAGGAGGGGACTCTGAGCCGAGCCGCTGCACCACGATGGGGTAAGTGCCAGAGCCGGACCGACCAGCAAACAGCAGGGGTGTGTGGTGGTTGTTTGCAGCCCCCCCCCCCCCCCCCAAAAAAAAAAAAAAAAACGCCACACTGATCTGAAGTTGCACTCCAAAGTTGTGCTACAAGTGTGAATGGAGCCTAAGGAAGAGAACTCAGGAATATGTCTCTCATAACGTTTGCTATTTTTCCTAGAAAGTTATATAAAGGCATTTTTAGGTTTATGTTGTTGACATGTCCCCTATTATTTCTTCATATTTAACGTATCTAGAAGTTGCTCTGAAGTCAGATGCGGCTGGAAATGATCGCTCTCTGCCGCCACCTGCTGGATATCTGCACACGTGTCGCTCCATCCTCGTCTAGTAGAGCCTGACTAGACCAAGCAGTCGCTTGCAGATCTGTAGAAGGACAGACTAGGCAGCGGTATGGCGACGTCCAGTGTGATTTATCCGGGGCTGCATCGGATTGTGGTCCGGAGGGGATTACAGTGTTGTGTGACGGTGCTACGCCATGGCTCCCGTGTATTCGGTATCCCCGAACCAGCAACATCTGTCAGTCTTTGCAGATACGTCCACTCATCGGCCGGACTCTCCGCGAAGAGCTTTCTATACAAGTTCTCTTCTAAAAACAAGTGAGCACAGCGACACCTACAGGCCGCTCCGGGCACTGCACTGTGGGAAATGGCAGTGTGATGGGAAGAGTGCTGTTTGCCATCAGCTAATATAGTACAAGTGTAGAGTTCATGTATGACTTGGGACTCCTGTACACAGGATTCAGCTGGGTCCTATGTATACATTCAGGGGCTTCTATGGAGTGGAAAATCATATTAGCTATACACAAAAGCCTGTGTACATGGCCTTGCATACTTTCTTATTCCTAATGTCTCCATTCTGGCCTTTTCTTTTCTTTGTAAGTTTTGAGTAAGGCCTGCAGTTACAGGCATCATTCAGATATCTTCTTTTACAGCCGGCAATTCCCTTTACTGTAAAAACAATCATAGCAGCTGTTTAGTCACTTGTTTGTTTTTACGGGCGGTGGAAGGTGACAACCTCCCCTCCCGCCATCCTCCGGTGCTTCTACCGCTCGCCCATGTGATCGGCGAGCCGTAGAAGGCGTCCGCCGGCGCCTGGAGTTCACCATAGAGAATTCTGCTGGCCAGATGGTCCCCGGAAGTCTCTATGGCCTTTCGGAGGCCGGACACAATGTTATGATGTCTCGGATGCCTGCATACTTAGATGTGCTAAATGTTGTACCTTCATTAAAGTGGAGGGCCACCCTAAAAAATACATAAAAACAATCCTTTAACCACTTGCCGACCGGCTCCTGTACATATACGTCAGCACTTTGAAGAAGGATATCTCGGTAACGGCAGCAGCTGCTGCCATCACGAGATATCCCATCTTTTCAGGAGTCGGTCGTGTTTACGATAATGGTGGTATCTGCGGCGTGTTCGCCGCAAGATCACCATTATCTGCGGCAAGAGAGGGGCTCCTGCCGCTCTCCCGCACCCGGGAGGCGATCGGGTCCTCTCGTGGCCTGTGTATGGAGACGAGTGAGGCTAAGATGGCCCCCACCCGTCTCCATACCATAGCTCTTAAAGACACATTTTTTTCAATGTAATTTTTTCAAATGACAATTTTTTTTTTTATTGCGTTTTAGTCCAAATATGAGATCTGAGGACTTTTTGACCCCAGATCTCATATTTAAGAGGACCTGTCATGCTTTTTTAAATGTTGTTTACATTCCTTGTAATAGGAATAAAAGTAATCCAGATTTTTTTTTTATTTTTTTTAAATCGATCTGTCCCGACAAGCTCGCGAGCAGAAGCGAACACATACGCGAGTAGCGCCTGCATATGAAAACGGTGTGAGGTATCGCCGTGATCGGTAGAGCGAGAGCAAAAATTCTAGCCCTAGACCTCCTCTGTAACGCAAAACATGCAACCTGTAGAATTTTTAAAACGTCGCCTATGGAGATTTTTGAGGGTAAAAGTTTGACGCCATTCCACAAGAGGGCGCAATTTTGAAGCGTGACATGTTGGGTATCAATTTACTCGGCGTAACATTATCTTTCACAATATAAAAAAAATTGGACTAACTTTACTGTTGTCTTATTTTTTTTTATTCAAAAAAGTGAATTTTTTCCAAAAAAAAGTGCGCTTGTAAGACCGATGCGCAAAAAAATGTATTTCAACGACCGCCATTTTATTCTCTAGGGTGTTGGAACCCCCAAACATTATATATTGTTTTTTTTTTTCTAAGTAATTTTCTAAGTAAAACTGTTTTAAACATGTAAACAACTAAATTCCAAAATGAGGCTAGTCCTTAAGTGGTTAAATACATTAAAAAACATTTGAAAAAAAAATATATATTTTTTTAACTTACCAGAAATGCCTGTTGCTATGCAGATTGTCCTAATCTGCTTCTTCCTATTCCGCAGTGATCTTCAGAGTCTTCTCCTCCTCGTGTTGTCTTCTGGGGAATGGGGCGCGCTGTGTTCTGGTAACTGTGTGTCCCAGAACACAGCGCACCCCATTCACAAAGCGCCGTGTGACTCGCGCATGCGCAGTAGGAAACGGGCGGTGAACCTGCAAGGCTCCACTGCCTGTTTCCCTTAGTGAGGATGGTGGCGCCGGCACACGATACAAGGGACGTATCGGCCTCAGGGGGGGGCCAACATCGCGGGCGCCATGGACAGGTAAGTGTCCTTATTAAAAGTCAGCAGCTACAGTGTTTGTAGCTGCTGACTTTTAAAAAAAAAAAAATTTAAGGCTGGAACACCCCTTTAAATGTAACCATATTGCTACACTTCGAGGCGCCTCTCTTCTCTTTTATATTCTGTAGCTCCTGCTGGATTTTGCTTCTAATCCCCTTGTGGAGGCTGCCATTTGTGGATGGTCGTGTTATGGTTACACAACCTATCGCGTTGCTATAATCTTTTTCTATGGACTATAAATTGAAGGACTTATGAATAAATGGTTGCTGAACAAATCATTTGAGTTTCCATTATTTTTTATGGGGAAATTTGCTTTGATATACAAGTGCTTTGGATTACAAGCATGTTTCTGGAACTAATTATGCTCACAATCCAGGGAAATACTGTATTATGAAAATAAACTGTTCTCTTATGCTATAGACAGAGCATTTTTATTGTTCAATCAATTTCATTGATAAGGGGGCAGCCTCACTTGCACAGTGTATGGAGAGACCCATAGACAAAAGTCTGTTATAGAGGAATGAGATAAGGAAACCACAGTATGGGGAATATTTATAAAGCAGCCATTGTGACTTTCACCAACCATTCTCTGGTGGAGAATCAATCACTGTCATTTAAAACGCATGGGGCTGGAAGTTTCACCTGAGAATGTTTGTGGAATGTCAGGTGCTTTGCTTTTATACAGTAAGTACCGCATGCCACTGCATACTGATTTTGGGAATCATTACTTTCTGCATACATGGATTTAATGCTTGCCCATTAATGCAGTTGGTGGAATAGTAAGTATACTGTCTATGTGCCAATGTTTAGATGACTATTAAACTGGTAAATGCATATGAAATTGTTTAAACGTATTTCACTAAATATACTTTTGCCTTGTCATGCCAGTGAAACAATGCCAGTACAGTGGATTTACAGGAGATAAATGCTGCTTCCAGTGGCCTGTCTGGGTGTTGCATTTGCGTTTTTTATTTGAGGAGCTAGTTTCATATAGCATGCAGCCTTCTGACTTTAAATACATATTTCTGTACTCAGGCAAACCTGCTAACAGAAGATGAATTCCACATTCAGCTCAATGCACATGAGTAGGGTTACACCGATTACTAGTATCTGTATCGATGCGGGTACCGAGTATTTGCACAAGTATCGGTACTCGTGCAAATGCACCGATACCTGAAACCGATACTTTCAGGCTCCGCTCTTTGAGCTGTCAGTGGGTCTTCCCAGTGTTAAAGAAGTCCGGTAATTGGAGCTGTCAGTAAAAAAAAAAAAAAAGCAGCCGGCAATGTTTATTAACAGCATTGCTCAACCCTGAAACACAAAAATAAAACGAAACCTTGTTTCTTTTTGTATATTTCTGTTTCTTCATCTGCAGATCAAAGGGATGAACAAATGTTCCTCTGTTTAACCCCTTAAAAACGCTTTACTCTAATCAGCCTTAATTAACTCCCTATTCTCCTCCATTTAATTATTTTCCTGCTTTTTTTTTTTTTTTCTTTTATTCACGTCTATTTTATAAACGATAAACAATTAAAACTTTTTTTTTTTTTTTTTTTGTTTTGCTTTGTTAGTGAATATTTTTACACATTTCACATTGAAAAAGCGCTAAATTAAAAAAAAATCAATTTATTTCATTTGTAAATAACTTTTCAATGCTTTGTACCATTGCTAACAGCTGAAGTTAAAACAAAACACTTGCAGTAGGTATCAGTAATTGGTATCGGCGAGAACTAAAAAAAAAGTATTGGTACTTGTACTCATTGTAAAAAAAAAAAAAAAAATGGTATTGGTGCATCCCTTCACATGAGTCAGACAGCAGCTTCTTTTATGTCCTGATTATCTTTTTACACCTCGGGAGGAAATGATCCATGAAAGTACCATCACATTTCACGTTTATTGTAGAGGATGTAAAATTGTGGTCCTTGTGTGATTTTTTTTTTTTTTTTTTTTTTTTTTTTGCCTTTTGTGTGATGTTTGACAAACCTAAAATATGTGTGCATTTTTTTTTTTTTTATTGCGTGTTAAAGCATTTGTCTTTCTTAAACAGAAAAAGACTTTGGCATGAAGACACTTGGCATCTTCCCATGGTATGTACTGTGTTGATGCCTTATTTCAGTTTTATTTTTACAAGTTATTTAAACCGTGCTGCATTTTTATTATGTATTTATGGTGTGTTACATGTAAAATAATGTACAGTTGTGTCACTTAAGTTGTATGCACAACATATTTCTTATATTATTCATGCCTAATAACTTTGGGGGAATGTTAATGAGACCTCTGCCTTTAAAAATGAACTCCACTTTTGTTGAGAAAGAAACCCTTTTGGGTGATCAATGTACATTAAAAGAGGAGGGCCCACAAAAAAAAAATTAAGTCAGCAGCTACAAATACTGCAGCTGCTGCCTTTTAATAATCGGACACTTACCTGTCCCAGGGTCCAGCGATGCGAGGGAACGAGGCCCCCCCCTCGGTCCCCGCTCTGCTCGCAGCGCCGGCATTCTTTAATGTGGGCACCCGGCTGTGGCTTCACAGCCAGGCACCCACTGCGTATGCTCACTCATCTGGGACACGTGACAGGTCCCAGATGACTGTGCGGCGCCTAGGGGAAGTGACGTCAGTTGCTGGGCACTGAAGGTGGCAGACTACGAGGGACCCCCTACCAACAGGCATTTAGAGTTGAGTAACACCACTTTAATGAGTCCCCTACATACAAATGTTCAACTTGCAAACGTGTTTACAAATTTTTTATTTTTTTTTCCTCTTTGTTTAAGCCAGCTGGCTGAATGAAAAAACCTGACAGATCGCTGTACCAGCACAAGCAATGTTGGGGCAGCAATCTCCCCTGCTGTGCTATTGTGTTCTGACAGGGGAAGACCCCTCCAGAACACACTGATCAGCGCTCATAGCCTTTGTCTGCAGGCGCTCATCTTTGTTGGACTTATGAACGAGCTCTCAGAATGGAACTCCTTCATAAGTAAGGGAATTTACTGTGCATTGTCAGGATTTTAATGGCTTGTCGACCAGCTGCTGTCATTATACTGCGGCAGGTCGGCTCTCCTGCACAAAGCGCTGTAGGTGTACGTCGGTGTTTGCACAGGAGATAGCGGGCACATGCCTGCCGCAAGATGCGGGAGCATGCCGGCACACTAGATGTCCGCCGGCGACTTGTGATCAATGTGTACAGAGGCAGAAGGGGGAACTGCCTATGTAAACAAGTTACAATTCCTTCTGTTTCCAGTGATCGGGAACAGCAATCTGTCATCTCCCTGGTAGCCCTCCCCCCCCCCCCTACAGCTAGAACACACCCAGGGAACACACTTAACCCCGTGATCACCCCTAGTGTTAACCCCTTCCCTTACCAGTGTAATTTTTACATTTATCAGTGCATTTTTATAGCACTGATCAATGTAATGTCACTGGTCCCCAAAATGTGTCATTTAGGGTCAGATTTGTCCGCCGCAATGTTGTAGTCCCGATAAAAAACGCAGATCGCTGTCATTACCAGTAAAAACAAGAAAAAATAACTAAAAGTCCCTAAAATCTGTCCCGTAGTTTGTAGATGTAGCCAATCAATATACGCCTATTGCGATTATTTACCAGAAATATGTAGAAGAATATATATCGGCCTAAACTGATGAATACATTTTTTTTTTGTGTGTGTGTATTATAGCAGAAAGTTTTTTATTTTTATTTATTTTTTATTTTTTTTCAAAATTGTCGCTCTTCTGGGGTTTTTTTTATAAAAAAAAAAAAAAAAGAGGTGATCAAAAGAGAGCTCTATTTGTGGGGAAAAATATTGTTTGGGTACAGCGTTGCACGACGTGCAATTGTCAGTTAAACGACGCAGTCCCGTATTGCAAAAAAATGGCCTGGTCATTAAGGGGGCAAATCCTTCCGGGCATGAAGTTGTTAAAGCCCAACTCAGGGCAGCTAAAAAATTCTCTTGCAGTGGGGCTGTGCCCGTACTGCAAAGGTTAATTGCTGGTTTAAGTCAAGGTTAACAAAAAAGAAAATTTACTTACCCGATCCTCCATCCTTCCCTGAAGCTAGACTGGTCCCCTCAGCGCCTCCAGCCCCATGCTCTAGTGGTCTAGGATTCTGACATCATCAAGACCAAAGCATGGTCCATAGACATGCATTGGATATGTTGACGCTGAGGGACAGTACACCGCTAGAGTGTGGTGGAACACCATCTGCCAGGGGTGTGAGGGATTAGGTAAGTTAGAATGTTTCTCCTCTACCCTAGACAAAGCCAACCACTAACCCTTGCACTGCACCCGATAATTAAACATTTTCTGAGTTGGGCTTTAACCACTTCCCCTCTCACACCTGTTCACCCCCCTATGGACCAGAGCAATTTTTACGATTCTGCTATGGACCTGTTCATTTCACAATACGTTTGTCGATACTTAAAGAGGCGTTCCAGGCTGTACAAAAAAATGTTTTACTATAAGGACACTTAACCTGTCTAGGGATCCCGTGATATTTGCGCCCCAAGCTGATCCGTCCATCGGCTCTGGGTGCAGGTGCCAGCATCTTCACTAAGGGAAATGGGAAGTGAAGCCTTGAGGCTTCGCAGCCTGTTTCCTACTGCTCATGCGCTGCGCTTTCTGAATGGTTTCTGGGACCCGTGGGTCTCCCAGAAGGCAGTAGGGGGGGCTGGAAATTTCGTAGATCGCTGCACATCGATTGCGGCGATCTTACCTGGAAGTGGGAGCAGGTACCTGCTTCTGACAGGTATCTGCTCCCCAATGAAAGGTACCAAATGTGGCAGCGGAGGAACCAAACAAGCGGAGCTTCTCCTTTTAGGATAACAAGGTATTACATATATTATTGTAATGTCTTCTTCTTTTTTTTTTTTTTTTTTTTTTGGACAAACGAGACTCTTTCTCGGATATTGTTTTGCAAAAAAACTGTTAATTTTTCACAATCCTTTTGGTGTTGCAAACTGATACAACCAAAATTTATAAATATTTTTTAAAAACTGTAATTTTTTGGTAACATGACAAAATGTGGAAAAATTTCAAGGGGTGTGAATACTTTTTCAAGGCACTCTTAAGTGCATAGACACATAGGCTAACATGGAGGGGCGTTTAGAGGCAGGAAAAAAAATGCCTGACGCCCCTAGGAGTAGCATCCTTTGTGCATGAGGCCTTCCACTAACTGTAGAAGGCCATTATTTTAAGACTAAACACCCCTATCTTACAAGGGACAGTGAGGTACATTATTTACACTACTTCTTAGGAAGGTGCTTTGTAAGGATTGTCATAAGTGTTTTTCTTCAAAGGGTTGTGGCATACCTGAAATATGTAAGCATTTATAAAACTAGAGTAAGTCACATCCACACGACCCTAAACCCTTTTTTTACATACCTCAGCCACTCCTCAGACCTCTTGTTAGGTCATTTCTGTCAACCTCCTCCTGGGGGTCCAGAGAAGAGGAACTGCATCAGCAGTCTGGAGCTCTTTACCATTAAAAAGAAGACCATCTGTCAAGAGTCTTATTACCTGAGAGCTAAGGTCCATTTTACCGAACGTAGCTGGGTGAGGCTGAGAGTGCCATTATCATTAATTGGGGGCAGCACAGTCAAATGATACCGCTGTTATCATGCTAACCCTTCTTCATTTCATTTAAAATAAAAAAAAAACAAGCTTTGGCTGGAGGTTTTATTATTTGGAAGCACTGCATATCATTTTTTTTATTATACAAACAGAAGAATGAAATCTTTATTGACTAGGCATAGCAATTTTTTGTTTTACCATCAGATATATTTTCCTGTGTTCTGCATATGTTTAGCTGGCTTCAGTGCCTATTTTGTGTTTGCTTGTAGGAAAACAAGCCACCTGGTTTACTGGCCTTGATGAAACAGCAGAAGGCAGAAAAGAAAGAAAATAATATTCGTATGAAGACTCTTAATGTGATCCTGTATGATGCATTAACCGGCTTGCTGGGTACATCAGAAGTTAGTGATGAGGTTCATGAATTGTGTATTGAACTATCAAAGGTATTGTAAATGACTCTCATATTCCTGATTAGTGTGTGTCACTTTTCTTTTGATTTCTGACCCATTTGTAATCTTTGAATGACTTGGCTTTTGTATGTTTGTTTTATGTTTGTAGGTATCTGTATCTGCAGACTTTTCAGTCTGTCGAGCTTACTGGTTAAGCAGTGGCAGCAAAGACACTGATGCTGAAATAGACAAAGTACTTCAGAAGTATGCTCCGCGGTTTAGGTATTTGCAATTTTCTTTTATACTTGAGGTGATTGTAGCCGTATTAGTGCAATTGTGACAGAGAAAATTGATTTCCTTTTAAGTAACCTGTTCGCTTGATAATAAAATCTAGTAATTCTAAAATGTAATATAGCCACACTTTCTATGATTGGGGTGTAGGTCCTACTAGTAGCATACTCTATATATTAAGTGTGTGGAAGAATGCTAAGGTATAGGGATCCCAAACATGAACGATTTTTTTACTTTTAAAAATAAACTGATAAAGTCCCTTGAGTTTGTGGCTGCACATAAAATCACCTCTGGACCTCAAGCATTAAGAATGTTTCTTGACCACTTCCATGACACTGAGGATGTTGGTAGGATGCTGAATTCTAAGTATGGGGTTTTATTTTTAGCATTGCTACTTTGGTCCAGCTTGAACCATATGAATTTCCAACCTGGAGAAACCCTGTGGAATCACAGAACCACTGTAGTAACCTTGCTACTACAGCGATCCTTGCTGTCTTTTTCAGGTCCTGTAGAGGTTGTGATGTCACCACTCTGCCTCTCCACCTTGGCCAACCAGAGAATGCTTTGCGTTCATTGAGAAAAATGCAAGTCTTTCCTCTGAATGGCACCTGTGCTGAGCAAGAATTCTCCTGTGGTTACTAAGCTGTGGGTTAGCCGCTTGGCACAGGATCCAGAAAACAGGGAGGACCATTGTAGAAGTGGCAGCTGCTGCATTGATTGTGCTCTTCCACAGGGATCTGCTAGGTGTGGAATATGTATATTTATGTTGGTCCAATCTGGACTTATGTAACTATACAAGAAAAACATACCTGGAATTCAGTTTTAAGTAAGTTGGGAATACTTCCAATGCCTCAATAGACAGACTGAGCTACAGTGGAAGTAATTAGAAAAATATGTTTTAAAGTATGGACCTCAGTAACGTGGCCATTACATCCATATCTTAAAGTTGAAGTTAAAAAGGCTTATCTCCTCTCTTACCCCCCCCCCCCCCCCCCCACTTTATCCCTCCTTTAACCGCTTCCCGACCGCCTCATGCACATATACGTATGCAGAATGGCACGGGGAGGCAAAATCCCGTACCTGTACGTAATCCTTTTAAATGCCTGCCCGTGGGTCGCGTGCGCGCCGCCAGCGGCGCTCGCGACCCGTTCGGGGGGCTCCATGACCCCGGCCGCGGGACCAGCGGACCCGATCGCCGCTGGTGTCCCGCGATCGGGTCACGGAGCTGAAGAACGGGGAGAGGTATGTGTTAACAAACCTCTCCCCGCGCTTCCTACTCTGCCTGTCATTGATTGGCTGTTCCCGGTCATCGGGAAAGCCGATCAATGACGTCAGACGTCAGCCCCGCCCCCTAATGTAAAAAAACACACACACGTCACAGCCCATAACCCCTCCTAATGTCCGATGTGTCCGCCATAATGTCGCAGTCACAATAAAAATCTCTGATCACCGCCATTACTAGTAAAAAAAAAAAAAATATTAATAAAAATGCTATAAAACTATCCCCTATTTTGTAAACGCTATAACTTTTGCGCAAACCAATCAATCGCTAATTTTTTTTTTTTTTACCAAAAATATATAGAAGAATACGTATCGGCCTAAACTGAGGAAAAAAAAAAATTTTTTATATATTTTTTGGGGGATATTTATTATAGCAAAAAGCAAAAAATATTGCATTTGTTTTCAAAATTGTCGCTCTATTTTTGTTTATAGTGCAAAAAATAAAAACCGCAGGGGTGATCAAATACCACCAAAAGAAAGCTCTATTTGTGGGGAAAAAAGGACGCCAATTTTGTTTGGGAGCCACGTCGCATGACCGCGCAATTGTCAGTTAAAGCGACGCAGTGCCGAATCGCAAAAAGGGGCCTGGTCCTTTGGCTGCCAATTGGTCCGGGGCTGAAGTGGTTAACATGCTAATGACATTTATTTTCATTAAAACCATTCAGTTTGCATTACACACTTTATTTTAGACCCAGTGATGTCAACACTGGGTCTTTATGCTTCTTTATGCTATGGCTATGGAAAGGACAAGCAGTGGGCTGGCACTTGGGGAAGAGTACTGAAAATATCAAAATACCTTGATGGCTGGATATCAGTCTGGAGGAGTGGGTGCTCTAGCAAGTAATATGAACATGTGCTGCTGAGCTTCCATTATTGAAATAACTAGAATCCAGTGAGTGAATGGGGGAGATGTTGCTGGATATTCTCCATCCAGAAAATGAGACCAGTTCTATCTGACTTGAAGCTTACAGTGCGCATTGAAATTAGACTAAGCAATTTCAGTACAGTAATGGCACCTGTAGAACTGTGCCGTACTGGCTAGAGTTCAGCATTCATTTTAGTGAAGTTAGTGGATGGATTGATCTTTGTGATGTTCATGTGGACAAAGTGCCTTCCTACTCTCACAATCGATTAAAATACAATATGCTAATTAAAAACAAGCATTAGCAGCGCTTCAGAATTCCAATAAACAAAGTCCATGAATCCAGTTAATCTGTATAGTCAGAAACGATCAACACAGTTCATCCATATGTGACCTAAACGCCATTTATTCTTAATATTTGACCATCACCACACCTTGTGCGTTATCCCCCTTTGGTAATGGACTCACCAGAAAAAAGATAAATGCCCGTCTTAATCATTCCTGGGGCTCCAAGATCCGTGCTTCCATCTACATGTCACTTAAAAGTTACATATACTTAGCGTAATTCCATAAATAAAGTTTAATAGTTAAATCCCCATCCCCTTAACAAGATGCAAAAGATTAGTTTAAAAGGCATTTAGAACATTTAAACAGTCCTTGTCGTGTTCAGTCAGAACTCCTCACCGCCATATGAATTTCTCACAGAGCGGCGTACCCGGGTTGAGTTCAGCACTGATCGACAGACTGGATGGCTTCGTGGTCACGTACTGACACGTTTCGTCATCACTTCGTCAGAGGGCATCAACTCGGGTACGCCGCTTTGTGAGCAATTAATCTGGCGGTGAGAGTTCTGACTGAACACGATAAGGACTGTTTAAATGTTCTAAATGCCTTTTTAAACTAATCTTTTTTTTGTAAGTGCATCTTGTAAGGGGGGATGGGGATTTAACTATTAAACTTTATTTACAAAATTACGCTATGTATATATCTTTTGTCATGAGTGACATGTAGATGGAAGAATGGATCTTGGAGCCCCAGGAATGATTAAGATGGGCATCTATTTATCTTTTTTTCTGGTGAGTCCATTACCATAGGGGGATAACGCACGAGGTCAACTATTAAGAATATATGCCGTTTAGGTCACATATGGATGAACTGTGTTTGTTTCTGATTATACAGATTTACTGGATTAATAGACTTTTTATGTTTATTGGCATTCTGAAGCGCTGCTAATGCTGGTTTTTAATTAGCATATTGTATTTTATAACAAAAGAGTGTTGATAGTCTATGCTCTGTTCCGCATCATCTGACTGCTCAATAGGGGAAGTTTACTCATAAGTCTGCATTACACCTTAAGCCATTCTGCAGGCACGAGGTCATTCTCACTCCCCAATATACCAGAAGAAAATCCTGTTATATTTTTATACTAGCCTTGCTTACAAAGCTCTCGGTTCGAAGATCTTCCTGCTAATGCTACACCAGGAGGAGCAGTCTGCAGAGCTAGAGACATAGACTAAACCTGCAGAACTTGCAGGAAAGTTTTGGGGAGGCAGGTTACCCAGCACAGAGCCAGCCAGCTTGGGTAACCACTTTCCTCTACGAGAAATGTTCTTGCTACAACAGTTGGCATGCAGTACTTTTGAAATAATTGACAGAACTGGGGACTACTTAAAGATGTATAATAAAGTTGGAGCATTTGATTCTATTTAAAAATCAAAACCTGGACAACATCTTTAAGCAAGCCCCAGCATTAGGGCAGTTCAAGTAGCTATGCCAATCCATAATGGAGAGAACTGTTTTCCAGCAATATGTCTGCAGTGTACAATGGTGCCGCTGTATACTGTGGATGTGCATCCTGAAAACTCACATTGGCTCTTTACTGTCAGCTTATGGAATCCAGGAGGCAATAACAAAACCAGACCTCTATACACAATACAGTACTGTGCAAAAGTTTTAAGCAGCTGTGAAAAAATGCTTTCAGAAATAGAAGTTTTAATCATTTTGGAATGGAAAATGGAAAGTAAATGAACAGAAAACAAATCCAAATCAAATCAATAATTGGTGTGACCACCCTTTTGCCTTCAAGACAGTATTAATTCTTCTAGGTACACTCGCACATAGTTTTTAAAGGAATTCGGCAGGTAGGTTGTTCCAAACATCTTAGGGAACTAAGCATAGATCCTCTGTGGATGTAGGCTGCCTTAAATCCTTCTGTATCTTCATTTAATACCAGATTCAATATTGAGATCAGGTCACTGTGGGGGGGCCAAACCATCAATTCTAGGATTCCTTGTTCTTTACACTGAAGATAGTTCTAAGTGACATCGGCTGTATGTTTGGGGTAATTTTCCTGCTGCAGAATAAATTTGGGGCCTCCTTGATGGTATGGTATCTGTTTGAATTTCTCATCATTGAGGACACAATTGATCCTGACCAAATCTCCAACTCTATTTGCAGAAATGCTGCCCCAAACTTGCAAGGTACCTCCACCATGTATCACTGTTGCCTGTAGACACTTAATATTGTACCGCTCTCCAGACCTTCACTAAAAAAACTTCCCCTTGCTACATCAGTCCAGAGCACCTGCTGCTATTTCCTGCACCCCAGTTCCTATGTTTGAATGTATAGGATGTAGAAACAAGGCTAAGTGACTCAATTATGCATTCCTAATTTACAGCGTTTTTCACGCCTGACTAAACCCTTTGCACAGTACTGTATATATTAAAATAGAGCGTGTTTGTGTATTTACTAATTTGTTATAAACAAGTATATACTGAAACTAGAAAAGCTACAATTTCTGGGGAAATTGTGTGACGTGTTCTTGCCTCCACCTACTGGAGTGGGCGGAGTAACTGGGTGGAGTGGCTTGAGTAACTAAACATTTATTTATTTTTTTCAAAAATGATTATTTTTTTTTTAATGATTTTTTTAGATTTTTATAAAAAAAATTCTAAAAAAAAGATTTTTCAACAATTTTTTTTTTTTTTTTCTAAAAATATTTTTTTTTTTCAAATTTCCTAATTTTCATTTTTTTTTCTAAAATTGTTTTTTTTTTTTTTTTTTTTTTTTTTAATGATTTTTTTTATTATTATTTTTTTTTAAGTGATATTTTTTTTCTAAAATTATTTTTTTCAAATTTCCTAATTTTTCATTTTTTTTTTTTCTAAAATTATTTTATTTTTTAATTATTTTTTTTTTCAAATTTCATAATTTCATAATTCCCCTCAGAGCTGTGTGGGACTACCTATAACCCCCCTGGACTACCTATAATCCCCCTTCGAGCTGTGTGGGACTACCTATAATCGCCCTCAGAGCTGTGTGGGACTACCTATAATCGCCCTCAGAGCTGTGTGGGACTACCTATAATCGCCCTCAGAGCTGTGTGGGACTACCTATAATACCCCTCAGAGCTGTGTGGGACTACCTATATTCCCCCTTAGAGCTGTGTGGGACTACCTATAATTCCCCCTCAGAGCTGTGTGGGACTACCTATAATTCCCCCCAGAGCTGTTTGGGACTACCTATAATTCCCCCCAGAGCTGTGTGGGACTACCTATAATCCCCTCAGAGCTGTGTGGGACTACCTATAATCCCCTCAGAGCTGTGTGGGACTACCTATAATCCCCTCAGAGCTGTGTGGGACTACCTATAATTCCCCTCAGAGCTGTGTGGGACTACCTATAATTCCCCTCAGAGCTGTGTGGGACTACCTATAATTCCCCTCAGAGCTGTGTGGGACTACCTATATTCCCCCTTAGAGCTGTGTGGGACTACCTATAACCCCCCCAGAGCTGTGTGGGACTACCTATAATTCCCCCTCAGAGCTGTGTGGGACTACCTATAATTCCCCCCAGAGCTGTGTGGGACTACCTATAATCCCCTCAGAGCTGTGTGGGACTACCTATAATCCCCTCAGAGCTGTGTGGGACTACCTATAATTCCCCCTCAGAGCTGTGTGGGACTACCTATAATTCCCCCCAGAGCTGTGTGGGACTACCTATAATCCCCTCAGAGCTGTGTGGGACTACCTATAATCCCCTCAGAGCTGTGTGGGACTACCTATAATTCCCCTCAGAGCTGTGTGGGACTACCTATAATTCCCCTCAGAGCTGTGTAGGACTACCTATAATTCCCCTCAGAGCTGTGTGGGACTACCTATAATTCCCCCTCAGAGCTTTTGTCACCTCCCACTCTAGTTTTGAACATTTCTCCATTCATTCCTATGGGACAAATTTCCCCGCAAAAAAGACGATATTTCGTGAACCGTTCGGCGAAACGTTCCACAAAGTAATAGCACACCATTCGGGAACAATCCGCACGTTTTGGTATATTACTTGTCTATGTAGTGTAAAAACTGTGGGAGGAGTTAGGGTGGTAAATTTGGCTATAATAAGAATAATATATATGTGAGATAACATTAAGTGATCTTGCTATGCAAGAACACTTAATTATAGCCTTCTGTAACTGGTGTGAGAAAAGGACATGCCTATTGGGGTTGTTTTATTAAAAAACTGGCGAGTGCAAAATTTGGTGCAGCTGTGCATGGTAGCCAATCAGCTTATAAATTCAGCTTGTTTAATTAGGCCGGCCATACAAGATGCAAATTCCCCTATTAACACAGGCAGTCTTGACATGGGAATCAGCCATTGTGCTCTCACGGCGGGGGAAGCCGTCCCCGCCGGGAGAAGACAGTGATTATCGCTAGCGATAATCCCAAGCGAATCTGGCAGGCTGGTTTTACCCAAGTTGATTGATGAACTTGGTACATTCAACCTGCCCAATAACAGTTCTAATCTCCGCCGCTACCCGCTGAACCGGACGAGATTTAAACCTTGCATGGCGGGCCTCAAACTTTTTACAAAAGAACCTGGAAGCTGATTGGTTTCTGTGCAGAGCTAGATTTTGCACTCTCCAGTTTTAGTAAATTAGCCCCATTGTCTTTGGAGTTGTACTTTTCACTGTGGCTTTAAGTTTAGTTGTTTTTGGTTTTTAATACATTCTAATTACATTGTTTGTTTTTTTTTTTTTTTGTTTTTTTTTTCCAAGGCATCTCATGATAAGCCATCATGTTCTTGGCAATGTTCCACCAGTTGTGTTTGTGAGGGACAAGGAAGATGCCAAGAGGCGAGAGGTATGTGAAATAAACCACATCAGTTAGGCCCCTTTCACACTGGGGCGGGAGCGGCGTTGGCGGTAAAGCAGCACTATATTTAGCAGCGGTATTCGGCCGCTAGCGGTGTGGTTTTAACCCCCACTAGCGGCTGAAAAAGGGTTAAAAGCACTGTTGCAGTGGCGCTTTGCCGGCGGTATTGCCACGGTGTCCCATTGATTTCAATGGGTAGGAGCGGTGAATACACCGCTCCAAAGATGCTGCTAGCAGGACTTTTTTGACCGTCCTGCTAGCGCACCGCAGTGAAAGGGGCCGGATTTTTTCAGGTGCTGTACAGGCGCTATTTTAAGCGCTGTAGCGCCTGAAAAACGCCTCAGTGTCAAAGGGGCCTTAAAGCAGAACTATACTCAACTGCACTCCAGCAGAGATGATGTCACACCTGCTGATTCCGAAGTTCTACATTGAACTGTGCATACATGGCTCAGTGTACAGTGCAAACAGGCAGGTATGAATACTTTAACCCCTTCACGCCGGGGGTACACATATATGCGGCCTCTCGGTGGGTGGGCGCTACCACTGAGTGGCCTCGTGTACCAGAATGTAAACAAAGCTGTGCGAAGAGCAGGCACCCTGAACGCTCCTGGCACAGTTACTGGCAGCTAACGGAAAGATCCTGATCTCTATTTGTGATCGGGAGCTTTCTGATCGGGTGACGATGATCAAAAACACCACCCCACTTCCTGGCATCAGAAACCTCTTAAAGGGCCAGGAGGCACCAGCATTAAGGGGTTAATGCGGAAGAGACATAGTATTTCTCCTCTGTATTAAAAAAAAAAAAAAAAACCTGCTCACTCAAAAAATTTTAAGTTCCACTCTAAGGCTGGCCATATAGTTGTACAGTTTTCTTGTGCAATTTTCCTTTTTGATTTAGCAAAACCATATAATGAGGTCAAACCTAAACACTTTTAAAGAGGAAGTAAACCCTGATGGGTTTTACTTCCTCTTCTTCTCCCTGTATAGCCTGCAAATGAAAAGCATAATGGGCTAGTATGCATCGCATACTAGCCCATTATGTACCACTTACCTGCAAAAGAATTCAGCGACGTCCCCTGTGTGGGCAGCGTCCATCTTTTTGCCCTCTTCCTTCGGGGCCGCGGACTCCGGCTCGGTGATTTGCGGAGCCGCGTGACGTACACGCATGCGCACGGGAGCTGCGACCTACGGCATATGCTGTACCTAAAGGCTGTTTCTTCCCTGCGCATGTGCAGTGAAGATTTCCGGCGGACGTTTAGGAGATATTTCCACTACCTATAGGCAAGCCTTATTCTAGGCTTACCTATAGGTAAAAGTCAAAAAAGTGGGTTTACAGCCACTTTAATTTGTATGCAATCAGGCAGGCTACATAGTTGAAATTAAATCTAAACTAAATGGATTACCTTTCTGTTAAAAAAAAAAACTAAATGGATTAAGAAAATTTGTATAATGTATGGCCAGTTTTAAGATGACTTCTAGGCAGCTATAAGTTATAAATTAATGCAGCTGTATTAATACTTCAATAAATTATTTTAATGATGTCTACCTTTTTTAGTGTTGGTGATTAGATGCAATATTGGATGTGGGAAATTCTGCTCTCTGAAAAACGATACTGCAATTTTTTTTTATTTTTTTTTTTTATGCAAGAGGTGGGGGTAAATCATCCAATAAGGACAAATGTTCTGGTGACTGCTAAGATGGTAATTTCTTTCTTGGGTGATTTTTTTATTTTTTTTTCATTTCCTGGTATCTCTCAACAATAGGAAGTGAAGGTAAATCTCTCCTCAATGGGACAGAGACCGCAAAAAAAAAAATAGCCTGATGGGTTTTAACTTTCCCAACCTTATCGAAGACTAGATGAAAAACATATTTGGCTATGCATACACTATACAGTAAAAATTTCAAATAAAATATTTTCACATGCTTGTCTACAGCCTGTGCTATTGTACAATGTGGTGTTAATGGATTTTTTTTTTACTAATATATATATTTTTGTAGGTTGAGGATCTATTCACATTTTTACAATCTGAAGAGGATAAAATCTCATCATTTAAAAAGGATGTATCCAGGTACCTATTGCATACGTTACTGTGATTTTGTCTTTTAGACCATTGGTTTGTTGAAAGATTTTCTTTTTTCCCCTACCTTTTACATGATAGCAGATGAAAGAGTGAGAGGATGTTAAACTTCATTTGGTTCACGGCCAAAAGGCTCTTTTGTAATGGGGAGCAGATTAAAATCATACAGCTCCTCTCTAAACTGACTGCTCAGAAACCTTTGGGCAGCCATGACTGTGGCAGTGCAGTAGCATGTAGGTGAGCGGAGGGACCCTGAGGAGCTTCCTTGAAAGTAGGTGATCCCTGCTATATGCATGTCTTTTCTCGGATTCAGCTATTTAGGGGAGAAGCTAGGAAATTGAGATGCTTGTCCTTGGGTACAGTGCCTTGAAAAAGTATTCATACCCCTTAAAATTTTCCACATATTGTCATGTTACAACCAAAAATGTAAATGTATTTTATGTGATAGACCAGCACAAAGTGGCACATAATTGTGAAGTGGAAGGAAAATGATAAATAGTTTTCACTGTTTTTTACAAATAAATACCTGACAAGTGTGGCGTGTATTTGTATTCAGCATCCTTTACTCTGATACCCCTAACTAAAATCTAGCGGAACCAATTGCCTTCAGAAGTCACCTAATTAGTAAATAGACTCCACTTGTGTGCAGTTTAATCTCAGTATAAATACAGCTGTTCTGTGAAGCCCTCAGAGGGTTGTTGGAGAACCTTAGTCAACAAACCAAATCATGAAGGCCAAGGAACACACCAGACAGGTCATGGATAACGTTGTGTAGAAGTCTAAAGCAGGGTTAGGTTATAAAAAAAAATGTCCCAAGCGTTGAATATCTCACAGAGCACTGTTCAATCCATCATCCGAAAATGGAAAGAGTGTGGTACAACTGCAAACCTCCCAAAACATGGCACCCACCTAAACTGACAGGCTGGGCAAGGAGAGCATTAATCCGAGAAGCAGCCAGGAGGCCCATGGAGAGATCCACAGCTCAGGTGGGAGAGTTGGTCCACAGGACAACTATTAGTCGTGCTATTCACAAATCTGGCATTTATGAAAGAGTGGCAAGAAGAAAGCCATTAGGAAGAAAAGAACGGCTGCACACCACAGGAACGTTACGATTTTATTTAAAAAAAAATAGCAATAAACAGCCAACAAAGACGGTGTCCGAACCCAGGAGGTGACATGTGCGTTTCACACTGACACTCTGTCTTTGTTGGCTGTTTATTGCTATTTTTTTTTTTTTTAAATAAAATCGTTGGAACATTCCTATGGTGTGCAGCCGTTCTTTTCTTCCTATTGATCATCGGTGGCGGTCCGTGGCTTGCATCCAGCGCATTCGAACTGTAGTGACTGCTTGCCTGGAGTGGCGTTTTTCTTGTGTGAATAAAAAGAAAGCCATTGTTGAAAGAAAGCCATAAGAAGTCTCTTTTTCAGTTTGTGAGAAACCATGTGGGGGACACAGCAAACATGTGGAATAAGGTGCTCTGGTCAGGCGAGACCAACATTTTACTTTTTGGCCTAAAAGAAAAACTGTGTGTGTAGCGGAAAGCTAACCCTGCACATCACCCCGAACATACCATCCCCACGTGAAACATGGTGGTGGCAGCATCATGTTGTGGGGATGCTTTTCTTCAGCAGGGACAGGGAAGCTTGTCAGAGTTGATGGAAAGATGGATGGAGCCAAATACAGGGCAATTTTAAAAGAAAACCTGTAAGAGTCTGCAGAAGACTTGAGACTGGGGCAGAGTTTCACTTTCCAGCAGGACAACTACCCTAAACATACAGCCAGAGCTACAATGGAATGGTTTAGGTCAAAGCATATTCATGTGTTAGACTGGCCCAATCAAAGTCCAGACCTAAATCCAATTGAGAATCTGTGGCAAGACTTGAAAATTGCTGTTCACAGACACTCTCCATCCAATCTGACAGAGCTTGAGCTATTTTGCAAAAAAGAATGGGCAAAAATGTCACTCTCCTAGATGTGCAAAGCTGGTAGAGACATACCCAAAAAGTCCTGCAGCTGTAATTGCAGTGAAAGGTGGTGGTTGTACAAAGTACAACTTTGAATACAAATGCACAACACACTTCATATATTTATTTGTAAAAAACATCTTATCATTTTTCTTCCACTTCACAATTATGTGCCACTTTGTGCTGGTCTATCACATAAAATACATGTACATTTTTTTGGTTGTAACTTGACAAAATGTGGAAACTGTCAAGGGGTATGAATACTTTTTCAAGGCACTGTATAACTTTTAGCTTTCAAACACTGGACCAGCATGTTTAATTAAAGAATCCTGTAATATTCAAGCCTCTGAATACAGTAGACAAGCAGACTAAGGACATGGATTACTGGAACCATGTCCTGTGGTCTGATAAGACCAAGATAAATGTCTTTGGTTCAGATGGTGTCAAGCGTGTGTGGCTGCAACCAGGTGAGGAATACAAAGACAAGTGTGTCTTGCCTACAGTCAAGCGTTGTGGTATCATGGTCTGGGGATGCATGAGTGCTACCAGCACTGGGACGCTAGAGTTCATTGAGGGAACCATGAATGCCAACATGCACTGTGAGCTACTGAAGCAGAACATGATCCCCTCCCTTCAGAGACTAGGCCACAGGGCAGTATTCCAACATAACGACCCCAAACACACCTTCAAGACAACCACTGCCTTGCTAAAGAAGCTGAGGGTAAAGGTGATTGACTGGCCAAGCATGTCTCTAGACCTAAACCCTATTGAGCATCTGTGAGGCAACCGCAAACGGAAGGTGGAGGGGCACAAGGTCTCTAACATCCACCAGCTCTGTAATGTCATCATGGAGGCGTGGAAGTGGACTCCAGATGCAACCATGCCCAAGAGGGTTAAGGGAGAGCTGAAAAAAAAATGGTGGGCACACAAAATATTGACACTTTTAGACATTAATGGCTGTGTGTTAAGTTATTTTGAGGGGACAGCAAATTCACACTGTTATACAAGCTGTACACTCACTACTTTACATTGTAGCAAAGTGTAATTTCTTCAGTGTTGTCACATGAAAAGATATAATAAAATATTTACAAAAATGTGAGGGGTATACTCCCTTTTGAGAGATTGTGTGTGTGTGTGTGTGTGTGTGTGTGTGTGTGTGTATACGTACGTACGTACGTACGTACATACATACATACATACATACATACATACATACATACATACATACATACATACATACATACAGTTAGGTCCATATATATTTGGACACAGGCACAAATCCTCATCTTCTCGGGTCTCTCGCCAGCGAGCCTGGCTTCTCCTCTTATCGGAAGCCTCTTGCTATTGTGGAATTCCTGTGGGCTCAATCCCGAGACACGAATTCTGACTCAGCCCTGTGCCCCTTCACCAAGAAAAAAATGAAAAAAATGATAAGGGGTCTGCCCCTTCACCACCACATCATAACCTTTTACCCCCTCCCACAAAAACTGTAGCAGTTGACTTTCACCTGTCCCAGGATCCAGCGGTGTGCTTACCCCAGTCATGTTCTCCCTGTGTCCTCCCTCGCCGGATTCACAATACTCATGCGCGAACGTCCCTGCGGTCTGTAACTGGTCCCGAAGTCTTCTGGGACCTATCAAGACCTCGGAAAGGAAAGGGGAGGGAGAACTTCTGCTTCTGATCATAAGTCAATTGGAGCATTAGTAGGAGAAGGTACCTGTCAAAACCGGTGTATGGATGTACATGTTGCATTGTGTACATGCATAACAGCGTACAATGGCTCTTTTGGCCACTGCTCAGAGACAACGTGTAAGTCATTGATTATGCACTATTGATTTTACATGGTGGTCCCTCTGACAGCTTTGGGAGGAGCTGTTTACGTCTATGTGGAATTTGATTGGCCAAGCCAATCAAATTATACACCGGCAGAAACTGCTGCTCCCACTGGCCGTCAGAACAGACCTGATGGGGGGGGGGGGGGGGCTTGCCTGTGTATTATTGTTGGTGGCAAGATTGGCATCCTTGGTTGCTAGTATACGGGTGGCAGAAACTGCTAGCTGTGGTGGCCAACAAACTATTTACACTATGATTGTACACATGTAAACGTTCAAACATTACATGTGTGAAAAATCGCATATACACAGGATCTTGCTGGCAGCATAGAAATCTGTTGTAAAATGGGCACGCAGCCCCATACAGCGTAAAGAGCTGTTGTCATTTTGTTTTGCGTGTAGATAGCTTATTAAAAAGAATGAATACACATGTCCACGAAGTCCGCCGAGTTTTATAGGTGCGACCAAATGAGTGCACAAACGCAAAACCTGTGCGTCTGTACCTGTCAAAGTTGGCTGTCTGGGTGGGTTCTAACAGCCAATGCCTGCCTATTCACTTTAAATAGGCTGCCGTGATGCAGCTGAGGGCTAGTACAAAAAGTAAATAAACGTCTCTTCACACTCTATGGGGCCGAGCATCCATATGAATGATCCCATAAACGTAGGCACAAAATTATTTACAGTAACTTCATCTCTTTCACAAAACTCTTTCTTTTAAATCAAACCTGTTTGTGTTAAAGAAAACAAAAATCTTCTAGGAAGAAAAGGGGGGAAATGTGAGGCCGCATACCTCTGGGATTTTTTGAGTGGTATCTAAATAGACTAGTATATAGGGACAAATAGAGATGTATATATAAAAATAAAGAATTTTATTTTCCCTTAGGGGTAGAAAACAACAAGGACACAGATAATACATCCATACTTTACAGACATATAAGTTAAATCAGATGAAGGTGTGGAGCTTCGCCATACTCGACATGTTTCACTCTATGGAGTTTCTTCAGGAGTTTGATAGGTTAAGCTCAAAGGTGTACTGAAATAACAAAATTGCATAAGCAACGCATCCTTATTCAAAAAATGTACAGAACAAGTGTACATGTTCATACAGTGTATGGAGCAATTGGCTCAGAACAAAATATACATCTAGATGAATGAGCAATGGATACATAATTACAAGTTTGGTATAAATATAGGGAGGGACATAGAAAGCAGAGGGAGGGCTTGAAAAGTAAAACCAGGCAGAACTTACCGCAGGAACTTGGATTGGTCTAGAATGTGTCTGCTTACATCAAATATAAATTTTTGTATAAAAACAAATAGATTATGAAGAGAGATGAAGTCGCTTCCAAAGTGCCACAAAACAGCACAGTGTCGCTTGCAGAGAGTCACGCTATAATGTTTGGAGGGATAAATGGGACTAATTAGTCAAGTAGTAAATGTAGGGGGTTCAAGGTGATAAAATTGTATTCATTGATGAAAAATAACTAAATAAATGGTACCTGTTGCAAAGTACGCTGAGAGTAACCGAGCTTAATAAAAGTTCAGTATAGTATGCAAGTTTAGTAGTTGCAGTTAATCCAAAGAATGTTGTTTGGGGAGTCAGCCTAGGGTTTATCTGCAATGAACCAGAGTGAAAATGAAAAGCACTCCGTTAATTGCTGAATGTAAATGAAGAAAGCAAAATGATGAGTTGTAAAAAGGGGAAAAAATAAATCATGTGTATGAAGAAAAGTCTTACCCTGTTTTGTGCTGAATATCTGTAGCGGAATTGGCCATTGAGTGGGGACAGATAAACCGCCCTACACCACTCCTGTGCTAAGGATTCCATGCAGAAAAGAAAAGGCAGAGGGAACTGCCTTATATAGCGGCTCTCCGACCCGGCGGCGTCTGACATCACCGCCGGGTCGCGGGCGCCAAAAAGGCTGCATCCGGCCATGGACGTCCGTAGATGAGTGGTGCGCATGCGTCAGCGACGAACCTTGTCGCCGGCGCATGACGTCAGAAGGCGCGTCGCTGGGAGGCGGCGCGTCAGCGGCCATCTTGGATTATCCAAGTTTGCCCACATCTCTGACTAGAGGAGAGTGGGCAAAGACCTCCATAGTGGCAGGTAACCCCCGGAAGGCGAGCATAAATTGCCACCGGGGGAAAAAAACAACCAGAATGGATGGGGAATAGATCCAGGAAGGCAAGGGCGGACCAGGCCAGAGCAAGCCAAAGGGTGGGGGGGGGCCCACTGCGAAAGAAGATGCAAAGCTGGTCTAGGTTGCTATGCCTCAAAAGAAAGCCACCCCCGGGGCGCCCATACAAGCGACTGTAAAGCGTGCGGCAGTGGACATTTTTATAGGAAGCATCTCTCAAGGAATACAGTATTAATCAATGTGGCAATCCACAACCACAATGATAAAACGGAAAAGGTGCCAAGTTCAACATATGTGATGAGTCTGCCCAGCCACATCTGTCCTCCATCTGCTTTGAACAAAGTAGAGAGTTATTTATATCTTGTTAAGGTCATCAATTACATGTTCATGTTAAATGACATGCTACATTAGTCTATTACAAATGATACAGGCAAGCAAATTATAGAAAGAATGAGATAAAGTAAATAACATAAAAATACCATAAAAATGATAGGGGGGGGGGGGGGGGGGGGGGGGAAGGGGGGAAACATAGAGGACAAAGCAGAATAGTGTGAATGATCCCCATATAGATCTCAAGGTGCCCTTAATTAGAGGAATGATTTGTAGCTGAGAGCATCGTTCAGGCCTGGGTAAATGGTGGCTTTGAGATCAAAGATCCAACGAGCCTCACGTTGGAGTAGGGTGCGATCATAATTACCACCTCTTTCACCTGGAGGCACATGCTCTAGTGCGAAAAAGTGCATTTTTTGATCATCATGGGCATGAAATAGTCCCATGTGACGACTAATTGGAGTTTCCATCTTCTTCCCACGGACAAGATTTACATGATCTCTTATGCGGTGGAAGAATGGACGTTTTGTTTTACCAATATAAAAGGCTGTGCATTCGCATAGCATAATGTATACTATGCCAATGGATTGGCAATTAACCAAAAAATTGGGTTTAAAAATGCGTTTGTTTGGTAAAGTGATTTGTTTGGATGCATGTACGTAGCGACAGAACTTTAATTGCCACCAAAAAAAATGTTGGAACCAAACCTTGTCATAAATGCAACTTCTGTCGCTACGTACATGCATCCAAACAAATCACTTTACCAAACAAACGCATTTTTAAACCCAATTTTTTGGTTAATTGCCAATCCATTGGCATAGTATACATTATGCTATGCGAATGCACAGCCTTTTATATTGGTAAAACAAAACGTCCATTCTTCCACCGCATAAGAGATCATGTAAATCTTGTCCGTGGGAAGAAGATGGAAACTCCAATTAGTCGTCACATGGGACTATTTCATGCCCATGATGATCAAAAAATGCACTTTTTCGCACTAGAGCATGTGCCTCCAGGTGAAAGAGGTGGTAATTATGATCGCACCCTACTCCAACGTGAGGCTCGTTGGATCTTTGATCTCAAAGCCACCATTTACCCAGGCCTGAACGATGCTCTCAGCTACAAATCATTCCTCTAATTAAGGGCACCTTGAGATCTATATGGGGATCATTCACACTATTCTGCTTTGTCCTCTATGTTTCCCCCCTTCCCCCCCCCCCCCCCCCTATCATTTTTATGGTATTTTTATGTTATTTACTTTATCTCATTCTTTCTATAATTTGCTTGCCTGTATCATTTGTAATAGACTAATGTAGCATGTCATTTAACATGAACATGTAATTGATGACCTTAACAAGATATAAATAACTCTCTACTTTGTTCAAAGCAGATGGAGGACAGATGTGGCTGGGCAGACTCATCACATATGTTGAACTTGGCACCTTTTCCGTTTTATCATTGTGGTTGTGGATTGCCACATTGATTAATACTGTATTCCTTGAGAGATGCTTCCTATAAAAATGTCCACTGCCGCACGCTTTACAGTCGCTTGTATGGGCGCCCCGGGGGTGGCTTTCTTTTGAGGCATAGCAACCTAGACCAGCTTTGCATCTTCTTTCGCAGTGGGCCCCCCCCCACCCTTTGGCTTGCTCTGGCCTGGTCCGCCCTTGCCTTCCTGGATCTATTCCCCATCCATTCTGGTTGTTTTTTTCCCCCGGTGGCAATTTATGCTCGCCTTCCGGGGGTTACCTGCCACTATGGAGGTCTTTGCCCACTCTCCTCTAGTCAGAGATGTGGGCAAACTTGGATAATCCAAGATGGCCGCTGACGCGCCGCCTCCCAGCGACGCGCCTTCTGACGTCATGCGCCGGCGACAAGGTTCGTCGCTGACGCATGCGCACCACTCATCTACGGACGTCCATGGCCGGATGCAGCCTTTTTGGCGCCCGCGACCCGGCGGTGATGTCAGACGCCGCCGGGTCGGAGAGCCGCTATATAAGGCAGTTCCCTCTGCCTTTTCTTTTCTGCATGGAATCCTTAGCACAGGAGTGGTGTAGGGCGGTTTATCTGTCCCCACTCAATGGCCAATTCCGCTACAGATATTCAGCACAAAACAGGGTAAGACTTTTCTTCATACACATGATTTATTTTTTCCCCTTTTTACAACTCATCATTTTGCTTTCTTCATTTACATTCAGCAATTAACGGAGTGCTTTTCATTTTCACTCTGGTTCATTGCAGATAAACCCTAGGCTGACTCCCCAAACAACATTCTTTGGATTAACTGCAACTACTAAACTTGCATACTATACTGAACTTTTATTAAGCTCGGTTACTCTCAGCGTACTTTGCAACAGGTACCATTTATTTAGTTATTTTTCATCAATGAATACAATTTTATCACCTTGAACCCCCTACATTTACTACTTGACTAATTAGTCCCATTTATCCCTCCAAACATTATAGCGTGACTCTCTGCAAGCGACACTGTGCTGTTTTGTGGCATTTTGGAAGCGACTTCATCTCTCTTCATAATCTATTTGTTTTTATACAAAAATTTATATTTGATGTAAGCAGACACATTCTAGACCAATCCAAGTTCCTGTGGTAAGTTCTGCCTGGTTTTACTTTTCAAGCCCTCCCTCTGCTTTCTATGTCCCTCCCTATATTTATACCAAACTTGTAATTATGTATCCATTGCTCATTCATCTAGATGTATATTTTGTTCTGAGCCAATTGCTCCATACACTGTATGAACATGTACACTTGTTCTGTACATTTTTTGAATAAGGATGCGTTGCTTATGCAATTTTGTTATTTCAGTACACCTTTGAGCTTAACCTATCAAACTCCTGAAGAAACTCCATAGAGTGAAACATGTCGAGTATGGCGAAGCTCCACACCTTCATCTGATTTAACTTATATGTCTGTAAAGTATGGATGTATTATCTGTGTCCTTGTTGTTTTCTACCCCTAAGGGAAAATAAAATTCTTTATTTTTATATATACATCTCTATTTGTCCCTATATACTAGTCTATTTAGATACCACTCAAAAAATCCCAGAGGTATGCGGCCTCACATTTCCCCCCTTTTCTTCCTAGAAGATTTTTGTTTTCAATAAAATTGGGATTTTGGTATCGCCACTTGTTCAAACTTCTTCATCTAACAAACTAAATGTTTGTGTTAAAGGTGAACTCAATCTAAAATTATTTTGTTTTATTCATTTTTATGTGGGAGGAAAAGTGGGTTGAATCACCTTTTGGATACTTGTGTAAATAATAAAGATTCTGCTTTTTAATGGTCATAGCAGCTGGGTGTAACTGGGCATGTATGTGGAAAGACAGAGGACAGCATGTTAACCAGTTTGCTAGGACTATGCAAAATTGAAATCTCACTTTTTAGGTAGAGCTGACTTTTTCAAATTGTATGTGCTATATTATGTTTAACAAATTATATCTGTTTTGTTTAAGGAAACTGGATACAGAAGCCCTTAAAGAAGTGTCTGCATTTCAGCTACCTTTCTTTGGTATTGATCATGCAGAACTTAACCAACAAATTTTTGCTTACAAGAAAAAAATGAAAGCCAACGTAATTGAAGCCGACAGCAATGAACATTCTCAGCGACAGCAAGAACAACTTGCCGCAATTAGGAAACAGAATTTTCAAAGGAAAAAAATGAAAAATGATAAGGCGTCTGCTTATGACCTCAGCCCACAGGATTATCAGTTGCTCAGTGCCATGGACTCTGAGGAACAAGAGGAGATTGACTTTGAACTACATGCTGACCAAGTGACATTACTTGAAGAGGAGGAACCAAATGGTGACATCTCTCAAAAATAAGCATTTAATAGTGGCTATATCTGCCAAGAGCAAACCCATATTTTTTTTTTTTTTACTGCTATGATAACTTGGACACTGCTGCATTGGAATTTTGTCCTGGATTATTTGTACCTTTTTCAATACGTTGTAAAAAGTCTGTACATTTTTTTTAATGTTAGGACTGCTAAATAAATGTTATAATATCAATGGTTTATATAATAGGGATTTTTTCTTTGAAGATTTGTGATATCTGTAAACTTTGATGAAGGTAATTTAAGCCACTTTAATACAGGGCACTTATACACCTTCCGGCCCAGACTAATTTTCAGCTTTCAGCACTATCACATTTTGAATGACAATTTTGCGGCCATGCTATGCTGTACCCAAATGACATTTTTATAAATTTTTTTCTCCCACAAATAGAGCTTTCTTTTGATAGTATGTGATCACTACTGGGGTTTTTATTTTTTGCGTTTAAAAAAAAAAAACACAGATGAGGTGGCACTGATGAGGCATTTATATGTAGTCTTGATAGGTGGCACTGATAAGCAGCACTGATATACACTGATGGGCACTCATAGGTGCCACTGGAGGGCACTTATAGGTGGAACTGATAGGCATCCCTGGTGGGCATCCTCGGGGGCACTGCTAATTAGTGCAGACCACCCCCCCCCCCCCCCCTTGTCAGGAGAGAAGCAGATCGGCTCTTCTCTACTCTCGCCTGCCAGTGCGAGTAAAGGAAAAGTTGATACAAGGCTTTTCTTGTTTACACTGTGATCAGCTGTGATTGGCTCTTTACCTCGATCAGAGATACGGTGTGTCAGACTGATCCACCACACCACCGATCGCCAAGCTGCGTGCCCCCGTAGCTTGTCCTGCTGAACGTCATATGACGCCCAGTCAGGATAACGGAACCACTTTCCTGGCATCCTTTTGCTATATGGCGGGCGGGAAGTGGTTAAAGTGATTGTAAAGTCAGGTTTTTTTTTTTTTTGAGGCCTCATGCAGAGCCACTACCAATGCCAGGAAAAAGCAGCTGTAAAAACGTGCTTTTAGTAGTTTTTTGCATTGGTGTTAATACATGTTTATCCACACTAGCTTTTAGCAGCGATTTGAATAGAAGTCACACCACAAGTCGGATCATGATGATCCGACTTGCGGTGCGACTTCTACGCTGAGGATCTTGAAGGGGAACCCTCGCCAAAATGGGGGAAAAAAAATTGGCGTGGGGTTCCCCCCAAAATCTATACCAGACCCTTATCCGAGCATGCATGCCAGGAAAGAGGGGGGAACCAGCGAGCAGCCCCCCCCCCCCTCCTGGACCATAGCAGAACACATGGGGAGGGGTGTTGGTTGGTTGGCTTAGCTTTGCGCCCCCCCCAACCCCAAAGCACCTTGTCCCCATGTTGATATGGAAAAGGGCCTCTTCCTGACAACCCTGGTGGGTGGTTGTCGGTCTGCGGGCGAGGGGGGGCTTTTTCAGAATCTGGAAGTCCTCAGATCCCAGCCCCCCACCCTATGTGATTGAGTTGGGGTACATTGTACCCACTACCCATTCACCCAAAAAGTGTCAAAAATACAGAGTACACAGGTTTTTGATAAAGCAGCTCCGGCATCTCTTCTCCTTCTGATTTCTTTTCCCTCTGGCAATGTTTTCATCCTCCGATTCTTCTCCCTGCGCTGATGTCCATCTTTCGCCGCTGGTTATCCTCTCTGCTGTCTTCTCCCACTGTTCGTCCTCCGATGTTCTCCTGATGCTTTCTTCCTCTATAATGCTGGGTCTGCCGTGTGCCATTACTTATATAGCCCTTGTGACTTCATTACTGCCCATCATGCCCCAGCTGGTGATGTCACGTGAGGTCTCCGGATGAGGTCACTGGGTGGCCCAGCCCCATGGCTATATAAGTAATGGCACACGGCGGACCCAGCAGTACAGCAGGAAAGAGCGTCGAAGAACATCGGAGGAAGAACAGAGGGAGGAGACAGCAGAGAGAGGAGACCTGGCAGTGGGAGAAGAGAGCAGAGAACCGGAGGACGAAGACATCGCCGGTGGGAGAAGAAATCGCAAGGAGAAGAGACCCTGGAGCTACTTAAAGTAATTTTTTAATCAAGAGAACAAGCTTGTCCCAGAAAAACAAAGCTAAATCTCCTGGAAATCCCCTTTCTTCTGAGCCTACGATAGGTTCCTTCTATTTCTCGAAGGCCTTCAAGTCCAAGGCAAAGCATGGAACTCATATCTACCATAAGGCCTGGACACCCAAGTCCTTAATGCTCTGCAGCAACTCCACTTGCAGGTGTCATTGCTGTTGTGCCAGAGAAATAATGGTTTCAAGGTTTCTATTCAAACCACTCCTAAGTCCACCATTCCTAAGGTAAAGGGCATCAGTCCTATACTGGATCTGAAAGTTCTGAAAACTTTCCTCTGGGTACAAATGTTTCCACATGGAACTCTATTTAACCACTTCCCATCTGGGCCAATTCTGGCACTTTGCTCCTACATGTAAAAATCATAATTTTTTTTTCAAGAAAATTACTCGGAACCCCCCAAACATTATATATGTTTTTTTTAGCGGAGACCCTATGAAGAAAATGGCAGCTGTTGCAACTTTTTATGTCGCAAGGTATTTGCGTAGTGATTTTTTTTCAAACGCGTTAGGCCAATTTTTTTTTTTTGTATAATGTGAAAGATGATGTTATGCCGAGTAAATAGATACCTAACATGTCACACTTTACAATTGCTCGTGGAACAGTGCCATACTTTGGTTCTTAAAAATTTCCATAGGCGACGCTATAAAAAAATGTTACAGGTTACCTGTTTAGAGTTAGGCCCCTTTCACACTGGGGCGGTTTGCAAGCGCTATTGCGCTAAGAATAGCGCCTGCAAACCGACCCGAAACAGCTGTTGCTGTATCTTCAGTGTGAAAGCCCGAGGGCTTTCACACTAAAGTGGTGCGCTTGCAGGACGCTCAAAAATGTCCTGCAAGCCACATCTTTGGCTCGCTATAGGAGCGGTATATTTACCGCTCCTATAGCGCCCGGTCCCATTGAAAACAATGGGGGAGCGCGCCGAACCCGCCCGAAAAACGGCGCTACAGCGGCGGTTTGCGGGCGGTATTGACCCTTTTGCGGCCGCTCGCGGGGGGTAAAAACACCCCGCGAGCGGCCGCAATGCGCCGCTAAAACGCCGGTAAAGCGGCGCTAAATATAGCGCCGCTTTACCGCCAGCGCCCCCACCGCTCCAGTGTGAAAGTAGCCTTAGAGAGGCGGTCTTGGGCTAGAATTGTTACTCCACTCTAACGTTTGCGGCGAAACCTCACGGTTTGAACGCCGTTTACATATGTGGGAGTTTTTTTATTGTTTCTTTTATTTGAATTTTTTTTATTTTTACACTTTTCCCTTTAAAAAAAAAAAATTTAGATCACTTTTATTCCTATTCCTATTACAAGTAATGTAAACATCCCTTGTAATAGGAATAGTGTGTGACAGGTCCTCTTTTTGGAGAGATGTGGGGTCTATAAGACCCCACATCTCTCCTCCAGGCAGGAAAGACCGAGATCAAAAGAAAAAAATAAACAGTCTCAGCCTTTCCAGCCAACTCCCTGGCAATGTTTACTTCCGCTGGGGCGGATGTGGCGTCCTAACATCGCACCCGGGCCTCCAAAGGTTATAGAGATTGCCAGGGACCATCTGTCCCTTGGAAATCTCTATGCTCGACTTCTGGCGCTGGTGGATTCCTTCTCCGGCTCATCAATTCCATGGGCGAGCTGGTAGATAATCCTCCACATTGTGTAAAAAGGCTGTTTGCTCGTCTTCTCTGATCCTTACACTGACTCACAATAATTTCCTGATACCACAGAGTCTATGGAATCAGGCTGCACATGCTCAGTTTGGTGTGTATTGCTAGAGAGCTTTTTTTTGTTCTTGGGAGGATACATGTGATCAGCACAAGGCCAATCAGCACTGTCGAGACTGAGGGTCAGGGGTCTTGCAGTCTCATATTTCAGTTAGGAAACTACTATAAGCTTTAACCAGTGCTTGGCTGGACACTGATAGAAGTCACAAGACTGCTCTAACTGCGGACAAGAAAAGGTATTTAGCAGTATATATTTACTACAATAATTGCTTTTCTATGCTCTGTGTACTGTGGGAGACCAAATATTGTGAATGCAGGGTCTTGGGTTTAGTAACACTTTAAGTTTGTTTCCTTGTATCTGTGAGACATCCTGGGCTGTGTGGAGATCAAGGATGCCTACTTGCATGTCCCCATCTTTCCGGTGCATCAATGCATCCTGCATTTGGCTGTGAGCTCACAACAGTAACAATTTGTTGCTCTTTCCTTTGGTCTGACCACTGCACCTTGAGTTTTCACCAAAGTGATAGGCCCGGGTTCTTGCTTTGCTTCTTTCCCAGGACATCCCTGTGGTAGGATATCTGGATAGTCTTCTGACAGAAGAACATCCTGCAGAGATTCAGGTGGATCCTGAAATTCCAGGAATTATCACAGGAACCATCTCATCGCTAGGAGTATCTGGGCCTGATCCCGGATCGGGCCCTATCCAAGGTTTTCCTCTCTCAGGAAAAACTCCACACACTCCGCTCTGGCACGTCCATGTTCAGATTTATTTTGCATTCCAGCAGCCAACGGACCCTCTACTTTTGCATGTGGGTTCTGGGCATAATGGTGACCGCCTTCAAGGCGGTTATGTTCTCCCAATTCCATGCCAAATCATTGCAGCTCAACATTCCGGCTGCGTGGGACAAGAGAGCTTAGTCTCTAGACCGTCCACCTGATCTGAAAACTAGGTTTGCCTTGGTATCAGGCTTCTGTTTCATGGATTTGCAAGGCTGCTGTCTGGTGTTCTGTTCACATGTTTAACATTTACCAGGCCTCAGCTAATGCCAAGCTAATCTGTATGTTTCATGGGCCTGTTAGCCTTCATTTTGCTGTGTTGCTCACCACTCAGTTGGTCTGCTTTTGGATGTATCTGACTGCTTCTGCTGTACTATTAAGAAAATAGAATTTTTTATTTACTGTAAATTCTATTTCTTGGAGTACATTACAGGACACAGGTCCTTCCCATCTGTTTCTTATGACCCAGTCTTAAATTTGCTTGGTACAAAACTGATGCGTGATGCATGCTGGGAGTAGGAACTAGGGTTATATTGGGATGTCCCTACAGCTGTTGGTTGCCTGTGTCCATTTTTGTGAAAGCAGCTGCTTTACTATATGAAGTGGCAATGATAAAATCAATAAGATAGTGTTAAAAAAGATAAATGTTTTCTTACAGCTACCAATCAACTACTAATTTTCAATGAAAAAATATATGAATATTTTATTCAAGGGAATTAATTTAACCGATTGCCGACTAGCCACCGCAGTTATACTGCGGTAGAAAGGCGCGGGCAGGCGAATCGCCGTCATGTTACCTCGCTCCTTAAGGCGGCCACTAGGTGCCCGCAGCTCGCCCCCGGAGCCGATGCGAGTGTCCGGCGGTCTCGATGACTGCCGGACTCCCGTGATCGCTCGTAACATGGCGAGAACGGGGATCTCTGTGTAAACGCAGAGATCCCGGTTCTCTGAGGGGAGAAGTGACAGATCGTCTTTATACAAAGTATGAATAGCAATCTGTCATCTCCCCTAGTCAGTCCTCTCCCCCCTTCAGTTAGAACACACACTAGGGAACACAATTAACCCCTTGAGTGCCCCCTAGTGTTAACCCCTTCACTGCCAGTGAAATTTTTTACAGTAATCAATGCATTTTTATAGCATTGAGTGCTGTATAAATGCCAATGGTCCCAAAAATGTGTCAAAATTGTCCGATGTGTCTGCCATAATGTCGCAGTCCCAAGAAAAATCACAGATCGCCGCCATTACTAGTAACAAAAAAAATAATAATTATAAAAATGCTATAAATCTATCCCCTAGACGCTATAACTTTTGTGCAAACCAATTAATATACGCTTATGGCGATTTTTATTACCAAAAATATGTAGAAGAATACATATCTGGTATGGGCATGCAGGGGCATCAAATATATAAATCAGATCTGTCTTAAGGGCAAATTGCAGACTTTTGACAGGTTAAAACAACAATATAATTTACCTAACTCACACCTGTTTAGATTCCTAAAGCTTAGACACGCTTTTAATACTTAATTTGAAAATGCTCCTGTAGCCTTTTATACCTCGAATCTGGGGACTCTGCTCAGAGATGAAGCTCTATCTAAGCCCTTATCCACCATATATAAAGTAGACATGTGCACAACAAAAAAATTTGTTTATTTTCGTTTTGTTTTTTTCGTTTCCGAAAAAAAATAGTTTTTTTTCGTTTCCGTTGATTCGTAACTATTCGTGGATTCGTAACGATTCGTAAGTCGTCGGTGTTCGTATTCGTAACGATTCGTACATTCGTAAGCGTTATTTTTTCGTTGATTCGTTTTTTCGTTAGTTTAATTTTTTGACGCATTCGTATTTATTCGTACATTCGTAACATTCGTAGATTCGTAATCGGAGCATAATTCATAATTTTATGTAATGTGTATGCTATTATTACATTTTAATAATTTACGAATCGAAAAAAAAAGTTACGAATCGAAAAAAAAAAAGTTACGAATCGGAAAAAAAAGTTACGAATGTACAAATTTTTTTGTTCAATAGAGACACGGAAAATTACAAATCGAAAAAAATTAAATAAAAAAAAGTTACGAATAGAAAAAAAAGTTACGAATCGAAAAAAAAAAAGTTACGAATCGGAAAAAAAGTTACGAATCGAAAAAAAAGAAGTTACGAATCGAAAAAAAAAGTTACGAATGTACGAATTTTTTTGTTCAATACATTCGAAGCACGTTTAGCAGCACCATTGTAAGGGATGCGGAAAATTACCAATTCAACAAAAAAAAAAAGTTACGAATGTACAAATTTTTTCGTTCGTTTTCGTTTTTCGGATTTTCTTCATTAGTACATTCGTTGTTTCTAACTATTTTTTTTCGGATTCGTTCGATTCGAATGATTCGTTAATCAGATTCGTTATTCGGATTTGTACGATTCGAATGATTCGTTCATTCGTACGAAAACGAACAAACGAAAATAACGAAAAAAAAAGAAAAACGAAAAAAAAACGAAACGAATTGCACATATCTAATATAAAGAATTACTCCCTAACGTTTACACGGGACAAAGTGGGAGGTAGATTTCCCTACATTAGACACAGAAGATTGGGAAGAAATGTGGGAATACCCATTTTCTCAGTTAGTATCAGCTAGAGATAAATGAGTGCAATTTAAAATAGTACATAAGGTATATTACACGCCTGTACGTCTACATAGAATGTATCCATCTGTCTCTGCCTCCTGCTGGAGATGCAACTCACCCACAGCGGATTTCATTCATATTTTCTGGAATTGTCCTAAGATTGAAATTTTTTGGGTCGAGATAACCAAATTTATTTTGACTGTCACCACCATCCCTGTGCCATTGTCCGTAGAGGTATGTCTGCTGGGACTGGTTGAACCACTGGCCCCACGCCGGCGATTAGAACCCTGCTAGGACTATTACTATACTATGCCCGTAAATCTATAGTACTCAGATGGAAGGCCTCAGCCGCACCTACTATAATGCTCTATGCTTCTGCAGACAGACCCCTGCTCATATTCTTCAAATCCATTTTTGGAGAATCTATGGAACATGTTTTTCTTGATGAGAAATCCCCAAATTCTAAACTTGAATTCAACTTTAAAGTAAATCTATTGGCATATAAATAAGAGAGCAAATATGTGCTAACTAAACCCGTTTTTAACGCATACTGTTGGACAGGTTACATAGCTAGTAAGGTTGAATAAAGACACCAGTCCATCTAGTTCAACCTGAGTGAGTGTCTACAATTGTCCCTATCTCTGTACATTGTGTCTCATTAAGATGCTCATCAATTTTACTATTATTTTATTTAAGGTACCCATATAGCGCCGTCAATTTACGCTCCACATCATACATCGCCTACTCACATCAGTCCCTACCCTCAAGGATCCCACAATCCAAGGTCCCCAACTCGCATTCATATACTATAGCCAATTTTTTGGACAAAAGCCAATTAACCGACCAGCATGTCTTTGGAGTGTGGGAGGAAACCCACACAGGCACAGAGAGAACATGCAAACTCCAGGCAGGTAGTGTCGTGGTTGGGCTTTGAACCAGCAACCTTTTTTACTGCTAGGTGAGAGTGCTACCCACTACACCACTGTGCTGCCCGGTTGGTAAGGTTAATTTGGTTGGTAAGCAGACTGGTTGGAGTTGAGCTGAGAATTTCTCTGGTTTTGTCTTTCATGCATTGCCCTTCCATGTGCTCCTTGCTGTGAAGGCCAGTTATGGGGGCAGGGGCCATTTTGTTTGTTACTGATGTAATATTGGTGAGGGGACACACTGAACACCTTTGCTGCCATTGTGCGCGGGTGTCCAATGTGCCCCTGTGCCTTTAACCACTTGCCAACTGGCCGCAGTACATATACTGCGGCAGGTCAGCTCTATTGCGCAAAACAACGTACCTGTATGTCATTTAATGCAATAGACAGCGGGGGCGGCCAGAGGGGGATCGCTCGCCTCCACAGAGGGGCAGAACGGGGATATGCCTATGTAAACAAGGCAGATCCCCATTCTGACAGGGAAGAACACAGTGATCTTGTGTTCCTGCTAAGCAGAAACATTGATCTGTGTTTATTCAGCGAGTTCATCCCCCACACAGTAAGCAAGCACCCCCTAGGGGCACACTTAACCCTTTGATCGCCCCTGGTGTTAACCCCTTCCCTACCAGTGTCATTAGTACAGTAACAGTGCATATTTTTAGCACTGTTCACTTTAATAATGTCACTGGTTCCCAAAAAAGTGTCAAAAGTGTCAGTTAGGTGTCCGATTTGTCTGCCGCAATGTCGCAGTCCCGCTAAAAATCTCTGATCGTCGCCATTACTAGTAAAAAAAAATCCATAAAAATATTTCATAGTTTGTAGATGCGATAACTTTTGGGCAAACCGATATATACGCTTATTGGGATTTTTTTAACAAAAATATGTAGCAGAATACATATTGGCCTAAACTGATTTTTAAAAAAAAATTTATTAGATATGTTTTATAGCAGAAAGTAAAAAAAATATTTTTTTTTTTTCAAAATTATTAATGTTTATAGCGCAAAAAATAAAAACCGCAGAGGTGATCAAATACCACCAAAAAAATGCTCTATTTGTGGGGAAAAAAGGGACATTAATTGTATTAGTTTACAGCATCGCACGACCACGCAATTGTCAGTTAAAGTAAGGCAGTGCCATATCTCAAAAAATGGTCTGGTCATTAACCACTTGCCGCCTGCCCTATAGGCGAATGACGGCTGCAAAGTGGTTTCAAAGTCCTGACCGGGCGTCATATGACGTCCTCAGGATTTTGAGCCGCTGCGCACCCCCGGGGGCTGATCACAGTGTAAATAGGAAATGCCGTTGATTGGCTTTTCCTCACTCGCATCTGTCAGACGCAAGTAGAGGAGAGCCGATCGGCTGCTCCTCTGACGGGGGTCTGTGCTGATCGATTATCAGCGAAGCCCTCCCGAGGATGCCCACACTGGACCACCAGGGATGCCACCAGACCATCAGGGATGCCCAGCACCAGGTATGCCACCCTAGACCACCAGGGATGCCAGTCAGTGCCCACAATGGATGCCAATCAGTGCCCACAATGGGCATCACTGATTGGCATGCATTATTGTTTGTCACTGATTGGCATCCATCAGTACAATACAATGCCGCCTATCAGTGCCCATCCGTGCCACCTATCAATGCCCATCCATGCCGCCTATCCATGCCAATCCGTGCCAATTTGTGCCACCTATCAATGCCCATCTGACGCCTATCCATGCCGCCTATCCATGCCAATCCGTGCCACCTATCAGTGCCCATCCGTGTCGCCCATCAGTGCCACCTATCAGTGCCCATTAGTGCCGTCTATCAGTGCAACATATCAGTGCCGCTTCATTGGTGTCACCTTATCGGTGCCCATCAGTGTCGCCTTATCAGTGCCCATCAGTGAAGGAGAAAACTTACTTATTTACAAAGTTTTGAAACTGAAACAAAACTTTATTTTTTTTCAAAATTTTCGGCCTTTTTTCATTTGTTTAGCAAAAAATAAAAACCGTAGAGGTGATCAAATACCACCAAAAGAAAGCTCTATTTGTGGGAATGACCACGCAATTGTCATTCAAAGTGCGACAGCGCTGAAAATTGGTCTGGGCAGGAAGGTGTTTAAGTGCCCAGTAGTGAAGTGGTTAAAGGGGTAAAATCTTTGGAGGCTGAAGTGGTTAAGGAGGATTGGGCTACCTCCAGGCCCACCTATATATCCATTAGAAAGCATGTGCTTTCACTCATAAATTTACAAGAGGTAGGACTGCAGGTAATACAGGGTGCCGTGAAGAGGCTTTGCAGCTTTTGCATGCGTTTGCAAATGTGTGCTAACTAAACCCCTGTTTTTAACGCATACTGTTAGACGGGTTAATTCGGTTGGTAAGCAGACTGGTTGGTGAGTTGAGATGGGAATTTTCTCTGGTTTTGTCTTTCATATAAATAAGAGAGCAGCCATTGCTAACTGGTGGCACATGCTTCAGGAGTTGCCTTAATTTTTCTATTTTTCTGAAGATCCATGGGGTCATTATTCCTAGCCAACCCAAGGTAATTTATTTAATAACCTTTAATTAGGTAATGCATTTAATACTGGACACAGTTTTTCTCCCACCTTTTTATTGTCCCCATCTTTCCACTCATCTTTACTGAGTAAGGACAAGAATTCATCTTCCTGACTGGTTTCCTGGGTTGAGGCTGTAAGGTCCTTTCTTTTATGTAGTATACTGTAGCAAATTCATATTCTTGCCTGTGCTGCAAGACGGCATACACATACAGTATCTCACAAAAGTGAGTACACCCCTCACATTTTTGTAAATATTTTATTATATCTTTTCATGTGACAACACTGAAGAAATTACACTTTGCTACAATGTAAAGTAGTGAGTGTACAGCTTGTATAACAGTGTAAATTTGCTGTCCCTTCAAAATAACTCAACACATTATTGTCTAAACCGCTGGCAAAAAAAGTGAGTACACCCCTAAGTGAAAATGTCCAAATTGGGTCCAACGTGTCAATATTTTGTGTGGCCACCATTATTTTCCAGCACTGCCTTAACCCTCTTGGGCATGGAGTTCACCAGAGCTTCACAGGTTGCCACTAGAGTCCTCTTCCCCTCCTCCATGACAACATCACAGAGCTGGTGGATGTTAGAGACCTTGCGCTCCTCCACCTTCCGTTTGAGGATGCCCCACAGATGCTAAATAGGGTTTAGGACTGGGGACATGCTTGGCCAGTCCATCATCTTTACCCTCAGCTTCTTTAGCAATGCAGTGGAGGTGTGTTTGGGGTCGTTATCATGTTGTAATACTGCCCTGCGGCCCAGTCTCCGAAGGGAGGGGATCATGCTCTGCTTCAGTATGTCACAGTACATTTTGGCATTCAAGCTCCCCAGTACCGGCAGCACTCCTAACACCATGCTTGACTGTAGGCAAGACACACTTGTCTTTGTACTCCTCACCTGGTTGCCGCCACACACATTTGACACCATCTGAACCAAATAAGTTTATCTTGGTCTCATCAAACCAAAGGACATGGTTGCAGTAATCCATTTCCTTAGTCTGCTTGTCTTTAGCAAACTGTTTGCGGGCTTTCTTGTGCATCATCTGGGACGACAGCCATGCGAATTAATTTGATGCAGTGTGCAGCGTATGGTCTGAGCACTGACAGGCTGACCCCCCACCCCTTCAACCTCTGCAGCAATGCTGGCAGCACTCGTACGTCTTTTTCCCAAAGAAAACCTCTGGATATGATGCTGAGCACATGCACTCAACTTCTTTGGTCGACCATGGTGAGGCCTGTTGTGAGTGGAATCTGTTCTATTAAACCGCTGTATGGTCTTGGCCAGTGATGTAAGTAACTGAGTTAAAATAAACTGAGTTACGTAACTCAGTTACTTTAGAGGGTAACTAGTAATCTAACTAATTACTTTTCCCCTCATGGTAACTCAGTTACCATTACTTTGGCTTAGTTACCCCAATTACATCTACTGCCACTAGATGGCAGTAGTGTAATTCCGGTGTCCTGCCGAAAAAGTTCCCCCGCCTGATAAGGACCCCCCTCTACTGCGCAGGCGCAGGGCTTGCACAGTACGAAGGACTACGGAGCTTCCGAAAATTGCCGAACCTAAACAGCTCTGAGTGAACTCTACACCGCTCAGGCGCAGTTAACATGTAATTGTACGAGGCGATGCCGCACGCTCCCGATGCTCGTGCTACTCTGCAGGGGGGGTCTATCGTGTAAGTAAGGGGCGGGTCTAGTATTACTGTAACCAAGGGGCGCATTTATTAATATTGTTATATATCGAGCTCTGCCCATTAATTTAACATTCGCCCTCTTCTGTAGCCATCCGCCCCTTACACGATATAATAATAATAGACCCGCCCCTTGCTTACACGCTATAACAGATCTGCCCCTTGGTTAGAGTAATAATAGAGCAGCCCCTTGGTTACACGATATATAACAATAATAATAAATGAGCCCCTTGGTTACAGTAATACTAGACCCACCCCTTAGTTACACGTATAGAATATTTAAAAAAAAAAGTCAGTTACTTTGCTGTGTAACTAATTACTTTTCCAATGTAGTAACTGAGTTACTAACGCAATTACTTTTTGGAAGAAGTAATTTGTAACTTAACTAATTACTTTTTTAAAGTAGGATGACCAACACTGGTCTTGGCCCCCGTGCTGCAGCTCAGTGTCAGGGTCTTGGCAATCTTCTTATAGCTAGGCCATCTTAATGTAGAGCAACAATTCTTTTTTTTTTTTTCAGATCCTCAGAGAGTTCTTTGCCATGAGGTGCCATGTTGAATTTCCAGTGACCAGTATGAGAGCGATAACATTAAATTTAACATACACTCCCCATTCACACCTCAGATCTTGTAACACTAACGAGTCACATGACACCGGGGAGGGGAAAATGGCTAATTGGGCCCAATTTGGAAATTTTCACTTAGGGGTGTACTAATTTTTGTTGCCAGTGGTTTAGACATTAAGCCCCCTTTCACACTGAGGCATTTTCTCAGGCCTTTTTGCACTAAAAATAGCACCAGAAAAGCGCCTGTAAACTGCCTCTTCTGCAGCCCCAGTGTGAAAGTCTGAGTGGTTTCACACTGGGGTGGTGCGCTTGCAGGACAGTAAAAAAGTCCTGCAACCAGCATCTTTGGGGCGGTGCAGGAGTGGTGCATACACCGCTCCTCCACCGCCCCCTGCCCATTGAAATGAATAGGCAGCGCTGCCGAAGCGCCGCAAAACAGACGCTATTAACCCTTTCCTCGGCTGCTAAGCTAGCGGCTGAAAAGCGCCGATATAACAGTGGTAAAGCGCTGCTAAAACTAGCACCGCTTTACCGGTAATGCACCTGCCGCTTCAGTGTGAAAGTGGCCTAATGGCTGTGTGTTGAGTTATTTTGAGGGGACAGGAAATTTACACTGTTATACAAGCTGTTCACTCACTACTTTACATTGTAGCAAAGTGTCATTTCTTCAGTGTTGTCACATGAAAAGATATAATAAAATATTTACAAAAATGTAAGGGGTGTACTCACTTTTGTGAGATACTGTAACAAAACAACACTAGGGTGCATAGAAAACAATTGTTTTCTATGTGCCCTGGTCACACTACACCTCTGTGAGGTGTGGTGCGCTGCATAGATGCATTTTTATGTAGCACGTACTATGGTGCATAAACTTCAATGAACTTCATTTTGTGACACTTCAATAAAAAATAATGTTGTAGCAGGGCATCACACTACCCATCTCTGCCCCGAAAACAATGGACACCAGGCAGCACATTTTAGCATGCAGACTGGTGTGAATTTGCAGTTCATTTATTTATTTATTTTAAATCTGAACTCCAGGAATTACATTGGGGTAGAGAAACACACTGTAATGCTTACTTTATCCCTCACTCCAACAGGCTTTGGGCACTCACCTTGTCTCTCTGAAGCTCCAAGTTGTGGATGGGCCCTCGCTCGTTTCCTGTACAATACAGGGCTATTGGCTATTATCATGCAATGGCCAGCTAGAGCTCCTTAGAAAAGAGACTTCAAATGGCCAGTTGAATAGCATGGCGGAAGCTTGCTGGGGAGAAGAGTAAGGCTGCCTATACATGAGTTATTTTTGTTGTTTAATCAGTGGGTTGAACCAGAAAGAAAATGACTAAATCAAGTATGTGGATGGGGGAATCCCTCTCACACTGAGCTATTGTTTTCTCACAGTGGGGAGACCTCCCCGCTGTCAGAATTCACAGATCAGCACCACCGGCTATAGCTGGCAGTGTTGATCGAAAAAAGTTTTTTTTCAGCAGGCTTGTTGTAGATAGATCAACTTGTGTACAACCAGCCTGCCCATACATGGATTGAAACTAGGGGAAAATAACAGGGACCGGCCAAATTTCGATCCATGTATTGTATCTATCCATAAACTTATGTACAACCAGCCTGTTGGAAAATTTTCAATTCATGTATGGTCCGGCTTAAAGAGGAGCCTCGGGCTCCCCCCAAAAAACGTAAACATCAGCAGCTACAACTACTGTAGCTGCTGACTTTTAATATAAGGACACTTACTTATCCAGGGATCCAGTGATGCCCTCAACCAAACCGATTGTTCAGTCCGCATTAGGTGCAGGCGCCAGGATTTCTAGTAAGGGAAAAAGAAAGTGAAGCCTTGCAGCTTCAAAGCCTGTTTCATACTGTGAATGCGTGAGCCGCGCCACTGCTAGAGAAGGAGGGGGGCACAAACTTCCGTCTCAGATTGCATCAGCGATCTGAGCCAGAAGTGGGAGCGGGTACCTGTCAAAACTTACCTTTCCTCTTTACATACACCAAAATAAGTTCTGTCTTCCCCATGCTATTTGATCCTCAAACCCACAGACAACTTCAGTGGACTTTCATGGGGTATAGAAAAACACTTCATCCATTGACTACACACTCAAGATCCAACATTGTGATTGCTGCTGTGTTTGGGAGTTAGGTGTCTCTCTCTCCTCGGAATTTTATTACATATTGAATGTCGGCTCCACCGTGGTATGTGGTAATGTATACTTTTCTTACATCATATTATCTATGCATGGTATGTGCATGCTTTCTGGACAGCTGGATACATATGCATACGTCCTTTCCCACATTGTAAGGTCCATCCAATATATGGTATTAGAAATAATAATAATAAAAAAAAAAAAAAACCCTATATATTGTATATTTCTGCGGGATCTATGTATAGGATGGTAAGGGTAATATGGGATAGGGGGAGGGTGTTTTGGAATTTTCCTCCTTTATGCCACTAATATGCCTTTCTTTTTGTGGTTTGTTTTTGTTCTTTGTCTTTTTGCTGCTTTTTTATTGATTTTTTTCCTTGTATCCCTATGTGTGCTCCCCCCTGATTTGTCTCTTTGCATTTTAGAGCGATAGTTACATTAGAAACTCAATCACTCTCTGCTCCTGATGAAGGTTCCCACATCTGGGGAACTGGAAACGCGTCGAGTATTCGGGGGTCATCTACATCCACGAGAGCTCCAGTGCTATTCATCTGTTTTTTTGTAATGTGTTGTTGTTTTTTGTTTTCTAAAGTATACTTTTTTGTTAAAAAATCTTTTTTGTACTGTCGTGTATATGTTGCACTGTGTACCCTGTTTTTGTTAATTGGGTGACTATTTTTAACATTTGAATTAAAATACTACAATTTTTTATACAATGTTGTCTACTGCGGTCCCAACAGTAGGGTTTTTTTTTTTTTCTTGGTCTATATCTAGGGATGAGACCACCACACTGAAGCCTTTACCAAAATGGGAGTGTGGCTTAACTTCTTTTGTACTGTCAAACCAGGTGCCCGCTCCCACCCAACAAAAAGTATCAAATATGGCAGTGTGCCTCATTTTCGCTCCATTCCTGATCCACAGGTTTGGGTTAGATTCGGAGTCAGGACCCTGAGGGACGTTATGCCGTCGGGAGTCTTGACTCCATTCCCACAATTAAAACACACATACTCCTTGCCGGGCTGGATGTACTTTAGGTATGTCCAGCTTCAACACGCCACTAGAGCTCAGTTTCCTACCCCACCACTTCTCGAACGAGATACGGTGGAGGATCTTTTACTGACTGATAGATTGTCTAAGCCCCTATCTGCACTATATGGCACGTTACTACCCATTGACTCAGGTAAACTGGACAGGTTATGGAACGTGTGGCATGAGGACATACCGAACCTTAATAGGGAGGATTGGGAGGAGTCCCTAGACAGGGGTCCCAGGTTGGTAGTCTCCACTGGGGACAAGCTTATACAAACTAAATTTCTGCACAGAGTCTACTTCACTCCGGTACGTCTGGCTAGAATGTACCCAGATAGGAACCCGCAGTGCCCGAGATGTGAGAGAGCCCCGGGGTCCTTCCTACACATGTTTTGGTCATGCCCTAAGATACTGCCGTTCTGGTCTGGAATATTTGATCACCTAAATGTCCGCCTCGAACTATCTGTCCCCATGCTACCTGAACTGGCTTTGCTGGGAGTGGTAGATGACGAGCTTAGATCTCATCATACGGAACTGCCAATCTTCTACCTTCTGTTCTATGCTAAAAAAGAAATCCTAGTTAGATGGTCTTCTTCGGCCCCTCCCTCCGTGTCCTCCTGGGAGTCTAAAGTTAATGCTGCGCTACCGTTATATAAGCTAACCTACATTAGTCGGGGTTGTCCTTGGAAATACGACAAAATATGGTCATCCTGGACGACATGTTAATGAGTGTGGGTTTGATCCAGGTAATTTATGAGATGGTCGGTCCTTACTCCTCTTTACCATCCTCTCCACCTCCTGACCTCTCCCCTCTCTCTCTTCTATCGCTTCTCCCATCATGTCTCCTCCTCTGTGTTCCTCTTCTCCACTGGTCCCCCCCCCTTTTTTTTTTCTCTTTCTTCCCCCCCCCCCCCCTCCGGTCCTCCCCCCCCCCCCCCTAACCCTTTTTTTTAACTTTCCTTCATGAAATATGTACGTTGGACTTTTGGGATGGGGAATTATTCTGTATCTACCTTGTCACATCTCATGATACACAAATACCTGGTTGTGTTCTGCTGCCATATTTGTTAATGTAGACCTGTTTTGACAGTTTTATGTTTGTCACATTTGATAATTCACTTCATGCATTGTGTATGATATTCCTCTGTATTGCTGGCATTTTGTACTGTACCTTATTTTTTTCAATAAAGAGCTCCTGATTATTAAAAAAAAAAATATGGCAGTGTAGGGGCAAACAAGCAGAGCTTCCACTTTTGGATGGAGGTCCGATTTAAGGTAAGTGTTACAGCTTATTTCTCTACCCCTAGACTTAACAATCATTTAACCCTTGCAGCTTGGCCCCACTGCAAAGGTTTTTTTTTTTGTGTATTTCCTAGTGTTCAGCTTTAAACACTCTATAATATCAAAGTAAAAATAGTGCATTCATTCACACTTGCAAAACATGAGGGAATATCCTAAACCTGTATCGGACAAAATCTGGAGTAGCTGTGCATTGTAACCAATCAGCTTCTCATTTTAGTCTGTTCAGTTAAGTTTTGAAATGAAAGGATAGAAGTTGGTTGGATGCTATGCACAGCTGCTCCAGGATATGGCTGCTCTGGCCTTGGGGTGCACTCACACCCCAAGGGTTGGTTAAAATGAACTACACTCAAGTTTGATTTTCCCACCTCCCCACTCTCTCACTGGTCTGCACTCGAAATTGACTTTTTCAATGCGTTTCCAAGCACATCCTCTGCAATCCTGCCCACAGTGATCCATGCTTCAGTACATTCTCATCTATTTTTTTTTGTATAATCAATTTTTATTGGAAAAATAACATATAAACAAAACACGGTCACCATTTGTGAAGATAATAAACCGTCGACTACACAGAGTCGTGGTGTCAACAATAAGAAGTGCTTGGGTTAACAGACATACATAAAGATAGGGGAAAATCGGGGGTTAAAGAAGTTGTTGTGGGTCCTGAGTTAAGGGCAACCATATATTAGCTAAAGGACCGTGTGGGTGAGAAGGGTAGGTGGGGTGTGGGGTCCCATCTAAGGGCGTCCCATCTCCGGGGGTGAGCCCGGGGACGGGACGCCCTCCTGAAATGCTCAAAGCGATTGGTCTCTAGACCTGCAGCTGGGGCCGGGGAGGGGGGCTCAATGGCCTCCAAAATACCACCCCTGACCCCCCGCCAGCCCGGGGAACCACTTTCGTGGCCCTAAGGCCATAAGACCCCTGTCAGCCAACAGTTCAACGTGAGTTCACATATCATCCACAAAATACAGCAGAGGAAAATAATAAGTAAAAAGGGGAGAAACAGAGCTAAGATAGATAAGTCGTAGTTCAGGGATCCTCAAACTATGGCCCTCCAGCTGTTGTGGAACTACACATCCCATGAGGCATTGTAAAACTCTGACATTCACAGACATGAATAAGCATGATGGGAATTGTAGTTCCTAAACAACTGGAGGGCCATAGTTTGAAGACCCCTGTCATAGTTGCTTAGCAACTGAAAGGAGGGTGGGTAGCAGGGAGGGAGAAACAGGGGGGGGGGAGGGGGGTTAGGTCAGATTACCTGCTTCTTTAGGATGGGATGTCATCTTCGTCTGCTCCGGGCGCGCCACGCAAAAAACGTTAAGTCTAAAGATATGCACTAGTCACTGCGGTCCCTTGGGGGTGGTGTGGCTGTCCCCTGGGCCCTAGCCTCCCTAAGCACCCTAATTGAGGGATCTGCCAGCTCCAGTAAGGCGATATCTAGGCTAGAGGGAATTTGGTTGGGGTCTGAGGTGTATTCAGCCCAGAGTGCCCAGGTGCTATGAAATCTATCCTCTAGGCCTTTGCAGGTGGCCACCCAGTTTTCAGCCTCTCGGATCTCACCTACTTTACTGTGCCACTCTTCTCGAGTAGGGATTCTGGAAGTCTTCCAATATATTGGGACTAGGCATCTTGCTGCATTCAGCAGGTGTGGTAGCACATTCTTTTTGTAGCAACTAAGCGGGATCGGGGGTATGTTCAGAAGAAAATGTAGCGGGGAGAACGGGACCTCTATCCCTGTCACTGTTTTTATCTGCTCTTGCAGATCTTCCCAGAAGGGCTTAATCAGGGGGCATTCCCACCATATGTGAGTTAACGTTCCCCGGTGTCCGCAACCCCTCCAGCACAACTCGGATGTGGAAGGGTAGATATGAGCTAAGTCTGCAGGTACCCTATACCAGCGAGACATTAGTTTAAAATTTGTCTCTTGGGTTTTTGAGTCTATGGAAGATGCGTGGGTGAGGTAGTATAAGTGGGATAACTGCGTCTCTGTTAAAGTTAGTCCTAAATCATTCTCCCAGCGTCGGATATAGGCGGGTGTAGTTTGGGGGCCGGCTAAGCTCATGAGTTGGTATAGCTCTGAGACCAGGTGTGGCGTTGGTTCCTCTACAGTAAAAATACGTTCAAATGGGGTGAGGGTCGACAGGTCCCTAATTGTGTGTTTATGCATCTGGAAGAAATTATGTAGCTGCCTGTATTTCCAGAAGTTCATCCGTGGGCCCTGTCGCCCTGCTGGTAATGCTTCATAACACAGGAGCCTGCCGTCCTTCATGAGTGTACCACAACTGGCGTTCCCATCCTCCACCCACGGTTCAAAGAAAGTCATCTGCTCGCCCGGGGGGAACCATAGGAAACCCCCCAATGGAGCCAGCGGGGATATAGGGGGAGCCAGTTTCAGCTGCGGGTTTACCCTGTCCCATATTGACAGCACATGAGCTGTCAGCGGGGAAGTCGTGCCTGACAGCCCCCTATGCTCCCGGTGTAACCAGGGTGCCTATGACAAGTTCCTGCCCACCAGACATTTCTCTAGCGGGACCCAGAGTTTCGTGTGAGTATGGAAACGCCAGTCGAATATCTTCTGCAAGGCTATGGCTCGGTAGTACTGTCTAATGTCTGGGACCCCCAAACCCCCCCTACAATTTGGGCGCCGTAGTACCCGTAAGGCTATCCGAGGTTAACGTGCGTTCCAAATGAATTCGAACAGTAGTCTGGATATTCGGTCGAATAAGAGTCTGGGCAGGGGGATTGGTAGCATCTGTAAGTAGAAGAGTATGCGCGGTAGGACGTTCATCTTTATTATATTCACCCTTCCTAGCCATGTAAAGGCCGTCCGTGTCCATTGTGAGAGGTCTCTTTTAACCGCGGCAATCAGAGGGGGATAGTTAGCGGCATATAAGGTGTCAAAACGATCAGTAAGCTGCACACCTAAGTATCTCAGGGATGACGTAGTCCAAACAAAGGGGAAGGCCACCTGTAAGTTTGTTGCTATGTGAGGTCTTAGGCAGATGGGGGGATTTTCCGATTTTAAAAGGATAATTTTAAAATTGGAAAGGGATAGGAAAAGCTGCCTGCAACTCCTTCATCAGATTAGGCAGGGAGATCAGAGGTTCCGAGAGGTGGAACAGTACGTCATCAGCATAAGCCGAGAGTTTGTGTTCTGTGTTACCTACTCGAAGGCCCTTAATATCGGGGTTAGCTCGCACTGTGCGGAGGAACGGCTCTAGCACTAGGGCGAACAGAAGGGGTGAAAGCGGACACCCCTGTCTCGTGCCGTTTCTGATGGGGAATCGAGCTGAGAGGGTCCCATTCACCTTAACCTGGGCGCAAGGTTGAGAGTATAAAGCCGCAATTATGGCCAACATTCGCGTGTCTAAGTGTATTGACCGGAGCACTGCTGTCAGGTAGGACCAATCTACCCGATCAAAGGCCTTTTCGGCGTCCGTCGACAAAATAATGTATGGTTGGGGATCTGGGCGGTTGCGGGCCCAATGTATGAGGTGTACTGCCCTTAGGGAGTTGTGCCTTGCCTCTCTGCCTGTTATAAAGCCCGTTTGGTCTGGGTGGACAATTTGGGGGATAAGGTGTTTAAGTCTGTTCGCTAAAATTTTTGCCAAAATCTTTATGTCCAAATTAAGAAGAGAAATGGGGCGATAACTCTGAGGGACGGTGGGGTCTTTGCCCTCTTTCGGGATCACAGTGATATGGGCCAGGAGGGCCTCTGGGGGGATATTCCCCCCTCCTGCTATTGCGTTAAAATATTTGCACATAGGGGTAGCTAGCTGGGGTAGAAAAGCTTTGTAGTATGCCTTAGTAAGCCCGTCTGGGCCAGGGCTTTTTCCATTGGGCAAGGATTCCACCGTGGTCTTGAGTTCAGCTAAGGTTATATGGAGGTCTAGGGTTGAAGACTGGTCTTCTGTTAGTGTTGGTAGGCCCGCTGCTGTTAAGTAGTCTTGGGTCACTTTCTGTCTAGTTTCTCGTGGCTCAGGAGGAAGGGTAGAGCCTAAGTTATATAGCTTGGTGTAATACTCTCTGAATCCCGCTGCTATTTTAGAAGAGTGTACTATCGGTGTCCCTGCGGCAGTGTGTAGTTTATGGATATATGTCTGTGCGTGCTGTTTCCGGAGAGCGCGAGCCAGCATCCGTCCACATTTGTTCCCGTGCTCATAGTATTTATGTGCCAGAAAGCGGAATTGTTTGCGGGTTTGCCGGTCAAGCAAACGACATTGTCATCTATTGACGATTGTTGTGCTCTGCCACGGTTTGCACTCACACTGAAGCAAACAGTTCCAGACCACAAGTGAACCACGTCCGGGCCCATCTATTCCATGTGGTCCTGGGCACAGTTCAGAGCACTCACACTACACAAACAAATCAGGGAAAGGAGCTGAACCAGGCTTGGGACCACTTCAAAGTGCCAGTGTGGATGCACCCTTAAGGATACTCCCCTTCACCATCTCTCAGCCAGAAATGTGATTTCTGCATTTATGATCTGTCATTGTATTTATACATTTATTTGTATGTACTGTATTAATTATGTCCATTGATTGATTGTTTGAATTAAATCTGTTATTGCAATTATCAAGTTAATAATTGTCTTATGACACAAAAAAATTCAATTTATCAAAAATAATTCTACGGTCTATATACATATTTCTACCAATCACATTGACATGCCTCATTTAAAGTCCCATTTCCCTTCCCATACTTTGTTGCAGTATATTTAGGGATGGAGGAATATCACTGTTTAAACTAAGGTTGCGATGGGTCACTTTTGCTTCAAAATTTCTAGATATTTTAGGATCTTTCTCCTGGAAGCAAATGACAATCTGAATGAAAAGAGCAATCAAATGATCAGGGTAGCAGGAATTGATCTTCCAGATAATTCACCCTTTATGCATCCAGATAGACCTTCCCAAAAGGTAGAAGTAAAAGCCTCATGGTTTCAAGAAGGTTCTGAAGCCAGGGTGTGAAATTGGGTCACGTATTGAACATGGTCATACCTTCTTGCCAATGTCTGAGTGCACCATCTTGTCATTCCCAGAGTGGAGAGGCCTAAGCCATGGTGAGATCATATACTCTACCTTGAAGCGGTCAGTAGGAAAATGGTGGTCATAAAGTTGGAAATGAATAGAGCAGTGATTTATGAAGCCACAACATGCCTTAGGATCACCAAAAAAATTATGCAGTGGATTAATGAAGACTGGAAGTGCTGGCACCACAAGGGTGGTGTGTCGGCTGTTGGGGCTTAGAGCCAAAGTAACTTAGACTTGCAGATGGCCCAAGTGGGCAGAAAGATCCTGTAGGAAAAGCATAATCCACTCTTGGTTGTCCTGCTGAAAGTCCATCCTCCTAGCCATGTGTTGCATTTGGTCCTTCTACTGCAGAGTTTCTGATGAGTTCATTGCCAAGCAAATTATAACAGTACCAAAGGGAGTGAGAATGTGGCCTGGGGGGAGAATTACAAGGTCCGGTTTGTGTTCTGCAAGGGATCCCCTCAAGAAGTTTGAACTTTGGGGTGTGCTGACTCCAAGTGGTGACCCCTAGGTTCACCCCTCTCTACCAAGTGGAGGCTAACCAGCATAAACTGGAGGGGAAGCACACGGAAGTATTCAGGAAGTACTGGCAAAGACAAAAAATATGCTGCAGAAATTAAAAAGAAGTCCAGAAAACAGGCCAAGGGTCAGGAGAGGCAGCAGAAAAGCCAATCCAATTGAACAAGCCAGAGTTGGTAGATGAGCAGTTAGTTCTAACAGACAGCAAACAAGTCTCTGGAAAGGAGCTCAGAGGCTAATTGAAATTTGCTCAGATGCCAGACACCTCAAGGGAGATCTTATAAATAGGCATGGCCTTGCAAGAGGTTCATGTCGATGATGTAATTAGCTGCAACATCAGCTGAGGATCCTGAAAATGCTGCAGGCTGAGGGAGAGGGAAAGCCTTGCAGCTTGGAATGAATAAGGTAAGTGACAAGCCCTAAAAGAAAGCTCTGACTGTCTCAAGAATTACATAAAATAATCTGGGTACAGTATTGCATGACTGAGTAATTATCATTCAAACTATTATAAAACTAAAAACAGAAATTGCATTTTACCTGACAAATCGTGCCCCAGTAAACAAAAGCAGAGTGTAATGATGCGTCACCCACCAATTTAAAATTAGTTCAAATCACCATTTGGATACTACTTCTGAAAACCGAGCCGCAACCTCAAACCTTTTGAAACCTAAAAACATAACAAAAGGAAATTCTAAAATAAAAATACATACAAATGCTTAATACGCTAAAACAAGGATGAAACTTGTGGTCAGGAATCATAAGAACATATGAAACTTCACTGCCTTTGAAGTACTTTACTGAGGTTTACACTTCTGGACTTTACTTTCTATACTACTGATAAACAATTACTGATGCAATTCCATCTGTAAAATAATTAAACATAACTAATAACATGTGCTGACACTTACAGGAACAGACTAAATTTGCAGTTAAAGGAAACTTGTAATGAGAAAAATAAAAGGCTGTCATGGATTGTGTGTATATACACATACAAAATAAAGTAATTCCAACAATATCAAATTCTCCAGTTGAAGGCCACTAGGTCGAAACACGTCGGTCTGGTTCTCCACATTGCTTTTACTTTTTATCTTGCTTGCTTACAGCCATCCATTACAGATGTTTGTAAATTTTTTACTAAGATTAAACATCTTTACATCTATGACCTGCACCATATGGAGCTTTCTTTCTGTTTTTGTATTATGGTTCCAATGTGATAATTTCATCACTGGTCGCTGGGTCCTGGTACTTATTTTTGAGATCCATAGAACATCCGCTTAGAGGATCCCTTTGAGCCCTGGATATCTGGCTTGCCAAATCGGGATTCACCTCTGCTGATTTATTCAATGTCGGTATCCAGAGCAACTCCTCTACAGCTTCCATCTATATCAAGAGTCATTCCTCTGATGACCATCTGGCCTCGGCCAATATAAGCCTCATTGACCCACTGTCGTATGACAGGTGGGTCCACCTTGTCTGGTAAAAAGTATTTATCTACAATTTTCCATCAGATGAATGCCGAATCTGTGTTGAATGTGCCTTACAGCCACTTCTGTGATTACATCACTTCATTTGTCACTGAGGAATTGACCACAGTCTTTCCATTTGGACACATGTTCTAAGAAGTCTTTTTCACATTTATTTCACTCAGTGATTGGACTTTATGCTGTGGTTACTATGTTTTTTTGTTTTGTTCATTGATTTGTGTTTACAGCACTTTTCATTATTACTTATTCAAACACACCTTTAAGGTGTTTTTTCAGCGCTGCACTTTTTAGATATTATTTGTTTGGACTTTGTTTGTTTAGTGTTAGCAGCTTTAGTTTAGAGGGGTTCAGCGCAGCAATTTCCCTTCTAATATCAATGTATCACCACCAAACAGCTAAAGTAAAAAATGGTATTGAAACGACAATACATCTCTGAGTAGTTTGGACAAAGCAACTCCAAATATATATATATATATATTTATATATATATATATATATATACACAGTGCTGTGAAAAAGTATTTGCCCCTTCCTGTTTTTTTTTTTTTTTTTGCATATTTCTCACACTTAAATGATTCAGATCATCAAGCAAATTTTAATATTACACAAATATAACCCAAGTAAATCCAAGATGCAGTTTTTAAATTATTATTTCATTTATTAAGGTGAAAAATCTGTTTAAACCTGCCTGGCCCTATGTGAAAAAGTAATTGCCCCTCCCATGCTGAATCATGAATGAACTGTGATTAACCACAATTTTTTGGAAATCTGAGTTACATTTCACTTGCCACACCCAGGCCTGATTACTGTCAGACCTGTTGAATCAAGAAATCACATAAATAGAAGCTGTCTTAAGAAATGAAGCATGCTAACAGATCACAAAAAGCCACACATCATGCCACAATCCAAAAGAAATTAAGAACAGATTAGAAACAAAGTAATGTACATGTATCGGTCTAGGAAGAGTTTCAAAGCCATTTCTAAGGTTTTGGAACTTCAGTGAACCACCAGGAGAGTCATTATCAACAAATGGAGATAACTTGGAACTGTGGTGAACCTTCCCAGGAGTGGCCGGCCTACAAAAATTACTTCAAGAGCTTGACGACGACTCATCCAGGAGGTCATAAAAGAACCCAGAACAACATCTAAAGAACTGCAGGCATCACTTGCCTCAGATAAGATCAGTATTCATGATTCAACAATAAGAAAGACACTGGGCAAAAATGGAAGAGTTCCAAGGCCAAAGCCACTGCTGACCAAAAAGAACACAAAGGCTCATCTCACATTTACCAAAAAACATCTTGATTATCCCCAAGACTTTTAGGCAAATATTCTATGGACTGATGAGACAAAAATTTCAGCATACAGCATTTCATAACAAGAATATCATACCAACAATCAGACATGATGATGGTAGCGTGATGATCTGGGGCTGCTTTGCAGCTTCAGGACCTGGACGACTTACCATAATTGATGGAACCATGAATTCTGAGCTCTACCAGAGAAGGAGAATGTCTGGCCATCAGTTTGTGACTTCAAGCTCAAGCACACTTGGGTTATGTAGCAGGACAATGATCCGAAACACAACAGCAAGTCCACCTCCAAATGGTTCAAACAAAGCAAAATTTAGGTTTTGGAGTGGCCTAGTCAAAGCCCGGACTTAAATTCGATTGAGATGCTGTATCATGACCTTACACAGGCCGTTCATGCTGGAAAACCCTCCAATGTGGCTGAATTAAAACAATTCTGCAAAGAAGAGTGGGCCAAAATTGCTCCACAGCAATGTGAAAAACTCATTGCCAGTTATCGCAAACGCTTAATTGCAATTGTTGCCGCCAAGGGTGGCAGAACCAGTTATTAGATTTAGGGGCAATTACTTTTTCACATAAAGCCAGGCAGGTTTGGACAGCTTTTTGCCTCAATAAATGAAACCATAATTTAAAAACTGCATTTAGTATTTATTCGGGTTATCTTGTAATAATAAAATTAGTTTGATGATCTGAGTCATTTAAGTGTGACAAATATGCAACAAAAAAAATCAGAAAGGGGCAAATAATTTTTCACAGCATTGTGTGTGTGTGTGTGTGTATATATATATATATAATATATTTTTTTAATTATTATTATACAGGATGTATATAGCGCCAAATGTTTGAGCAGCGCTTTACAACATGGGGCAGACAGTACAGTTACAATACAAATCAATACAGGAGGGATCATAGTGCCCTGCTCGTTAGAGCTTACAATCTAGAAGGGAGGGTCAAGTGGAACAAAAGGTAATAAATGTGGGGGATGAGCTGATGGAAAAAATTAAAATACAGTTGTTAGGTGTGGGTAAGATAGGCTTCTCTGAAGAGAAGGGTTTTCAGGGATCGTCTAAAAGCTAATAGAGTAGGAGATAATCGGACAGATTGGGGTAAGGAGTTCCATAGGATTGGAGAGGCTCTGGAAAAGTCCCGGAGGGGAGCATGGGAGGAGGTGACGAAGGAGCTAGAGAGCAGGAGGTCTTGAGTGGAATGAAGAGAACAAATAGGCTGGTATTTAGAGACTAGGCTAGTGATATAGCTGGGGGCTAAGTTGTGGATGGCTTTGTAAGTAGTTGTTAGTATTTTGAATTTAATTTGTTGGGGGAGCGGAAGCCAGTGGAGGGATTGACAGAGAGGAGTAGCAGACAGAGCGATTGGTAAGGTGGATGAGTCTGGCGGCAGCATTCATGATGGATTGAAGGGGGGATAGCCTATGTAGAGGTAAGCCAAGGAGAAGGGAGTTGCAGTAGTCGAGGCGAGAGATGACCAGGGAGTGAATTAAGAGCTTTGCTGTGTCATTGGTTACAAAGGGGCATATTTTGTAGATTGAAAATAGGAGAGGTCCAAGAACAGAACCTTGGGGGACCCCAACAGAGAAAGGAAGAGGTGAGGAGAATTGTAAGTAACGCTAAAGGTGCTGTTAGATAAGAAGAAAGCGAACCAGCGAAGAGTAAAGTCACGGAGACCAAAGGCGTGTAGTTTTTTTGAGGAGGAGGGGGTGGTCAACTGTATCAAAGGTAGCAGAGAGGTCCAGGAGTAGGAGTACAGAATAGTGTCCATTGGTTTTGGCTGTTAGGAGATCATCTGTTTTAGTAGAGCAGTTTCTGTGGAGTGTTGAGGACGAAATCCAGACTGAAGGGGATCAAGAAGGCTTTTATCAGCAAGGTGGTTGCTTATCCGGTTGTAGACCAGACATTCAAGGAGTATGAATAAAAACGGGAGCAAGGAGATGGGGCGTAGGTTGGTAAGATTGGATGGGTCCAGTGAGGGCTTTTTAAGTATGGGGATGACAAGTGCATGTTTTAGAGAGTTGGGGAAGATGCCAGAAGAGAGGGAGAGATTGAAGATGTGGGTTAGAGAGTATAGAATAGAGCCAGAGGGTGAATGTAGCATTTGCGAGGGAACAGGATCCAGAGGGCAGGTGGTAAGATGGACGTTAGAAAGTAGTTTAGCAACCTTGTCTATAGTGGTGGGGTTGAAAGAGGGAAGTAATGATTGTACCTGTGGGCATGAAGTGTAAAGCGTGGAGGATATCTGAACAGTAGAGATCTCCTCGCAAATTGTATCAATCTTCTGTTTGAAGTGATTGGTGATCTCCTGGGCAGTGAGTGAGTTGGTGGGTGGAGGCAGTGGAGGATGAAGTAGAGAGGTAAAGGTAGAGAAGAGTTGATGGGGACAGAATGATAAGTTGTTAATAAAAGTGATAAAATAGGTCTGCTTGGCAGTGAGGAGGCTGGAATTGTATTTTTGGAGGGCAGATTTATATTGGTTGAAATCTTTCTGAGACTAATGCCGTGTACACATGATCAGACTTTCCAGCGGACTTAGTCCGGCAGACAATCCGATGGACTTTGCAGCTGAGATCCGCCGGACTTTCAAGCGAATGGACTTGGCCACACACGATCACTCCAAAAGTCCGCCGGATTCTAACGTGATGACGTAGAATAAGGAAGTTCATAGCCAGTAGCCAATAGCTGCCCTCCGTCGGACTAGCACACAGACGACTGGACTTTTCCACCAGACTCAAGGCAGACAATTTTGAAGCTAGTCCTATTTCTAGGTCTGCCGGACTTTTGGGAAGAAAAAGTCCGCTGGAGCCCACACACGATCGAATTGTCCGACGGACTCTGGTCCGCCGGAAAGTCCAATTGTGTGTACGTGGCATTAGTCTTACGCCACAGGCGCTCATGCGCATGACTATGTTTTTTCAGACTTCTAGTATCATCTGTTTGCCAAGGTTGAAGGAGTCGGGCCTGATTCTGTGTGTAGTAAGTGGGGGCAGTGAGTCCAGTGAGGCTAGAAGTGAAGCATGGTAAACAGAAGTGGCTAGGTCGGTGCAGGATAGGGGTGAGATTTTTTCATAGAGGTCGTTGGTAGCAGAGTAGAGAAGAGAAGGGTTGAGCTGATATAGGTTTCTGCCGGTAACTTTTAGGTGGTTGGAAGAAGAGGAGGTGGAGGAGAGGGAGACAGTGAAACTAATAAGGTGGTGATCAGAGAGAGGGGATGGATAGTTAGAGAGGTTGCATTTATATATTATATTATATTATATTATATATATAAATATTATATATATATATATATATATATATATACTGTACAGTATATAGAGTCATTGTCTCTCATGACTTGTTCATGTTGTTTTTTGACACACTGTCAAAAAAGAAAAATAGAAAAACATTGTAATGTGTTTTTGATGTCCCGTAGCTTCCGTAAAGACTAAATCCAAATTTAAAGTTTTCATTCTGTTATGTGTGCTGCCTCAGTGCATTTTTATTAACATGTTCAACCTATGATCAAGATAAAATGCTTACATTTTTGGGATATTTATTTTGTAGTTTATTCATTACTATTTGTGTTGATCTATAATTTTAAATTTTACAGAAAAATTCTGCAGATTTAAATATTGGCTGCCCCTGCTGACCTCGTTCTCAAATTTCTAGTATGTCCACAGTGAAGTAAGAGGTGCTGCTGTACACACTTTTTCCATGTACTGTATGTGACTCATAGAACACCAAAGTATGAGGATCAGTAGCCAGTAGCACAGCCAGACAACAAGCATTTTTTTGGAACGAGAGGTCCGCAATGGCCACCTATGTATTTATTTTAATACAGGTGTCCTTTATTCATGAGAGTGATCACACTGAATAATTATTTGCATATAATTGTGTATAGATGCCTGTCAAGCTCATCTGCTTGGAAGTTTAAGTGGAGTTCCACCCACATATTTTTTTTTCAATGGCACCTGTTCTGCTGTTATTAATGTCATTGTCTAAACTATATTTTCGAAAAAACCGTATTTCCTTTTTAAACTAACTGCTTGTGGGCATGTGAAGCCCACTAGGATTCTTTTCCGGGATAAGGTGCTGCTGGCTACCCAGCATGTACCTCCTGATCTTGTGCATGCGCATTAAACACGCGGCGCAGCGCAATGCTGAGAGATGGCGATGCCCATTGACTCCTGGGAATCATGACACATGTTTTCCAGGAGCCAGTGCGCCTCAAGAAATTACGTACATCACTGCAGAGGGTGGAAACAGGAAGAGATAAAGAGAGCCTTGGAAACAAGGTAAGGAAAGAGAAAAAAAAAAACAAAAAAAAACGCCCAATGCTTTTTTTATGGTCAGTTCAGAAGCTGATGATGTGAAGATTAATAAATTGGGTGGAACTCTGCTTTAAAGATCTGAACAGGGGTTGCTAAGATTGGTCATTTTCCACAGGCAATGATTTAGCAATATGATCACAACTTGAAAAACTTAACATGATCTGCATGCCCGTTCAGCCTGCTCTACAAAGGTGCAATATATACAATAATAATAATAATAATATATAGTGTGTGTGTATATATATATATATATATATATATATATATATATATATATATATATATATAAAATAAAAATATATACCTGTATATAAAATTTATATATATAGTATAAGTGACACTTTTCTATGTTTACAGTGGTGTGAAAAAGTGTTTGCCCCCTTCCTCATTTCCTGTTCCTTTGCATGTTTGTCACACTTAAGTGTTTCGGAACATCAAACCAATTTAAACAATAGTCAAGGACAACACAAGTAAACACAAAATGCAATTTGTAAATGAAGGTGTTTATTATTAAAGGTGAAAAAAAAATCCAAACCATCATGGCCCTGTGTGAAAAAGTGATTGCCCCCCTTGTTAAAACATACTATAACTGTGGTTGTCCACACCTGAGTTCAATTTCTCTAGCCACACCCAGGCCTGATTATTGCCACACCTGTTCACAATCAAGGCATCACTTAAATAGGAGCTGCTTGACACAGTAAGGTCCACCAGAAGATCCTTAAAAGCTACACATCATGCCGAGACCCAAAGAAATTCAGGAACAATTGCGAAAGAAAGTAATTGAGATCTATCAGTCTGGAAAGGGTTATAAAGCCATTTCCAAAGCTTTGGGAATCCAGCGAACCACAGTGAGAGCCATTATCCACAAATGGCGAAGACATGGAACAGTGGTGAACCTTCCCAGGAGTGGCCGGCCGCTCAAAATTACCCCAAGAGCGCAGCAACGACTCATCCAAGAGGTCACAAAAGACCCCACAACAATGTCCAAGGAACTGCAGGCCTCACTTGCCTCAGTTAAGGTCAGCGTTCATGCCTCCACCATCAGGAAAAGACTGGGCAAAAATGGCCTGCATGGCAGAGTTCCAAGGAGAAAACCACTGCTGAGCAAAAAGAACATCAAAGCTCGTCTCAATTTCTCCACAACACATCTTGATGATCCCCAAGACTTTTGGGACAACATTCTGTGGACCGATGAGACAAAAGTGGAACTCTTTGGAAGGTGTGTGTCCAAGTATATCTGGCGTAGAAGGAACACTGCATTTCAGAAAAAGAACATTATACCAACAGTAAAATATGGTGGTGGTAGTGTGATGGTCTGGGGCTGTTTTGCTGCTTCAGGACCTGGAAGACTTGCCGTGATAAAAGGAACTATGAATTCTGCTGTCTACCAAGAGATCCTGAAGAAGAATGTCCGACCATCTGTTCGTGTACTCAAGCTGAAACAAACTTGGGTTCTGCAGCAGGACAATGATCCTAAACACACCAGCAAGTCCACCACCGAATGGCTGAAGAAAAACAAAATTAAGACTTTGGAGTGGCCTAGCCAAAGTCCTGACCTGAATCCTATTGAGATGTTGTGGTATGACCTTAAAAAGGCCGTTCATGCTCGAAAACCCTCTAATGTAACTGAATTAGGACAATTCTGCAAAGATGAGTGGGCCAAAATTCCTCCAGGACGCTGTAAAAGCCTCATTGCACGTTATCGCAAACGCTTGGTTGAAGTTGTTGCTGCTAAGGGTGGCCCAACCAGTTATTAGGTTTAGGGGGCAATCACTTTTTCACACAGGGCCATGATAGTTTGGATTTTTTTTCACCTTTAATAATAAACACCTTCATTTACAAATTGCATTTTGTGTTTACTTGTGTTGTCCTTGACTATTGTTTAAATTGGTTTGATGTTCCGAAACACTTAAGTGTGACAAACATGCAAAGGAACAGGAAATGAGGAAGGGGGCAAACACTTTTTCACACCACTGTATGTAATGTTTATGTTAAATAATACAGAGTTTACTGATTAGGTAAATTAGGTAAATTGTAAATTGTGTATTCAAGTAATGTGTGAGCATTAACCTCATAAGTATTCTGCTTGTACTCAATTTGTGAGCAGATAATCCCAGCAGGATGGTGTTTAATGTGCATGCAATGTGCAGAAATAAAAAAACAATGCAATGTATGCAAGTAACATTTTGGAATGTGTAACATCTGTATGTATAGGTGATGAATACAGCTTCAGTACAGACAATATTCCAATTTATAAACAATTTATAAGCAAGGAGAATGTGCATAGAAACCAACACATTAACCATATAAGAAGCTTTGTACCCACAAGAATACTCTCATGCCCTGTCCGACGGAAAAAGTCTGATCGGATTATGTTGTCGGAAAATCCGATCGTGTGTGGGCTCTAGCAGACTTTTTCCGTCTGAATTTCCGACGGAAAAAGTTTGAGAGCTGGATCTAAAATTTTCTGACAACAAAATCCGATCAGACTTTTTCTGATTGTGTGTACAGAATTCCGACGCACAAAGTGCCACGCATGCTCAAAATAAATTTGGAAACCAAAGCTATTGGCTACTGGCCTCTTCGTATTCCCGTTGTACGTTCTGTACGTCACCTCGTTCCGAACGATCAGATTTTCCGACAACTTTGTGCGACCGTGTGTATGCAAGACAAGTTTCAACCAAAATCCATCAGAAAAAATCTGATGGATTTTGTTGTCGGAAAGTCCAACCATGTGTACGGGGCATTAGAACACCTTTCCCAACCAGGATTTCATAGGACCCTAGGGTTCCTTCTGAGTTCTCCAGGTGTTTCTTGAACGATGACCAATACAACAATTTTCACTTCATTTCCTATTATCATTATGCATTTAATTTCAAGATTATTACTAGAATAATTTTGTTGTAGAGAGAAGGGCTTGTTAAGAAAACATCTGACCTACTGACCTGGGTGTAAAATATTCTGGAAATGTCATTCTTTAATCTTTTAATTAAGATGTCCTACAACTTACTGATCATACCAATGTACCATGAGCTGTAAGTATAATCATTTTTAGCAGGTGTTCTCCAAGATCCCGAGATCTGAAAATTATTTCAAGAGCTCCTCTGGGGTGATAAGGTTGAGAAAGGTTGGGCTAAATAAAATAATTAAAATTGCCAGAGTAAAGGTAAATGTAAAGTATTTTTTTATAGAGTAGGCAATGGTTAAAGTATAACTAAAGTATTTATTTATCTTTAGTTTTGGGTAGCGTAAAGAGGAATTCGAACACCTTTCATGTTTTTATTGTTGTCTGTGTCCCCATTAGGGAGAATGACGCAATTGTTCTGGTGACCACCGAGAGTGAAAGTGAAAGTAAATCCCAAAGTTTGAGTTGTCTCCAGAACAAGAATAAAGGAGAAATGTAGTTCTAATCCCTACTGGCAGCAACCAGGTATCCCTTCATATTGGGAAATTTTCTCTCACTTACAGCTTTGGCAATGGGACAGAAAGTGAAAGGAAATCTCCCCTATGGGACGCAAAAAAATGACCAGACAGGGGTCATAATCCTCCCTTACTGTATCCAAAAGAAAAAAAAGTTTGGACGTTAAAATCCTCTGTCAGATTTAGTCTTTGTTATGTCTGTGCCCCATTGGAGAGATTTGCCTTCACTTCCTGACCCAGTAACACAACAGAATGTGATAGAAAATCTCTCCAAAGTCAGGGAAATTCTCTTTTAGTTGTCACTGCGACAAATATCCCTTTTGGAATATTTCATTCATTCTTGGTCTGATGACAGGTCAAAATGTCATTTTTTTCCTAGTTTCCTAGCGAGGGACACACACGATCAGAAAATCAGACAAAAAATTCTGCTTTCGGTAGCGGTCGTACAATAATCTGATCATTAGTACACAGCTTTCAAGAGCCAATCATGACTGTTGTTGCAAAATTATCTGAAGGGACAAACACAAAAATGTTTCTCATAGGATACCAGGATCTCATTTAATCAGTAGAGTATTCGCCAACAAAAAAAAAAAATCAGAAGACTACGCATACTCAGAAACTAAAGAATACATTGCTATAAAATAAAACGTGACATCACTTCCGAAATTGTATTGTGTCATACCAGATTTTTCATAAGTTAAAGCGGACCTTCTGTAACTTTCCGTCTATTAAATCTTCTACCCTTGTTTAAAGTTTGGATAGTAATTTTTTTTTTCTGCCAGTAAATACCTTACACTTCCTGTCTCTTATCTGGTAAAAAGCCTAGACTTATGACCTCATGCATAGCTCTCTCTCTAACTCTTGTGAGAGTTTGCCAGGAAGGGAGGGGGAGTCATAAGAGGGCCAATGAGAGCTGTGGGGCTGCAGAGCTGGAGGTGTTTCTGTGTGTCTGTGTAAATCCAGGAAGTGAACAGGCAGCAGCTGCAGCCAGATTTAGCAGGGGGAGATTTCTGCAGCATATTTGGCAAGTACAGAATATTTTTTTTACAGTGGTGTATATATATATATATTTTACAGTGGTGTATTGTTTGGTGTTAAGATATATATATATTTTACAGTGGTGTATTTTTTTTACAGTGGTGTATTGTTTGATGTTAAGATATATAACACAAGTGTCAGTGCACTCAACACATATTGTTTTTTGTTAGTACAGAATAACAGTATATATAAAATAATATGCAAAGTGGTTGGAGGGAAGCTTCAGAATGGCAAAGATGTTTTTATTACAAATTATGTGAGCAGACTGAAGTTCCTTCCTTAAGTAACCTCTTCATTTTCGATATGAGACTAGCATGCAAAAGAAAAAACACAGACAATCATTCGTCTGATATTCTCATCATGTGTAGGAGGCTTAAATCTCCCCAGTGGGATACAGACAGTAATGAAAGCTTGAAAAAGTTGCCAATACTTTCCTTCTTTATCACATACATTAGTACATTTTTTTTGTGCTGCTCTATATGATAAGTATACACAAACTATGCATTGTGGAGTGGGATAAAACTGGACAGTCTTTATAGATAATGCCTTTGCAATATATGGCAATTTTCTTATTGATTACTTCCATATAAAAATGTATAAATAGTTCAGGTTAGAATTTAATGAATTTAATATAAACAGTAATGTGATGAATTGGGAAATTAGTGTAATACACATTTGCCCATTACCTGCTATATGGTGACATTGTCAGCAAAAATCACTAATCCTGAGGAAAGTAGGTGAGTTTGGATAGATTGGAAACCATTGATGACCTGGATACACACCAGTTGGGAAACATCTGAATTCTGAATATTATCATATATATATATATATATATATATATATATATATATATATATATATATATATATATATATATATATATATAGCTGTATCTATATATATATATAGCTGTATCTATATATATATATATATATATATATATATATATATCTATATATATATATATTTATTTCATAGACTTGTTTTATGAACTTTCTTGGTAAGTAGCCCCATATCGAACACCTATGTCAGTGATGGTGAACCTTGACACCCCAGATGTTTTGGAACTACATTTCCCGTGATGCTCAACTACACTGCAGAGTGCAGGAGCATCATGGGAAATGTAGTTCCAAAACATCTAGAGTGCCAAGGTTCGCCTTCACTGACCTATGTATTATTATTCTTATCCTTAGGTGAGCTTGGATGGAATGGAAACCATTGATGTTCGTTGGAGGAAACCTGGATACACAACAGTTGGGAAACATCTGAATTCTGAACATCATCCTATATATAATTATATATACAGTATATATATATATATAGATAGATAGATAGATAGATAGATAGATAGATAGATATCATAGACTGTTTTTATTCTATTAATGTGAATTGATGTGAAATTTCTTGGTAAGTAACCCTCATTGAACACCTAGCTATTATTTTTCTCATCCTTAGGTGAGCTTGGATGGATTGGAAACCATTGATGTTCATTGGATGAAACCTGGATACACAACAGTTGGGAAATATCTGAATTCTGAACATTATCCTATATAGATAGATAGATATCATAGACTTTTTTATTCTATTAATGTGAATTGATGTGAATGTTCTTGGTAAGTAACCCTCATTGAACACCTATATATTATTTTTCTCATCCATAGTTTCAATCCATTGGTTGATGAAAACAAAGTGGTTCCCTCCAATAAAGAAAAATAAAAAGACACTCCCACATTCTTTTTCCTATTGGCCACACAGCTGTGGGCGGGGTTTATTTTCACCACCGCCCATGGAATTTGCATAGGAGGAGCCTGGCTCTGTATGAAGACAACGTGACTGGAGGCGTCACAGCCTTGTCATTTAGCCCCGCCTCTCGTGACGTCAACTGCTTCAGGAGGCAACGCGAGACTGGCCAAGGTGAGCTCACACCCTTCAGTTGTATGATAATAGGGGGGTGGGCGTGCTGTAGCTTAATTGGGGGGGGCAAATTAAAGTCATGGGGTACCCCAAAACTTAGTGAACCCCCTCATGGTCTGAGCTAAACATTCCCAATAGAGACTTATAACCAGCCCTAAAAAAAAAAATCACAATGGAAAGGGGGCGTGCCCTGACAGTGGACACTTGGTGCATGCAAATTATAGGGTCTGTGACGTCACTTCCTACGTATATAGCCGGCCGCCATTTTCTGGCGGTGAGAGAGTCGGGGGAAGGCGTCTCGGTGGCGGGAGAGGAGCGGACACGGCACCACGGCCAACACGCCCACCCACTCGGTGACTGCAGACGCAGCGTCTCCTCAGGAAGGCAGGGGGCGGGGACAGCGGCTTGGACCGGCAGGAAGAAGCGGCTGTAGGAGGAGGAGGCGGACTCCCCCCGGCCCGGGGCTCTGATAAGCGGAGCTGTAGCCTCTGGCTGTGCCGGGTAAGCGCACCACGTGTGACTATTGTGTGTGAGAGAAGAGGGCGGTGTGCCGGACCGGCGAGTGTCCCCGGCTGTGGCGGAGACTCCTCCTTCCATCCCCTGACGGGGGCGCCATCATTCTGTGCTGCCCCCTAGGGGGTTGTGCCCCGAGGAGGAGGCGGCGGTGTGCCCGCCGTGTGTGTGTGTGCGGAGGGGTGATCCTTTATTCCTTCATACACGTGTTCTTCACTCTCACTGTAATCAGAGCGTAGTGTTCTCCTATACAAGAGCCCCATGCGGGATCAGCCAACAATGACAGGAGCAGATCATCATCACTATACCAGCCAACCACCTCCCCTCCATAGGATCTGACCACTGCTCCTCCTGCGACCCTTCTATATACATAGGGGGGGCTCCCGGGAAACATCTGCTGGGCCACAAACCGTTATAAAAACAGCTCTAGGAATTGTAACAGTTCTAAGAATCTGCTGGGCCCCTTTCACATGGGCATCCCGCTTCGGGGCCCCCTTTTTTCAGGGGGATCCGATTAGCAAGTCCATGGGGCCCTATGGACAGGTTCTGCATCCTTTTCCATTTTATGGGACCAGGGGGGTAGCCTGATGTAAACAGCAGAGTTTGTTTACACCTGACTACCCATAGCATAGCTCCCAACTGTCCCTGATTTGCAACAAAGGCAACAAAATGCACTTTTTAACTTTCAAAAAGTGTTTCCCAGTGCTAAAACTTTCATCTAATTTCTAAAATTGCTGCATTTGTACATTTTAAAAGCCAATATAAAGGAATAGTAGTGGTAAAAAAAAAAAAAAAAAGCCCTTGTGGATTTAATTAACCTTTTTACTTGGGTTAATTCTCCTTTAAAGGGGGTGTGGCAGGGGGCGTGTCCCATGCCTACATACGTTTGCTGGTAGGTGTCCCTCATTCCTATCTCAAAATGTTGGGAGGTATGCCATAGAGCCAACAGGGGGTCCATCGGGGGGGGGGGGGTCACGCACTGATTGGACACGGGGAGCCAATCAGCGGGTCTGGCGGACGTGATGTTCGCTGGCCACCCGCAACTGCTCCCCACACAGATAGAATAGCGGTCTGCCCAGGCAGACCGTCGTTCTGTCAGGCATGGACACTGATCTTGTGTTCCTGCTAATCAGGAATTGTCTATCCGTCAAACAGAGAACGCACTTAAAGTGGTGGGACACCCTGAAAATAAAAACTTGGGAGAAAGTTAGTAACAATTTAAAAAAAAAAAAAAAATAATTTTTTTTTTTTTACTTACCAGAAATGGCTGTTGCTAGGCAGATCGTCCTAATCTGCCTCCTCCAGCGCCGCAGTGATCTTCTCTTCTTCCGTCTTCAGGTGAATGGGGCGCGGTGTGTTGTGGGAACTGTGTCCCACAACACACCGCGTTCCCCATTCACAAATACGACTCGCGCATGCGTAGTTGGCCGCGCGCCGACTCGCCCATGCGCAGTAGGCCGCGCGCCGACTCGCGCATGCGCAGTAGGAAACGAGAAGCCGTTTCCCTTACTCAGGATGGCGGCGGTGGATCCGGATAGCCGAGCGACATCTCGGCCTCCACCAACGACATCGTGGGCGCCCTGGGAGGGTAAGTGTACTTTTTAAAAGTCAGCAGCGACTTTTAAAAATTTTTTTTTTTAGGTGAAACCCCGCTTTTACCCTTTGATCACCCCAGATGTTAAAGAGGTTGTAAACCTCCAAAAAATTAAGAACCTGCAAGACAAATGCATAATGAGCTAGTATGCATCACACACTAGCTCATGAAATATTTACCTTCGAACCAAGCCCCCACACACCGCTGACATCTTTCCCAGGTGTTCCGGTTCGCAGGCTCAGGCGTTGATTGGCAGGAGCCGCAGTGACGTCACTCCCGTGCACGGGCGGTGATTTCTTCAGAGCGCATGCGCCAATGATGTAATTGGGGCAGTTTACAGTGAATATATCCTAAACAATGCAAGAAAGTGCCTGAAAGAAGCCACAACTGCAATCCCAATGTGAAAGCCCGAGTGCTTTCACACTGAGACCCCTTTCACACTATGGCATTTTTCAGGCACTTTAGCGTTAAAATAAGCGCCTGAAAGAAGCTGCAACTGCAATCCCAATGTGAAAGCCCAAGTGCTTTCACACTGAGGCGCTGCGCTGGCAGGGCGTCAAAAAGTCCTGCAAGCAGCTTCTTTGCAGCGGTTTTGGAGCGGTGAATACACCGCTCCTAAAGCGCCCCTTCCTATTGAAATCAATGGGAAGCGCCTGAAAGGTGATTTTAGCAGCGGCGCTTTGTGGGCACTTTTAACCCTTTATGTGGCCACTAGCAGGGGTTAAAAGCGCCCCACTAGCGCTCGAAAAACGCTGGTAAAGCACCGCTAGTTCAAGCGGCGCTTTACAAGCGTTTTTCGGGTGCTGGCAGTGTGAAAGGGCTCTTAAAGCACTTGGGCTTTCACATTGGGATTGCAGATGAGGCTTCTTTCAAGCACTTTTTTTAACGCTAAAGTGCCTGAAAAACGCCCCCATGTGAAAGGGGTCTGAAAGCGACTGAAAAACATCTGTGTGAAAGACGGTGCCCTCCGCCGCTTAGCGGATCCGTTTGCGGCAGAGGCAATCTGATCTTCACCCTGGCTGGGCATGGAGACGAGTGAGGGGAAGATGGCCTCCACCTGTCTCCATAACTGTGCAGAGCGGAAGCGACATCAAAACATCACTTCTGCCCACAGCTCTTAAAGGGACTTTTTTTAAATAACAATTTTTTTTTTTATTTTTTTTTTTTTTATTGCATTTAAGTGTAAATATAAGATCTCATATTTAAGAGGTCCTGTCATGCTTTTTTTTTCTATTACAAGGGATCCATTTCTTGTAATAGGAATAAAAGTGACACATTTTTTTTTCTTATTTATATTACCTTTTATTTTTACACTGTTTATATATTTTTTTAAACGCACCCCATTCTGCCGAGCTCGCGTGCAGAAGTAAAAGCATATGTGAGTAGCGCCCGCATATGAAAACAATGTTCATACCACACATGTGAGGTATTGCCGCAATCGGTAGAGCGAGAGCAATAATTTTAGCCCTAGACCTCCTCTGTAACTTAAAACATGCAACCTGTAGATTTATTTTTTTTTTTTTTTTAAACGTCGCCTATGGAGGTTTTTAAGGGTAAAAGTTTGTCGCCATTCCACGAGCGGGCGCAATTTTGAAGCGTTAAATGTTGGGTATCGATTTACTCAGCGTAACATTCTCTTTCACAATATAAAAAAAATTTAGGCTAACTTTACAGTTGTGTTTTTTTTTTTAATTAAAAAAAAGTGTATTTTTTCCAAAAAAATGCGCTTGTAAGACCGCTGCAAATATGGTGTGACAGAAAGCATTGCAACGGCCGCCATTTTATTCTCTCGGGTGTTAGAACCCCCAAATATTATACTTTTTTTTTTTTTTCTAAGTCATTTTCTAGCAAAAAAACATGTTTTTAACTTGTAAACAACACATCTCAAAAAGAGGCTCGGTCCTTAACCACTTCAGCACCGGGCCATTTTACACCCTTCCTTACCAGAGCACTTTTTGCGATTCGGCACTGTGTCGCTTTAACAATTGCGCGGTCGTGCGACGTTACACCCAAACAAAATTGACGTCCTTTTGTTTCCCACAAATAGAGCTTTCTTTTGGTGGTATTTGATCGCCCCTGCGGTTTTTTTATTTTTTGCGCTATAAACAAAAGAAGAGCGACAATTTTGAAAAAAAAAAACACTATTTTTTACTTTTTGCTATAATAAATATCCAATTTAAAAACTCAGTTTAGGCCGATACGTATTCTTCTACATATTTTTGGTAAAAAAAAAATCGCAATAAGCGTATATTGATCGGTTTGCACAAAAGTTATAGCGTCTACAAAATAGGGGATAGATTTATTGCATTTTTTTTTTTTTTTACTAGTAATGGCGGCGATCTGCGATTTTTATTTTATTTTATTTTTTTATTTTTTATTTTTATTTTTTTAAATTTTTTCGTGACTGCGACATTGCGGCGGACACTTCAGACACTTTTGACACATTTTTGGAACCATTCACATTTACACAGTGATCGTTGCTATAAAATTGCATTGATTACTGTGTAAATGTGACTGGCAGGGAAGGGGTTAACGCTAGGGGGCGCTGCAGGGGTTAATGTGTTCCCTATAGGAGTGATTCTAACTGTGGGGGGAGGGGACTCAAGGGGAGGAGACCGATCATGTGTTCCTCCGTACTGGGAACACATGATCGGTCTCCTCTCCGCTGACAGGACGTGGAGCTGTGTGTTTACAAACACACAGCTCCACGGTCCCGCGCGGTCCCGTTGTTTTAACGGGCAATCGCGGGTGCCCGGCGGACATCGCGGCCGCCGGGCACTTGCACCGGGTCCCGAGCGACGCCGCGGGCGCCCCCCAGGCGGCCGGGAATGGGAGGACGTCATATGACGCCCACCCAGGATGGGAGATCCACCTTGTGGGGGTCATATGACTATGGGCGGGTAGGGAAGTGGTTAGGTGGTTAAAGCGCAACTGAGCACATCAGTTTAACTGTCGTATTTGATTCTGCTCTCAACTGAACTATTAATCCTGCAGGTAACACATTTCTGTCCCAGGCTGACATAGTTGACTTACTATACTGTATTTATGGGGCAAAAGTGTTTTAGGATAGGGAGTGGTAGCCTACAAGTGACCCACACATTTAGCTCAGCAGGGTTGATAACCTAGTTTGAGATGCCACAGCGCGAATGCCCAAGACAGTACTGCATTTCTGGCAGTAACAACTTTTATAAAACGCTTTCAATGGCATATTTACCAGACCAAAGGGGAGAAAATATGAGGCATTCAGTATTGGGGATTACTTTTTAATCCCAGTGTCCCTTCCTCTACTGTGTCAGTGTTTTTCATGCTTTATGGAGCAATGTTCATGTAGTGACCTGAGGATTGTTCTGTGCAACATTCTTTGGGGAATTTAGGCTGGTTTCATGATGCACCACAAGGGGCGTGTCCATGGCATCCTGAAAATACAGGAAATGGGTTGAATGACTCTGGAAATATGGATGTTTTAAGCATATCCACTTTGACAAAAGTATTTATTAGATGTAGCTATATTGATGAACATGACGAAATGTAGGTAAATCAATTTTAAAAGGAATATAGCTGTAACAACGGTAATTGTCAGCTTAGTTGCAGTTCCTCATATAGATTTGACACCTGCAAGATCAATGCTATTATGTAGGGAGTTCTGAAAGCATCCTAGGGTACATTACTGGAATCTGCCATTTGTAGTGCTGTCATGTTGGCTTTGCCTTTGTAGGCAACATGGTTTTTATGTGTCTATAAGGAATCTCCTCTGTGCTGGGTGCAGTGGATTCAAGGAGCTGTTCGCACTCAATATGTAAACCAGAAGAAGGAACTTGCCATACTATAACGTCCTATAGGTTCGGATTTATTCGAGCCAACAATCGCTAACAGTCTCTAACCTTGGGACCTCCCCTCCTAAGAGTGCGGCAAGCTACTTCTTGTTTTATAGTTTTTATGCATTCTTAATTTTGTCTTGATGATGGCTAAGCCTGGCAATTCAAAAAGTGCAAGGTGTTACTTGTAGGTTCATGGTTGGTTATGTTGTAATCCTAGTATTTAGCCAGCTTTGCTGTTAAACATTTTAGTAAGAACTAATTTCAGTGTACACTTAAATAAAAAAATATTAAGGGTTTACAATCGCTCTGTGCACTGGTTTTTGCCCTGATTCCTTTTCTCGGGTTTGTGCTCCTGGCTCTCTGCCGAGTGCCCACCATAGTTGGCCGCATAGCTTGCTATGGTAGGCACTCGACAAATCGGAATGTTTGGGCTGAGCGGTACTCAGCCAGTCAAGGGCAGCTTTGTACGCTATGAATGAATACAAAGCTTCCCCTGATTTTTCTAAGTTGAAGATTGTGACCTCATCCACCTGCCTCAGCCAATCCAAAGGAAGCTTTGTATTCATTCATAGAATACATAGCTGCCTATGACTGGCTGAGCGCCCCTTGGTGCGCTCAAGTGCTTGTCTCACTGCCGAAACACAAGACTGTATCATGTATGTAGCGGAGACTACATACAGTTTATACAGCTCATCCAGGGGACATGCCTATTAGTGTAAAAAAAATAGTTTGGGCACGCTTGGCCCAAACAGACTAGTTAAAGGGACAGTAAACTCGAATTCCAGTAGTGTTTTAACTGATTGGGGGTGATATTAGCCAGCATATGACATTTCAAGCACAAATGCTTGTTTACACTGTGTACTTGGTGCTTGTGTGAGTATTTAGAGTTACATAATACAGAATAATTATCTGTACGAGGTACCATGTTGTAGACTTGCCAGCGAACTGACAACAGTGCCATTCCCTCAAAAGCAACAACAAAGGTATAGTATAAGTGTTAAGAAATGCACAGGGGACAAGGCTGAAACTGACGTTCTTGCTGCAAAATATAGGAATGCCCAGTAATGCATGTGTTCTAATATCTTTGCCTAAAGCGGAACTAAAAGCATCAATTTTAAAGTGATTGTAAAGCTTCAAATATTTATTTTTTTAAATAACAAACGTGTCATACTTGCCTCCACTGTGCTGTTAGTTTTGCACAAAGTGGCCCCGAACACGACTTCTGGGATCCCTCGGCAGCTCCTCCCCACATCAGATAACCCCCTAGGAGAAGTGCTCTCCCGGGGGTTACCTTGTGGGTGCACTCGAGTCCAGCATTCGGCGTCCATAGCTGCTGAATGAATGACACGGCCCGGCCCCCCGCGACATTGGATTTGATTGACAGCAGCCGTAGCCAGTGGCTGTGCCGCTATCAATCTATCCAATCAAATGCCGAGAACCCAGGGCCAAGAGACAGCGCATCCTCGCCGTTGGAAATTCCAGGGCTCAGGTAAGTAAAGGTAGGGGGGCGGTCACTGCCAGGTGTTTTTGAACCTTAATGCATATGATGCATTAAGGTGAAAAAAAACATGAGGGTTTACAACCCCTTTAAGGCCCTGTTCACATCAAGTCAATTGCACTGCTCCTGCTCCTTTGGGCGACCAGCTTAGCATGATATTAGCGTGGTTGCAGCACGATTTATCACAGCAAAACCGCACCACGTTTAGGTGCCATTGTAAATACATTTTTATTTTTTTTGTAGATCATTATGGAGACAAAAGTTAAAAAAAAGTTGTTTATAAATGATTTAAGTGTCTTCTTTCCTTTTTTTAATTCTATTGATTTTTTTTTTTTTTTTTTTTTTTCTAGCACTGCAAAAATGTTTCAAACACCTGTCAATAATCTGGAAAAAATAAGAAAGACTAGGAAAAGAGTGAAACAGTTGCTGCTACAGATTGGTTTGGACACGTGCAGAGAAGCATATGAGGTAAGGAGGTATAGGCTTGAAATCTTGAGGTATGTGTGAACAAAGTAAAACATTTGCCAGGTAAGGTCTCAGTCTGCAGCAGGAATCCTAGTGATGCCAGATTAAATGATTGCTGTAAAAGCCAGTTTGGTGATCAGTCAGTTTTGCATTGTAAAATTGTTACAAATGTTATACTGCTACAGTCCTGCTGGTGCTTATTATGGGTGTGTTCTTTCTCCCCCCAATCATCTTCCAGGACAGTTCACCTGAGAGATGATTGGCTTTGCCTTCAACAAACACAAATGAGAAATATTAAAAGGCCCCTCACTCCCCTTATCCCTCAGTAGTTTTGTGTTTCCAGACCTCCAGGAGTAAACTTTTTAGTCATGTTTGTTATATTCCCTCTAGTCTGGTGATTGTGGTAATGAACTCTTTAGGCCCCTTTCACATTTGGGACTGTAAAGTCGCTTGACAAGTCATACCAGATAATTTCCAATGAGTACCATTCATATCTGTGCGACTTCAATGTAGTCCCTGCACTACTTTGGTCCGACTTTTATGCTAGTTGAGGTCCGTAGACCTCAAGTTTACACAGGCATTCCCTGAAACTGTGGCAAAATTGCAGTAAAATCTTGCAACTTTCAAGTCACAGCAGTGTGAAAGGGGCCTTACTGGTAACTAGGACCTGGTGTGCCAGAGATGTCAAGTCGCTTACTGGAAGGCCTTTTCCATGTTTTAAATTATAGGTACTGCCTGGCCTGTAGGTCTCAGGAGGATGTACATGCCTGGAGGTTTGTGCTTTGTCGGGTTTACCAAGATGGCAGTTTTACTATTTCCAGGCTTCTGGCGTGCTTTTCTCCTTCCTGTGTTGTGGGCATGTGCAGGGAGACTTCAAGGTGTCCCAATATGACGCCAGTGCTGGTGACACACTTTTGGTGCGCAAGAGGCACCCTTCCTCAGACACGCAAAAAAAAAATGGTTTCTTTGTAATAATGTTTACCATGTTTTGCTTTGTACTAGTCATATTTTATAATGACCCAAAACTAATTTTTCAAAAAAAATTATACTTTTCATTTTTAATACCTCCCCTTCCCAAAGTCTTGAACTTGCCCTTCCCCCTCTAATGCAAGATCCTTGCTGTGCGGCCATAAAATTTCCAGTGGAGAGGCCTTCTATTTTTAGGACACATGATAAAGATGGCCTCTTTATGGGCATTAATCCAACTTGTTTTGCCTCTGGGAAACGGTGCAGATAAAGTTGTTTGGCTCCCTGTGCACATCTAAGTATGCAGGCATCCGGGGTAAAGCTGTCCACATAGACCATCCTCCACACTACCATTGATGTCATCTCTTCCACGCTGCGCTCCACAAGCTCTTCAAGCCTCACTTTCAGATGGCTCTACTGCAGGGTAGTCTTCCCGGGCATGATTTTGCTTCTAATCCCCTTGTGGAGGCTGGTCATGATCAATGGTCATTTTATGGTTACAAAACCTATCGCTTGCTATGATTTTTTTCTTTTTATATGGACTATAAACTGAAAGGCCTATGAATAAATGGTTCTGGAACGAATCATTTGAGTTTCTGTTATTTCCTATGGTGAAATTCGCTTTGATGTACAACTGCTTTGGATTACTATCATCCTGTTTCCGGAATGAATTATACTCGCAATCCGAGGAAATGCTGTAGATACCCACGCAGCGGTTTCAGCTTCACAAAGAAAACAGTCAATGAAAATGCAGAGCTACCTGGATCTCGTCAGCAGCACTTTTGTTGTCTTTTTTGGTCTCCCAGATCACTGCCTCTTTAGGCTCGCTTAGCCCTGAGTTGCAGCACCTCACTGCCTAGGCCCCCTCCAGGCCTCCGGATAGGGTTCTCCTAGCACCCCAAACTCTCACTCCTCCAGAAACTTGTGAATTTCCTCCAGTCCCCTAGACTCCCTACTCGCCTTTAGCTTTCTCAGTTTTCCTATACTCAGCTGTTCTGACTCCCAGTCCTGGGAGCTGCGGTTTGTTTTGGTGGACCATGCCTTTAAAGTGCACCAAGAGCCCATTTTAAAATAATTAGTCTGCCCTAGTACACTGTAAAATGTTGCATTAATGCAGTGCATAGTTTGAAGATGCCTTAGGAAATGTTATACTTCACATTAAATATATCTTGATAGCCTATATAGGATTGCTAAAAAGCACGTCATGTCTCCTTTTACATTAAATAGTGTGTTTGGGCCAGCTTGCATCAAACAAATTATTTTCATGGCAGAATGGTCTGGCTGCTCAGGATGGTGTAATAGACCCTAGCAGTTTGTACTACATACAGGTAGCTGTGTTGTCTTCTTGCATGGGTACGAGCGACTTCCCCTCTTCTGCTGGAAAGAGTTTCTTTCCCCCTAGAGGGGCTCCTATGGAACACAGATGGTGGTTTTTAAAGGTAATACTAAAGTCTTGTGTTTTTGTTATTTTTTTAACTTAAAAAAAAATAAAAATAAAAAAAAATGTAAATGTTATACTTACCTGCCCTGTGCAGTGGATTTGCACAGAGCAGCCTGAATCCTCCTTCTTGGTTGCTCCTGGCCCCTCCCTCCTGTTGAGTGCTCCCACAGCAAGCAGCTTGCTATGGGGGCACCCAAGCTAAGCCTCAGCTCTTTGTGTACTCAGACACAGAACTGTGGTCCAGCCCCGTCCCCTTTCTCTCCTGAATGGCTGACTGATTTTGATTGACAGTGGGAGCCAATGGCGCCACGCTGCTGTCTGAGGGGAGGAGTCCTGGGCAGCTGAGACACCCCTACAACATCGCTGGATCTAGATAGACCTCAGGTAAGTATTAAGGGGGCTGCACACGTTTTTTTTATCTTAATGCAGAGAATGCATTAAGATAAAAAAAAAAAAAAAAAAACTGCCTTTACAACCACTTTTTCGTTTTTTTTTTTCTTTTGCACTATAAACAGACTGACAATTTTGAAAAAAAAAAACTATTTTTTTTGCTATAATAAAACCAAAGAAAAATGTAAAACTAATTTCTTCATCAGTTTAGGCCAATATGTATTCTTCAACATACATTTTGGTAAAAAAAAAATCGCAATAAGTGTATTGGTCGAATACACTTATTGCGAATTATTTTTTTTTTACATATTGGCCTAAACTGATGAAACAGATCGAACCCCTTTTTTTTTTTTTTTTTTTTTTTTTTTTTTTTTTTTTTTTTTTTTTTTTTTTTTTGGGGGGGGGGGGGGGGGTGGGCTGGAGGATTGGGGGCAGTGACATTGATGCAGTGATCGGAGCTAAAAAAATAGCCACTGATTACTGTATAAATGTCACCAGCCCAAAGGGGTTAGCACTAGGGGGCGATCAAAGGGTTGTGTTCCCTAGGGAGGTGTTTCTGACTGGAGGAGACGGATCGCTGTTCTTAAACACTAGGAACAGCAGATATGTCTCCTCCGCTCACAGAACTGTGTTTACAGTGACAGATTCCCTGCCTCTCAGGAGCATGTGGCCGGCAGACGTCACGGCTACAGGCATTGGCTCTGGTGCCGCGGGCGCGCCCCCTAGAGGTCTTAAAGCAGCCGATATACAATGACGGCGATATTTACAAGACTAAAAGACAACAAATAAGAAAACATTGTTATAATTTATGTACCCTTTAAAACCATTGCTTTTGGGTTAAACGTTAGGCTCAGGCCCCCCTTTTTACAAGGGGGGCCTGAGTTTGCCAGATTCCGCTTGCTAAGTGGGGGATCGCTTCCCTGAGCAGGCAAGTGACAGGTCCATCTCCGTTTACTGAGCAGAGATGGACCCTCTATGGCAGGGGTCTCAAACTGGCGGCCCTCCAGCTGTTTCAAAACTACAAGTCCCATCATGCCTCTGCCTTTGGGAGTCATGCTTGTAACTTGCAATGCCTCATGGGACTTGTAGTTTCGCAACAGCTGGAGGGCCGCCAGTTTGAGACCCCTGCTCTATGGGGAGATCGGATGAAAACAGATCGCCTGTCTGTTTTTATCCAATCTGACTGACTGATGTAAAATGGGACCACCATCAGTCTGGATTTTGCGGACAGGATTGGATTACTGTGGGTGTCTGACATCTGCCACTCCATAGGGGGTGAATACCCTTAATGTGATGCTCAAGTGAGGTACTGCTTGTATTTCTCAATGCAGCTTGTGAACTTGAAGACTTTCTGTGAGGGCTCATAATTTCATGTTACTTTTGTCAGTTTCTCCGTGTAGTGCGTCTGATGCAGTAAGTAAAATAAAGTTCTTTTCTATTGTTGCAAAAAACATGGGACTTACTCTTCAACACAGCAGAAACTTGCTGCCACGTTAATGGCTGGGAATTGTGGGTAAAAATGAGATGGGGGGGGGGGGGGTGTTATTTGAGGTTTTTCATTTTGCGGGGCGAGGGTGACATTCTGCCTCTCGTGGCCAGCGATCATCGCGACCGCCGGTCACGAGCATCACGCAATTCCCCCCCCCCCCTGACCCCCCCCCCCCACCACCCCCCCCCCCCCCCCCCCCCCCCCCCCCCCCCCCCCCCCTCCCCCCCCCCCCCCCCCCCCCCGAGTGCAGCATGCGTGCCTGCTATCTCACTTAGAGGAGCTCGCTTACGACGGCTCGCGGGATCGTGCCGACCTACCGCAGTATGCACTGTACTGCAGGGCATAATGTCACAATATTTGACATCATACCATTTGGCCTATCACGGCACCCAGAGTATTTACAGAGGTACTTGCACATCTTCTTGCCCTTCTAAGAATGTATTGCATTCAGGTAATAGGTTGCCTAGATGACCTTCTTCTGAAGGACTCCTCTGTTTTTCAACTATCTGCCAATGTCCAAAAGACTATTCAGGTACTTAAGACTTTCAGTTAGGTAATCAAATTTCAAATCTGCCTTCCCAACCTTCCCCTCATGTAGAATATACCATTCTCATTCTAGAAACGCCACAGGAAAAAAGTGTGTGTGGTTTTTTTTTTTTTTTTTCCTTTTTAACTGGTATGATGGATATAAAACAAATGATGTGCTCATATGACGCAGAGAAAAAGCAGGGTCACTAGGCACTGTCCTATCCCGATGTGCTCTGTTGCTTTTAGTTGAGGAATTTTATTGTGAAAAGATTCATCTTAATTGTTCAGTACAGGACACAGGCTGGATAGTCAGACCCTGGGTTATAGGCCTCTGCCTTCAGGTGATTTGACACTGGCAAAGCTTTGCCGGTCAAGCCCCCTGGGTTTACCCAGATACCTCTATCCCACTCCTTGAATCATCAGATTTTTTTTTTATTTTTTATTTTTTTTATATAGTGTTAGGTGATAGACCTATTCTCCATTACAAGGAAATCATTCTGTGCTTCATTAGTTTGTTTTGCCGTATATACTCGCGTATAAGCCGAGTTTTTCAGCACTTTTTTTTTTGTGCTGAAAATACCCCCCTCGGCTTATACTTGAGTCAAGCACTTTTCTGCAGCAGAGAATGACATTTTCTGACCCGACTTTGGGGGCCCGTATCTTGGGGCCACTTGGTGCTAGGAACCCCAAATTTGGTGTGCAAACCAAGTGGAACTAGCAATATAACATATCCATCTGTAGCAATGTCATTTCGGGACCCTTTGGGTCCAGAGACCCCAAATTTTGTCTGCAGCTAGGGGGCATCTAGGAACCCTTTACTCCCAAGTTTGGGGGACCTATGGGTGCAAATGGGCATTGTTGACCCTCTTTTCCACTTGCAGTAGCTGCGCATTTCTCACCCTAGGCTTATACTCGAGTCAATAAGTTTTCTCTTTTTTTTTTTTTTTTTTTTTTTGTGGTAAAATTAGGAGCCTCGGCTTATATTCGGGTCGGCTTATACTCTAGTATATACAGTACTTTGAATTCTTCAAACAACTCTTCACTATTGTCTTCTACAACAATAGACGCAGTACATGCAGATCGGTGCAACCTTGGGAGCCCTACTCCGACCCCACACTGTAATGTTGATTTGGGCATTGGATCCTGCTTTGATGATCATCTCAGCATTGAGTGCAACATGTGTAGTTATCAGCAGGCCGCTATACAAGTATGAAAAAGTATCCTGTTCTCTTTGCATTGCTTCCTTTGTGTGAAATCATTGGCGTTCCTGCCAGTCCCTCTGCTTTCCTATCAAAACCTGACAACACTAGGTATTAGAGCACAGTGTGGTCATCTTTCTGGTTGTGCTGAGAACTCGGTCTGCTATTCTCTAATGATCAGACTGTCCTGCCACAGCTGTTCATTGGGAAGATTAGTATACTGCTATTTCTCCTCCCCTAGCTGTCTGAGTCCCCCCCCCCCCCCCCCAGCTGAGAACAGATTATGTGATCTCTTATCAAAAAGTGGAGGGGGAAAAAAAAAAATTAATTTCTAAAATATATATTTACACACAAATGTTTTTTGCTTTTTTTTTTTTATTTTTTTTATTTCCATTTTTAACTAAATCTGTATACAAGGTGAGGGTTTACCATATCCCTTAAAGTTACTGTAAACCCCTCACCTTGTAAAACAACCCATTTAGTTTAAAATGGAAGTCAAAACATTTTTGTATAGATATGAAAAAAAAGCTGTAAAATATCTGTGTTCTGCTTAGGCTTGGTTCACACTGCTGTGACTTTGCCAGGCGACTTGAGTGTGACTTTAAAGCAACTTCAGGGGATGCTTGGGTAATCTTCCTGTAATGTCGACTCCAAATCGCATCAATTCAGATAAGTATCTGACTTGGAGGCGACATCAATTAAAGTCTGTGGGCTCAAGTCGGATAGAAGTCTCCTTGAAATAGTACAGGAACCTTTTCTAAAGTCGGTGTGACTTTAGTAGTGCTAATTAGGACAGCTCTCGTTGACTAAAATGGGATTTCACGTGTCGTGACTTGGGGTCTCTAGTCAAATCCCAAGTCGCGGCAGTGTGAACCCTTAAGCCTCGTACACACCGTACGATTGTTGGCAGGGGATTATCTGTCTGACAGACTATTGTCCTAAAATCTTACCATTAGTACGCTCCTTTTGACAATTGTTCAATTTTCGGCTAACAAATGTTGGATGACAAGCTAGTACATTTTTGGCAGACAACAGCTTGACGTCAGATTTTCGTATGGTGAGTACACAAATCCGTCACACAAGTCAAAAAGTACAAACGTGCATGCTTGGAATCAATGCTCACCAAACATGAAATTAGCAGAACAGGCCCGAAGGGTGGCGCTCAAGAGCTGAAATTGCTCATAGTACGTCACAAAGTTTGTGTTTGTGGCACGATAATTGTGTACCATTTATTATGCAAGATCCTGGCACACGCTCAGTTGGTCAACAATCGTACCCTGTGTACGAGGCTTAAGTGTGGTGAGGTGCTATTTTATTTAATTTTTTGGTTGTTTTTATATTGGGAGAGCAGAGGGACAGACAAGAACACCAGGGATTTCACAAAAAGGAAGCATTAAACAGAATGGTACAGCAGGCACATATCAAGAATAGGAATCATTGGGTTTACATATTCTTTAAACTTTTCAAAATTGGTTTATGAAAAAATTCTACCATCCAGAGCCTAGTTACAGATGGTGTTAAAGTTGAGGCCTAGGAAAGATTTGCAAACTGCACTGAATCATCTCTTGTCCCAGGAAGTAGTTGTTCCAGTCCCTGGGAAGACTGGTTCAGAGCATTCTATTCAAACCTGTTCATACCAAACCCAAAGGTGTTGTTCATCCTATCCTGGACTTAAAACCCCAATCAAATACCTGCACATTCCAAAATTTCACCTCAAATCTGCAGGGTTGGGTATTGCCCCTCTGAGAAAATGGGAATATTTAACATCAGTAGACATTCAAGATGCTTGTCTACATATTCCCATTTACCCACGTCCTTAGTGCTTTCTGTACTTCACTATAGCAGACAATCGCTTCCAATTTGTTGCCCTGACATTTTGGCCTTTCACGACACCTAACAGTATTTTACCGGAGGTACTTGTACACCTTCTTGCCCTTCGAAGAATGTATTGCCTTCAGGTAATAGGTTACCTAGATCAGTGGTTCTCAACCCTGTCCTCAAGTACCTCCCAACAGGCCATGTTTTGGGAATTTTATCTTAGATAAAATGGCTGGCAAAAAATACTAAGTAATTGACTCTGATTTAACCACTTGACATCCGCGCTATGGCTGAATGACGGCCACATCACGGATCTCAATTCCCGGGAGGCCGTCATATGACGTCCTCCCCTGTGCACGGTCCCTGCGCGCGCCCTGTGATCACCGAGTCACTGAGACTTGGGTGATCAGCGATCCGAGTAAGGGGTGGGTCCCGGCCCCTTACTATGTGATCAGCTGTCAGCCAATGACAGCTGATCACGTGATAAAAACAAGCTTGTGATTGTGTTTTTTTTTTTTTCTTCTCCTCACGCTAACATCGGAGGAGAAAAAAAAAGCAGAGCACCAGCTTATCTTAAAGGGACATCGGTCCCACCTTGCAGTGCCTGTCACTGCCGCCTCATCAGCGTACATCAATGACGGACAAAAATTACCCATTTTATATTTTTAGAACATTTAAAAAAAATGGTGATTAAATACCACCAAAAGCAAGCTCTATTTGGTGGGAAAAATTATAAAAATGTAATTTGGGTACAGTGTTGTATGACCGCAATTGTCATTCAAAGTGCGACAGCGCTGAAAGCTGAAAATTGGTCTGGAAAGGAGGGGGGTTTAAGTGCCCAGTAAGCAAGTGGTTAAAGCATCTTTGCAAGATGAAGGTAAACCTGCGAACATGGCCTGTTGGGGGAGACTCAACACACATCCCTGTGGTACCCCTGTATTCAAAAGAATAGTATTGGACACCTGATTGTCTATTGCCACCATTTTTGGTCAGTAATGTCCTGTATTTGGATGTAGTGGCTGCATTTGGTTGTTCAGGCTAAGGATTGGTAAGCTGCCATATTCAGTGTTTAGGCAGCATGCACACTGGAAGTTTTTGCAGCTGCTTCTAAGGGCGTGTGGCTTTTTTTTTTTTTTTTTTTTTTTATTTATTTTTATGTTTTTGTTCCTCCCTCTCTGTCTCTAAATTCCCCTGCATGTTAGCCTATGTGTCCATGCACACATAGGCTTTTAGCAGTGTTTTGTGGCAATGCTTTTAGAAGCAGAAAAACCCCACTGCCAGTATGTCCTGGAGCAGCAGCGTTTTTGGCAGAACAATTGCTTGACACTTGTAAAAAAGTTGACGCTGGGCACTTTTAGCACTCGAGCATTCATTTTGTTTCAGTGGCCAGAATAAATGATTATTCTGGCCAATGAAATTGACACCCAAGTGCTTTAAGTCTTTAACCAGTTCAGCTCTGGAAGGTTTAACTGACAGTTGCGCGGTCATACAACGCTGTACGCAGATAAAATGTATGTCCTCCACCCTCCTCCTCTTTTGGTGGTATTTGATCACCTCTGTGGTTTTTTTTTTTTGTGCTATAAACAAAGGAAAAAAGACTGACCATTTTGAAAAAACAAAAATTATTTCAATTTTTTTTTTTTTTTTTTTTTATTGGGTATGTTTTATAACAACAGAATTTCTTCATAACTTTAGGCCAATATGTATGCTGCTACATATTTGTGGTAAAACAAATCCCAATCCGCATATACTGATTGTGGGGTGTTTTTTTTTTTTTTTTCTCCTTCCTTACTACTAGTAATGGCAGTGATCAGCGACTTTTAGCAGGACTGCGACATTGCAGCAGACAAATCGGACGCCTAACACTCTTGACACTTTTTGGGGACTGGTGACACTAATACAGTGATCAGTGCTAAAAAATATGCAGTCACTGTACTAATGAAGCTTGTGTGTGTGTGTGTGTGTGTGTGTGTGTGTGTGTGTCCTATGGGAAGGCAGAAGTCTGTGTTCCTGATAGGATCACGGCCTTCTCTTGTAACAGAATGGAGATCTGCCTTGTTTACAGAACAATCGGCGGGTTCTGGCAGACATCGCGTCCCCAAGACCTACTGTTTGTCTCTCACTGTGTCCGGTCGGCATCTGGTTAAATGCTCCTCAACATGTTACACATTTTTACAAGCATCCAGGCTTTTTTTTTTTTCTGCCAAAACGCTGCTGTCATGAGGAAAGGCTTTAAGAAGAGTTGGCATAATGTCCTGTGTGCATAAGGCCTTATTCAAATGCACTTGGTTCCCTTTAATGAATTTTATTTTTTTTCTTGCAAAAACAGGCAAGGCTGCAGTATGCAAGTGTACATGCTGCCATGCAGTTTAAAAAAAAAAAAACTGCATGCAGCATTTCTAATATTTTGTACTGTGTTCTATAATAGACATGAATTGCAACTCATGGGTCTGCATTTACTGGCAGTGTAAGTTTGCTTAAATTTGAATGCGTTCTAAGACTTATGTGATGACTAAAAGGTATAATGTACATATTTCTGAAAAATCTATACCACTTTGGCCACCTACTGTATGTACAAAACTAGTAGGGCCTTCTGATTCCTCCTGTATTTGAATTGTATTGTAACTGTACTGTCTACCCTCCTCACGTTGTAACCCTACGTGTTGTCATTGACTTCTTTAGGATAAGACTAAGTCTGATGTACATTTGAACCTATGTTCATTATACTTATACTCATTTTTTATTTTTTTTTGTACTGGTTAGGATATTAATTTGCAAACACATTTGTAACTACATATTGGCGTATATATTTACTAAGTATTAAGAGTCGAAATGTAGTTTTCTAACGTATTTTCAAGCAGCACGTAAGCATATTTGTAACTTTATATTGTTCAGCACATTAGTTTTGTACATGCAGAAGTAACAATGCGTAGTAGGGATTTTTCATAATTCAGTAGTTATCTTTATAATGGAATACTTCAGCTCTGAAGTTATGGGTAATTGTGTGAGAGGTTTCTTTTTTATATAAATATTTCTCATTGTGTACGGCTACCTATCTGGGGAATCTGCTAAGCATTTTTTTTTGTTTGCCAGAATTGCATGGCCTATACCTTTTAAGCAATAGTGAAGCTTGCAAGAAGTTAAATACATTAAGTATCAAAATGTATATTCTTTTGTTTGTTTTTTAGGAAATCAACACTTATAATCCAGGCGACACAAATTTTTCCAGTACATCATGGGAGGATGTCTCGCTTTGGGAAGCTTTTGGACGCAGAAATGTATGTCTAACGCTAGTGGTTGGCAATCAGAGTAGAACAGATTTTTAATCTTATCAAAGTCCTGTGTAGGACTGTCTTTCTTGAGTAATGACCATATTTATTTTTATTTGCAGAAGGTTAAATGTGCAGGAAGCTATTTTTGTGCCTTATTGTGACTTTGCCTCAGTAACAGCATATATTTTTTATTTTATTTTTTTAATATGTTTGGCAGGATTTTTGATTGTAATATGCACGTGAAAACACTTTGATGTTAATTTTGTCATTTTAAAAAATTTATTTCTAAAAAAAAAAAAAAAATAGAAGTAGGTTTTTGTAATAGGTGCTTGACAACGCTGTCTACCTGTGCAAAATAAAACTTAATTTTGGGTATCAGACCGGTGGGTGATTAGGAAAAAATATACATTTTAAAAAATTTTCTTGCTAAGCTAAGATCCTCCCTTGATGTCACTGCTTTCTGTAACTTCTTAACATTATCCTTCTGATATAGATTTAGACTGTGTGCATGCCTTTCTCTTTCCACTTGGCTTATTACACCCAAAACTACAGTATTTATTTTCCAGGGTGATGCTTTGAAAGTTACACCATGAAACTCTAGTACATTGCTTAACATGGCTACAAGGAAATTATGAAAATCTGCACATTTAATAATGATAATGGAGGGTCCAATCGGGTTCGGCTCAAAAACTGACAGGACCCGATTGGTCTGCCCGTATAAAAGGGACATTTGAGTATACTGTAAAGTCCAGACTCTAAGAGCTTTTTCACACTGCCAGCGCCCGTGGCGTCGGCGGTAAAGTGCAGCTAGTTTTAGAGGCTCTTTACTATCGTGCTTGCGGGGGCGCTTTTAACCCCCACTAGCGATTAAAGCGTTCAAAGCATCGCTGCCACTTGATTTCAATTGCAGGGGGCGCTTTAGGAGCGGTGTATACACTGCTCCTAAAGAGCCTCAAAGATGCTGCTTGCAGGAGTTTTTTTTTTTTTTTTTGACGTCCTGCCAGTGCAGCGCTCCAGTGTGAAACCACTCGGGCTTTCACACTGGGATTGCAGGTGAGGCTTTTTACAGGCGCTATTTTTAGCGCTAAGGCCCCTTTCACACCGGGGCGTTTTTCATGCGGTGCAGCGCTAAAAATAGCGCCTGTTCACCGCATGAAAAAATCCGGCCCCATTCACTCCAGTGTGAAAGCCGGCGGGCTTTCACACTGGAGCGGTGTGCTAGCAGGATGACAAAAAAGTCCTGCTAGCAGCATCTTTGGAGCGGGATAGGAGCGGTGTGTTCACCGCTCCTTCCCATTGATTACAATGGGAGACCGCGGCAATACCGCGGTTACCGCGGCAATACGGCGGCGCTCTGCGGGGGGGTGTTTAACCCTTTTTCGGCCGCTCGCGGGGGGTAAAACCGCACCGCGAGCGGCCGAAAACCGCGGTGAAAACGACGGTAAAGCAGCGCTAAATATAGCGCTGCTTTACCGTCACCGCGGCTCACCGCCCCAGTGTGAAAGGGGCCTTAAGCACCTGATAAACGCCTCCAGTGTGAAAGTGGTCTAAAAGTATGTTGTCCGCTCTAACAGAGTGCCAAATAGCCCTGTGACTTCTAGATCCGATTTTATACTTGCTCTAATGTAGCATATCTTTTATTTGTAGCTGAACAAACTATTTATGCTAGTTTTCCAGTTATACGTAAACAAATTCTTATTTTAAGCTGAAGGTAAAGAACTGTATTTTATTTTTTTGTGCAAGGGAGTGCTGCCCATGTTGCTTTTAGTGACCTGTATCCCTAATCCCCAATCCCAGTTGACTGTAGCAAAAGTACATGAAGCAGTGCTTTTAGACCTGATGGGTGAATCTGAAAGGTCTGTTACTGCTTAATATCAAATGTTCTAAAAGCCCTTGTTCGATTTTAAAGCTATTTAGCATTATAGTGAAATTTCTCTTTAGGCTTCGTTCACGCAGATGTCAAAGCTCATATACTGTGACAGGGCTCTTTTTTTTTTTTTTTTTTTTTTTTTTCAGACAGCCCATTGAGGTCTGTTAGGACATAGCAGTTTCAAGGACACAGCTGCTCGACTAATGGGGCTGGTGCAAGTGAGCGGCTCTGAGCACAGACTGTTTGTTTGGGGCTGGCCACATTAGGACAATAAATTGTGCAGCCGCTGCATCCTAATAGACTTCAGTGGGCTGCCTGCAAGCCACACCTAGAGCTTCCGGGGGAAAAAAAAACATATGCACCTTTTAGGCCGAGTTCACGCTGGAACCGGCTGCGGATCGCACAGGAACGCTGTGTGTCCCTGTTTCAGGGCAGAATCTATGCCTGAATTCGGCTCTGAAACTGAGCCAAAGACGCACAGCGTTTCTGTGTAGTACGCTCCGCAGCCGCAACGGAGCTATGTGAACCGGCTCCATAGGGAGCCAGTCACATTCTCCTGCTATGCAAATTGGATGAACCCGCATCGAAGTCGCATAAGTGTGAACCCGGCCTTAAACAGTGTTTTTTTTTTTTTTTTGTCAAATTAAACAGTGTTTTTATAAAACATTTTACTATTTCTGTCAGCAAGACCCTTGGTATAAATTCTTAAGTCAGTGTACAACTGGCCTAGGAGCTAGTTTACACTTCTGATTGGGGGGCAATAAAAACACGTAATTAGGCTGCAGCTTTACCACCCCGAATGCTTCCACTTAAACTGCAGCGGCCAGGGGTGTACACCTGCTGTGGCAGAAACTAAACCCCATGTTGGGATCAGTGGGCACCACCACCCACCGAACGTGACACATTCAAATAGTGCCGTGCTGCAACCATGTGTAATGCATATGGTTGTGACTTGGTAGCGTGACATTTTACAGGGTTAAAACAGGCAGTGAGCAGACATCGCCTCCTCACTGACTGTCAAACACCTTTTTTAAAAGTGATCTGAGCAAGGCTTGCTTTTCAGAGAAGTGGCAGTGCTTGCCGCCTGTGTAAGAGGCCTGTTCACACCAGAACGCAGTGCTGGAATGGCAAATAGACCCTGCAAATACTCGAGTATCTCCTGGGGTTCCCCCAGTCTGTGTACTGGTCTTCACTACACTGCAGCTCTGCCATCGGCTCTCCAAAGAAAGCAAGTAGTGTAGCATAGAAAATGCATTTTTTGTTAATCTTAAGTCTTTCTTTCTAGAAGAGTATATTCAATAGTACAGCCAAGCCAATGCAATTGTAAAATTTTAATTGCTGCCGCCTAGGGGTGTCAAACGGAATAAAGTCTGTTTGCATCACCTCCTGGGATGTACATCTAAAAATGTGCAGGGTATCTGCAGGTGCCTGACATGTAATGCCAGCTGGAATTAAAACTGAACTAAACCCTCTTATTCTTTACACACAAGGAAGCTGACATCTCTGATCTGCAGTTACTATGGTGCTGCACACGTGAGTTATGACACCAGCCATTTGAGGGCTTGACAGTTTTTAGTTGAGAACACAAGCAACCGTGACCATTATCATTCACGGCATGCCTTGAATGCAACTTTTTTGGAATACAAAAAAAAGTGTTTAGTTCCGATTTGAATAAGTTGACAAATAATTGTTTTACCATTTTCACTGTTCGGTTAAATAAAAATGTGCTTGCAAGATAAAATGTTATTTTTTATGCCCTGATTTGAAGCAATATATTTAAAGCAGACCTTCATTTAAAGGTGTAAGTGCTGCTCACCCCCCTCTTTTTCAGACATCAAAAAAATAAGAGACATAGATTTGGTAATAAAAAGTCCATAAGAGGTTAATCCCAGTGTACATAAGCTGCATCACCTTTAAGAAAAATATCTGTAGGGAGAACACAAGAGGGCGACAAACCAATTGCTACACTTTGCCCTCTTGTGTTCTCTTTTCCAAACATGTCTGGCTTTTGTTCATATTCATCACACAAGGGTAATGGAATTTGTAGATTTCAGAACTAAAGTTTTTGCTTTCTAATTAGTTCATGGGAATTATCACGCTCTCTGCATTGTTGGTAAAATCAACAAGTATTTTTTATTTTATTTTTTTTACTTGCTGAAAATGTTTTTGGCTTTAAAAAAAAAAAAAAAAAAAAAAAGCGAAATGCAGTCACCACATCCAAAAGGCTGGTAAGCTGCAATATATTAAGTTTTTGTTCTTGGGTTTACTTATTGTACTTTATTTTTTTTTCTCATTTATTGAAGTAGAATGCAGAAGATCGTTTTTCTTTTAATTCTGCATAGTAAGAAAATATTTTGGTGTCTTTTTGATCAAAAATAAAAACATAACTAATTTCACTTTTCATATTCTTTAGGGTTACAGATCCAAGCAGTTTTGTTGCAGCCTCTGCAGCTTTTCTACAAGACTGCTGACGTCTTTCAAAGGTCATCTGCAGCGCTATCATGAAGATGAGAAAGATCAGGAGATGATGGCAAGTTGTCCGAGATGCCCATTCACTTCCCATACAAAGAATGTGGTCAGACACATGCGTATTTTTCACTCAAGTGTTCGAAAAGGCCAAACACCTGCTACAAAAGATGGTCAAAATCCTGTTTGGACAAAAGATTATCCAAAAGCAGTTCAGATGAAATTTTCTTGTGTAAAGTGTTCCTTTACGGACAGCCTGTATTACACTATAAAGCGACATGTTCTAAGTAGCCACCACAAAAGTGAACTTGAAAATTATTTTGGGGAAAAGTCCGAAGAGGAGCTTAAAGGGACTCTTGGATCAAAAGTTAATCTTGATAATAGATTTTACTGCAAAAAATGCAATTACACCATTCATAACCATGATGCATTAATGTACCATATTCTGACATCTGACAAGCATAGAGATTTGGAACAGAAGCTGAGATCTGATATCTCTGACGCTGGTCGATCAAGTATAAAAAGGCCCTACAGGAAAGTACTTGCTCCACCTGTAGCACTGTCACCTAAACCAACAGCATTGCCAATCTCCCCAGCTCCAGCTCTTCCATCTGCTCAAGATGCAAAGGTGGCGTCACTTCCTCAAAATGGTCCCCATCAACCCCTTTTGGGAGCATCTACTGCTATCATTTCAAATATGGTACCATCTATAACATCAGTTCCTGATCCTGCTGGAGGTATAGTGAAGACAACATCTACTACTGTTGCCCCTACTGCTCAAGTTGGATTTGTAACTACTGCCCTTCCTCAAAACCAGAGCATTACTCTACAAGCTTCCCTTCCTCAGTCTATGTTCCTTTCTCCAAGATTTACTCTAAATCAGCCTGTCACTGCAACTGTGCTTCCTTCTGCTTGCAATGTTGGTGGACAGATCATTCCTGGCACTCAGGCCAATGTACGACCTACAGTTTTACCAGTTAACCAGCAATTAGCCAGGGGCCTGCTTCCTGTGAACCAGTCAACAATGATTGCGTGTCCACAGCCTTTGCAGGCCAATGTATTACAGATGAATCAAAATGTAAGGCCTACAATCATCTCTGTGAATCAGCCACTGAAGTCGACTAACGTTGCAGGCAATCAACCTGGAGTTCCCCAAAATACCTTCCTTGCAACACCTATAATAAGGCAACTCATACCAACAGGAAAACAAGTAAATGGAATACCTACATATACCCTTGTAACATTGCCGGTTTCTCCGTGTGGTATGCCAGCTGTTAATCCACCAAACGTGCCTGTACAGCTGTCCCAGCCAGTAGTATCCACTTCTCCAGCCAGTGCACCATCTCCCCCTGTTGTACAGTCACCACAAAGCACATCACAAAATAATACAACTCCAAAACCAACTCCTGCCAATAGCCCAGCCACTGCTCCAGGTGCTAAGGACAAGACTAGACAATGGAAGACATGTCCAGTATGCAATGAACTATTCCCTTCAAACGTCTATGAAGTTCACATGCAGATTGCTCATATAAAACAGGAAAATAGCCCTGATAAGCCAACAGAGTCTGCCACCAGCAATGACCCAAATCAACCTGTAGTTGCAGCAGCACATGCATCTTTTTTGAAAGTTGTGAAGGAAAAGTCTATTCGATGTGTCACTTGCAGGGCATTTACTCCAGAGAAAGAGGTGTTACAGCACCTTTTAATGCATGGTATGGTATGTCTGTACTGCAAAGCTGTTTTTTACGAACTCAGAAACTTTATCTACCACATGAAAATCCTACATGTAGACAAAAAGAAAATCCATGGAGACTTTGTAAGAAAAGGTATTACAGTCTCATGTGATGCGAATGGTACAGCACTGTTTCCTCATTTTGACCTTGCCTTTCATGTTTCCAAGGAAGAGCTTGGAGAAAAAGAAATGCACATTGCTGTAGTTGCTGGAGCCAATTCTAACACTTCTACTCCCTTGTACATCAAAATACAAACATCTGCTGAGAGCAGCACACACGATGAGCAGGGCTCTAAATGTTCTTTTTGTGAACATGTTTTATCCAAGTCGGAAGCACTGGAAACGCATTACAAGGATAAGCACCACATAATGCCCACAATGCATACTATACTTAAATCCCCTGCATATAAGTGTATACACTGCTGCGGTGTCTACACTGGTAGTATGACTTTGTCAGCCATTGCACTGCATCTTCAGCGCTGCCGCAATGCTCCTAAAGATAGTATTGCAGCACTTGAGTTGTCTGCAGACAGCAATGCTAAAGGGCAGTCAAAGGGAGGAACAAATGATAGTACAAAAGGAAAACAAAATTCTACTGCAGAAACTCAGGTTCCATCAAATGATGCAAAGATTGGCCAGAAAAATGGTCTAGGTGCTTCAAAAGACATGTCTCCTGTGCCTTCTAAAAGAAGAAAAATTGACTCCAAATCAGAATTTTCAGATTATTCTGCTGATCAAAATGTTAGCATGCTTGTGATGGTACCAGATGCTTTTGCAACTGTATCTCATGAAGCTAAAAAGGAATTCCTGCTAAAGTATTTCCATGTGAAACCCTACCCCACCAGAAGGGAAATTGAATTGCTGGCACATGTACTAGATATGTGGAAGAGTGATGTTGCTTCGTTTTTTGGTACAAGGAGATATATATGCATGAAATTTCTCAAAAATCACGAACAGCAAGTATTACTTGGATTTAAAATGGCGGATCTTAAGCAACTAAAACATGACATAGAACTGCCTGAAGATTATTAAGGGCCGCTTCAATAGGTTTAACGTTACAGAAAATATGATGCAGCTGGTTAGCTGTCCCATGACTTGCATAACTTCACTTGTAATGAGAAATAATTAAAATGAAAACTGGAACTGGTTTAAAATGTCTGATCCAAAATACTTGCTCGTCAATCCATATTTTTTTTTATGTTTGGTGTTCACTATGGTGCTCCTAACTTCTGGTCCAATAGTTCCACCAAATTGACCTCTCTGTATAAGTTTGTCAGTTTCATGAGTTTGTTCTGCATTCAGCACTATATTCTGATGTCTAGGTATGCTTTTTTGTATTTTCCACAAACTCAGTTTGCGAAGATGTGCTGTATGACTAGTCAAGCCCAAGCTTTATAAAGCTTCGGGTCTGACTAATCATTGATGGTTAAGATTTTCAGACTGTGGCTAACATTTTTCCCCATCGTTACACAGTGGTTGGAGGAGAATGGAAGATGTGTTGCGGCTCATCTAGGATCAATGGGATTTTTTTTTTTTTTAACCCAGATATTCCTATCGACTAGATCAGTGGTTCAACCACCAGAATGGGAACTCTGTTCTGCTGGACCTCGCTTTTCTCTGTTCCCTCCTGTTCAGCATTTTCTGGGTGAGGAAGTGTGCTTGGAAGGAGGTGCAGACTAGAGGAAAGAACTCTGCAGACACTGGTTAGTCTTGAGTGTTTGGCTCCTGTCCTAAGGGATTGTGCTTCCTAGATGGGGACCCAACTTAAGGAGCACTTAAAGTGGATCCTTGATTATATACAGCTGGCTGCTTATGCTCCACCACAAAGAGCTGGGAACGTTATGGCAAGAATGAGCAGAGCCCTCTGCTGACAGAACACAATGTTTATTTACTAAAGGCAAATTTACTGTGCACTTGGAAGTGCAGTCACTGTAGATCTGAGGGGAAGCTCTGCTGATTTGATGATAGAAATGTGCAAGCAAACATGTCATTTTATATTTTCCTTGCATGTCCCCCTCAGATCTACAGTGACTGCACTTCCAAGTGCATTTGTAGTCCCCAGTGGATTTGTCTTTAGTAAATGAACTCCTATGTGACCCAGGGCAGCATCCAGATTTAACGCCTGCGAAAGGTAAAAGTCTACATCAGTGGTTCTAAACCACTAGGCTGTGCAATGTAGAACATGAGTAGGTTCAGAACCCACTCATATGCCACACACAGTATGCAGTACAGGGAGTCCCTATGCCTGCTTTTGTGTCGGAGCACATTTTATACTTGCACTCTTGTGTCCCTTTTTTTTTTTTTTTTTACATTCTGAAGTTCGAAGGTATGTATAGTGCAATAATATTGTGACTTGATTTAAAATGGCTATGGCGGCATTGAAGTATTGTCTGCAGTTTAAGCTGTCACAGGCCGAATAATTGCAGTTGTGCGAGCATACATTTTGGAAAGTTTGGGGGGAAAAATGTGGTTCACAAAGGTTGAGCACCACTGCTCTAGTTGCATTGTTGCTCCTGTACCATGTACTGACCCTTTAGGCAAATTTCATAAGTTCTTGGCTTTGATGTACATTGTTACATAAGCCTATTGGCATATGTAAGGTTTAGGGTTTGGTTTTGTAATTTAGGTGCGATGTACAGGTGTGGTGTTGTTTTTTTTTTTTTTATAATTTCTCTCTCCATGTGCTGCTCCTTGGACACATCTGTAACTATTCCACAGCTGTAGCTCTGTCAGTTTCCACTTTGTACACTATTTTGTTTTCATTTGTAGTTGGGGTTTGGACCCCCAAACCTTTTTTTCTTTTATACAGGTCTACATCTTTATCCATTTCATCTACGTACTGGATGGAGCATCATTTCTGCATCATTTTAGGTGTACTTAACATGTCTGTTTGTTTTTTTTTCCCCAGTAAGGAAGTAAAAATTTCTTCAATTCAGTTTTTAATGTGTGATACAGGACACTTTTATATTCCTATATAAATATTATATAATTTATTAGTAACTTTGGGAAATCAGGAACCCTTAGTCGTAGGAGAGACTTAATGTGGTGCCAGTTGGGCCCCCTCATTTCTACTTTACTGTAATATATCTAGTACAAAGAATATATTGCCTTTGCCAATTTGGACTTGCTTTTGTTCAAAATAAACATTTTAACTACAGATTGACTACTGTGTTTCTTGAAGACGCTGCAACAGTTGCACTGGAATAAGGTGCTTTTGATCTTAAAAGAAAAAGGTGCCACTCAGACAGAGCTGTTGGAGGGCTTTCACACCGGATTTGCGGGGCACTTTTAAACCCCTGCTAGCGGCCAAGAAAGGGTTAAAACCACCTGCAATGCGGCGCTGCCCCATTGATTTCAATGTGGAGGAGCGGTAAACGCACCGCTCCAAAGAAGCTGCTGGCAGGACTTTTCCTGAAGTCCTGCCAGCGCACCGCTCAGTGTGAAAGCCCTCGGGCTTTCGCACTGGAGACTATGCTGTTTGAGGGTGGCTTGCAGGCGTGATTTTTTTTTTGTTTTTTTTTTTTTTTAAAGCTATAGCGCCTGCAAAACGCACCGGTGTGAAAGGGGTCTTAGAAAAGCAAATACCTCAGCCTACCCAATGTGCATATCGTATTACATTTTTTAGGAATAATAACCACCTTAACCACTTTACAACGCTACTTTGAAGAGGCATATTGTTATGGCAGCAGCTAGCTGCCATAACCCGGTATCCTCTTCTTCAGCGGGCAGTCGGCTTTCAGATAAAAGTGGTCTCTGCGGCAGATTAGCCGCAAGATCACTTATCTGCTCCGGAGCTGTCCGGTAGCAGCATAGGTGATTGGGTTCTTCTCCCTGTTAGGCATGGAGACGAGTGAGGGGAAGATAACCCCCACCTGTCCATATCATTGCAGGGCGGAAGCTACCTCAAAACGTCACTTCCGCCCATAGCTCTTAAAGGGACTTTATTAAATGTTTTAAAAATAAATTTTATTATTGCATTTTTGTGTAAATATAAGATCTGAGGTCTTTTTAAAAGTGACAATTTTTTTTTTTTTTTTTTTTTTATAGAAAAAAAGTTTTTACTTGTAAACACCAAATCTCAGAGGCTCGGTCCTTTAAGTGGTTAAATTGGGACTAAACTTTCAAAAACTGGGAACAGACAGCTTTTTATTATAGAAGAAACATGCTAAGGCCCCTTTCACACTGAGGCGCTTCTAAACTGCCAGTAAAACAGTAAGCTTTCCATTCATTTCAATTGAGAGAGGCGTTTTTTCACTGCCCTGCCAGCACACTGCCCCAGTGTGAAAGCATTCATTGATTTTTATGGAAATAGGTTTTCGTGAGCTTTTGAAGTGCTTTTTTTTTTTTAGCGTGAAAGCACCTGAAAAGTGCCTCAGTGTGAAAGGGGTCTAAATCTATTCTGCATTAATATTAAACTTACCTGCCTGCTTAGTTTCCTACTGAAGGAACACTAAGCTGCACATGTGCAGCTCAGCATGCATTCTGGGAACTCTTCAGCTGTGCCTGAATGACTGATTCCTGTGCGCATGTGAGGGATGACGTCACCCAACACTGGCCAATCAAGAGGCCAAAAACCCACTGCCCAGCGAAAACATGACAGTGGCCGGCAAAGGGTGTAACCTCCACGTTGCTGGAAGATGGGGGGATGAGTATCTTTGGGGGGTTTTCTGCTTTAAGCATTTCCTGACCATATAACTTAAATATACGGCACCAAAGTGGCACGGCTGTGCTGGATCGCGTACCTAGTACATGATCCAACACTTCCGAATCTGGGGTGTGCATGCGCGTCGTCAGTGGCCCGCGGACTCAATGTTCGCCGGCATCTGCCAATCCATCTGTTCTGTCAGTACAGAAGGCATGGATCCTGTGTTCCTGCAAAGCAGGGACACGGATTTATGCCTATCCCTAGTACAAGTACCTCCCCCACGGTAAGAAAATGCCAGCTAGGCACACATTTAACCCTTTGATCGCCCCCTGATGTTAACTCCTTCACAGCCAGTGTCTGTACAGTGACTGTGCATACTTTTTAGCACTAATCACCAATGGTGTCCCTGGTCCCCAAAAAGTGTCAGTATCTGATTTGTCCACCGCAATATCGCAGTCCTGCTATAAGTCACTGATGGCTGCCATTTTACTAGTAAAATAAAAATATCCCATAGTTTGTTTTGCGCAAAGGTTATAGCGTCTACAATTAATATACGCTTTTATTTTTTCAAAAGTATGTAGTAGAATACATATTGGTGTAAACCGATTAAGACATTTTTTTTTAGATTATTTTTATTTTTTTATTTGTCTGTTTTTTTTGGTATAAACACAAACTCAGATGATCAAATACCACCAAACAAAAGCTCTTATTTGTGGGGGGGATAAAAGGACAGACTTTTTTTTTTTTTTGGTAGTTTTGCACGACCACGCAATTGTTAGATCACTGCATTACTTTATCGCAAATAAATGGCCTGGTCATGAAGTGGGGGGGGGGGGGTGAATCTTCTGGAGGTCAAGTGGCTAAAGAGGAAGTCCAGTCAAATACTAACTCTCCCTAAACCTGCCCCCATTCTAAGCCTTTTCTAACTACCCCATACAGCAGGGGAGCGCAACCTTTTGAAGAGCAAGAGCTACTTAAGTGATTTGGGAACCAATTGCGGGCCACATTGAAAGGGAATGGTTCAGAATTTACAAATTTTTTGTTTATTTTGAAAAGCATAATGAATATTTTTCCTCCTGCAGCCACTGAATGCTGTTGGGAGGGAGAGGAGGCTTTCAGTAGTTGCAGGAGGAAAATGGAGAGGATCAGTGCCTGTATATGCTGCCCCCTTCTGTCCAAGTGTAAAACAGGAGGCTGCATGGGCTCCCTAGAACATGGTGCGGGGGTCACCATTGTGAATCCTGATGTTACAGTGGTTAAGAGGTGTGATGAAAAACATTTCTCAACTATGGGGTTTTACCGCCCCCCCAAACAGCAAATTGCTGCTGCCAGCCCTTGCTGTCCTGAGCCCTCATAAGGCTGCTTTCCCACTGATGCTCTGTGGTTTACCCACACCATGGATACATCGCAGTGCACATGCAGGTAGTGTGCTTTGCCATAGACTTCTATTATATCTTGTGGGTGTGGTGCACTTTCTGAAGGCTCACCAAATCTTGGGAATTCAGGAGTTTTGGTGTGCTTTCAGAAAGCACCAAATCCACAGGATATAATAGAAGTGCCCTTTCTAGGTGTGAAGTCAATGGCCAGTGGTTGAGCACCCCTGCTGTAGAGGAAAAATGTCTATACTTGTCTATTCCAGGGATGCTGCGGTCTGGTTAACCACTTCCCACCCAGCCTATAGCAGATTGGTTCTGTTATCCTGACTGGGCATCATATGACGTCCATTAGGATAACATGCTGTACGTGCCCGTGAGTGCGGTGTGTCAGTCTAACACGCAGTATCCAATCGTGGTAAGGAGCATCTGCCAGAGAGGCTGATCATCACATGAACCAGGAAGTGCCGGTAAATGGCATTCCTTGGTTCGTGCTGACAGGGAGAGCCGATGGGCAGCTCTTCGAGAGAGAGATGTCGTGGCTGATAATCAGCACATGCCCATCACCTGCCAGTCAGTGCCGCCTCAAATCTCAGAGCCCACCACAGTGCCCAGCAGTAACACCTGTCAATACCTCATCATCCATGATATCGATTAGTGTCGCCTATCAGTGCTGCATATTAGTGTTCATCAATTCTACATGTCAGTGAAGGAGAAAACAAAATTTTATGACAGACTAATGCCTCGTTTTCCACTGAGCGGTTCGGGTCGGTACAGTTTGGAAGGGTTAGAATGGTCCGGCCTATTCAGGTGAGCGGTTTCACTGCAAGTCGGGCCATACGGGGTTTAGAAAAAAAAATGCCTAGCGTGGCCTCACACTGATTGGCAGACGAATGTATCGTGGCTCTGCCCTAACTGAACCGTTCCATTTTCTATGGCCCCACATCTGAAGCAGGACCCTGAATGGTGCGGTATGGTTTGGTTGTATGGGCCGATTTCATAATGGAAACGCTGAAAATAGCGTACCGAACTGATCCGCTCAGTGGAAACGAGGCATAGGAAACTTTTTTTTTTTTTTTTTTAAATGTTGGCCTTTTTTTAGTTTGTTTAGCAAAAAATAAAAACCCTAGAGGTGATCAAATGCCACTAAAAGAAAGCTCTATTTGTAGGAAGAAAATTATAAAAATGTAGTTTGGGTACAGTGTTACATGACTGCGCAATTGTCATTCAAAGTGCGACAGTGCTGAAAGATGAAAATTGTCCTGGGCAGGAAGGGGCGAAAGTGCCTGGTATTGAAATGGTTACATAATCGTCTCCTAGAAGTGGCTTCAGTGTGGAGGTGAGACAGCTGTCAATGGATGCCCCATAGCAAGTCTATGGGTGATGTCATTGCCTTGGCTCTGCAACTGTTGTTGGCAATCTCTCCCCAATTGGGGTTGTACTTTGCCAGCTTTTTGTCGCCCTGTCCAAATTTTTGAGACGTGTTGTTGCCATCAACTTCAAAAGTACCTTATTTTTCTTCAAATGGTACATTTTCTCAGCCTAAACATTTTATGTTTTTTACTGTGAACAAAATATGGGGTTAAGAGATGTGCAAATCATTGCATTCTGCTTTTTATGTAGATTTTACACAGCGTCCCAGCTTTACTGGAAATGGGGTTGTAAAAAATAAATAAATATAAAAAAAAAAAAAAAACCTGTTCAAAGGTACAAAATATTGTCACTTTAGATGTTACACAGGTGTCGCCCATAATAGGTGCATAAATCTGTGAGCATGCGAGAAAGGAGGCATGTGGCCTTAACAGCATCAAACCCACCAATGTATCAACAAAGTAACAAGAAGGCATCAGAAGAGTGTTCCTGAGTAAGTGGGCTGTACGCCTCAGTTAAGAGCCACCCTGTACACAAGTTAAAAGGGGAGCTCATAAACATCCCTTATGGGATGATGCTAGGATGGGCCTCAGCCTGAAAGACACCAGGCCATGTTGGAGTGGACCCTACAGTTTTAGTGACACACCCACCATTCTCAAAATTAGATCAAGGGTGCTGCCCAAGAGAAGTCCAAGCACCTGTTTCCTACCAAAGGAGTGAGCTAAATGGCTGAGTGGTGTAAGCAGGCATAAAATATGTATAAGAAACAAGTGCACAAGCAATTATACACATAAAAGACAAAATGAAAAAAAAAAAAAAGTACAAAACTAAACAGCGCCAATCTGGATATATCTTAGACAGCCTAGACTACAAGTAGCAGTCCCAGTCCTGCTCACTGCAAAATCCTTGAATTAAAAACTACCCAGTCAGTACATCTCTCTCATCTCTTGTCAGAGAAGTGGGCGATGCCTATATTGGAGAGGGCTCGGGATCCTGAAATGCCTGAGTTATAATGGATCCATGTGGCCCAGATAGAGTAGAATTTGTTATATTTATTCTTGCATGTAGCCATCCATTCCTCCGCCTCCATAATGTTTATCACAGAGCAACGGGACCCGAGTCCTCTTCCAGTAGATTGGAATCAGGCATCGTGCAGCATTGAGAAGGTGCGGCAAGATGCTTTTCTCACAATCGCTAAGAGGAATCAATGAGAAATGCAGCAGAGAATCTGGAACTTCAATGTCCAAAATAATTTTGATTTGAGCTCTATCGTCAATTTGGGACACTCCCACCAGATTTGTAGAAAGGTGACGCACTGGCCACAAGCTCTCCGACAGGTGTCTGACAGAAGAATATATCACAGCCAACTTAGAGGGGACTCTGTACCAACGTGTGAGCAGTTAATAGCTATTTTCCTGCATCTTAGTATCTACAGAGCGGAATGAGTCAAATGGGTGGTCAAGGTGCGTTTCAGAAAAATAATGCTGCAAGTCTCTCTCCCATTCACAAATGCATAAAGGTTTCCTGGGACTCTCATCAGATTGGAGCAGTTTATAAAGTACTGAAATAGAATGTGGGACTGGGGCATTCTTAGCACACAACTTCTCAAAGGGCGTAAGCGAGGACGGAGGGTGGACAAGGGGGTCTCAAACCATGAACAAAATGATGCCGTTGCTTATGTCGCCAAGCACCCATAGGGAATCTTCCATGTTGCTACCATAAAGAGGCCAGGAAGAGCAAATCCTTTTGAACAAACCGACCACGCTGCACTTCACTGTCCACTGCCCATGACCAAAAGAAGGTCAAATGCTCTCCAGGGGTGCACCAGGGGAAATCTGCCTTGCAGTGCAAGGGGGGAGAAAGGTGGAGCCAAGCGACCAGTCCTATTCATGACATCCCAAAGATGTAAGGCATGTATAGTAAGTAGTAGGGGGATGCTAAATTGGACAGCCTTTTATAAGGAGGGCTAAGCCACGGGGCATGAGGCAATTTTCGCCTAACTAGGACCTTCTCCAACGAGACCTCACACGATGGTGCCAATCCAAAATCCGTTGGAGAACAATATCGTTACAATAGCGATGTATGTCTGGTATACCCAAACCAACCCCCCAAACATTGTTTTTTTTCAGGAAGGAGAGGGCCAAATATGGACATTTGTGGTTCCAAACATAGCACTGAATCAAGCTGTTAAGGCTCATAAAGAACAACCTGGGCAGCAAAATGGGTATCATTTGTTAGGTAAAATAGAATCAGAGACGAGATCTTAATTTTTAAGAATATTAACCCAACCCTTCTATGTAAAGGAGGCCTGGTCCCAACAAGTAAGGTCAGTGCGAATGATGTTGAGTAAAGGAGCATAATTAAAGGAATAGAGCTCAGAGCAATGGCTAGGTATGCCTCAGGTATTTTAGGACTCCCTGGCACCAAGTGGCAGAAAAGGAGGTTTACAACTGTGTATGCATAATATGAATAGAAAGGGGCAGGATTTCAGACTTGGTATAATTAATTTTACAGTGAGATAAAATTTTAAAGGTCTGCAGTTCAGCTAGTATTTTCAGGTGGGATGTTAGGGTATTAGACACAAAACAACACGTCATCTGTGTAGGAAGAAAGATTGTGTTCCGAAGGGTCAATATGTACTCCTTGAATGTTCTGGTTCAATCTGATCTTACTAAAAAAGAGGCTCCAAGGTCAAAGCAAATAGAAGTGGTGACGGGGGAACGTTCGCGTTCCATCCCTATTTGGGAATGGCCGGGAGAGGGCACCGCTAACTTTGACCTGACCCTCTGGGAGTCAGACAGTGAGGCTTTCCACTGGAGCATATAGGGACCGAGGCCCAAACACGCAAGAACCGTGCATAAGTACAGCTGGTCCACCCTGTCAAATGCCAGCATCAGACAGGGTAGCTGGCTGTCACTTTCCTGCACCCAGTGGATAATTTGAAAGGCTCTGTTGGAATTCTCTCTTGCCTGTCTGCCTTTAAGGAACCCCATCTGGTCTTTGTGGATGACTAATGCTTTTAAAAAAAATAGCACTTTATGTGCGAAAGGGTACGGAACCCTACTCTATGGTTTTGAACTTCTTATAGATGGATAGATATCTCACTGACAAATCTACATGTTCTTGTACCAACAATGTATGTTCAAAATAGTACTATAGTACGTGCCCAGTACAAGAAATTTGTTCAAACAGAATTTTAGCAGAGGAAGGTTTTTTTTTTTTTGTGGTGGGGTTCTTAAAACTCACTTGCCCGCATTACTTAGAGGACTGGTTAGGGATCTGAAACATGTTTGTCAGGGAAAGGGTGACCACCACTTTGGCTGATATGGGGTACATAAGTCCCCACACCTTGCAAGCACTCCCCACCTGGGCACTGATGCTATGGAAAGGCAGAACCCTTCATAAAACTCCCCTTCCAATGCTGAAGGGTGTGGGTTGGTATCACTGTTCCCTTACTATAGGGATACCAGCCTGCTGGGCTGGTTTGTGCTGAGAGGAGGAAAACAGAAACATTGTCTTTGTGTTTTTTTGTCAAAGCTAGCTGTAACCGCTTTAGTGAAACGTTCAGGGGTTGGATAGCTGATAACAAACTGGAATCTGTATCCACCACTAACAATAGAGCCTTCTCAACAGCATGACTGGCAGATGTCATATAGATCATCCCTTGGTGTAATACTTTGCAAGACAAAGCACAAAAGGGAAAGTAAAACATACAGCAAGGTTGCCATAGAACATGTCCCCACATTAGTTTCCCAACTAGCATCTGTGCACTAGAAAGAAAAGCCCCCCGAGGGTATGAAGGTGAGAAGAGGAGCAGTTTGAAGTGAAAATCAGGAAAGCAGCCTAGGCAGACAATGTTTTTCTCTCATAGATACAATATACTGAGTAAGGCCCCTTTCACACGGGACGGATCCATAATGATCCGCCCCGTGAACATCCGCTTGCTCAGCGGGGAGCGCTCTGTTGAGCCCCGCTGAGCCGGCGGATGACAGGGCAGGGACCGTCCTGTCAGATTTCCACTCTCCTCTATGGGGGATCGTATGAACACGGACCGTCTGTTCGTGTTCATCCAATCCGCTCTGCAGACGGATAGAAAAATGGGATTTTCTTCCGTCTGCAGAATCGGACCATAGCGGAGACGGATGATATCGGGTGTCAGCAGATGTTCATCTGCTGACACCCGCTATCCCATAGGAATGCATGTATGTCCATATTTCATCCGAAAACGGATGGATGAAATACGGACATATGGTCCACACGTGTGAAAGGGGCCTTAGTGTTGTCACTCTAGGACAGGTGGTATGCTTCTAAAAGACTGGTTTGGCTATTCAGCTACCTGAAGTTTTTTCTCTCCACGGTCAAGACCGGCCGGCGGCGAGCACTGGGAAGACAAGTCGCGATACTCCAATAAGCCCTGGCTATTAGCAGGGTATGGAGCGAGCTAAACAAAAGATACTCGGATAAGCCTTGGCTGTAGGGTTGCCGCCCCATCCATTTAAACCCGAACACATATGAATTACACAGGTTATAAGGCTATTTTAATGCAGATAAGGCACCAAGTGAGTTTAATCACCACCCTAATTAGCCACAGAACCTGTGTAATTCATATGTGTTCGGTTTTAAAGGGATGAGGTGGCAACTCTACTTGCCTGTTAGGTGGGTATGGAGTGGGTAAGCGAAGGAGGCGCTGGAAGAGCTAAAGCCTGGCCATTGGCAGGCAAGTGGCACAATGGCCAGATAGCCCAGCTGTTAGCGGCTGGCCCTATCTGCCTGGTGTGATCAACCTACCTGTCCCGGTCTGATCGTGGAAGCAGTATTGAAGTTGCCGTGTGCCGTGATGTATACTTTTATATTACGTATCTGTTTCTTCTCAAGCTTTAGTGTCTTCCAGTCTATGGCAGCTGGAGCGCATTTGCGCTCCAAGCTGCTGCTTTCTCTTCCATCCCAGGGGCCCAGCGCATGCACGCTGCAGGCTGTGGTGACATCATTTCAGTGGAGAAATTCAATCGGCGGTCAGTACTGTCGATGTAGGGATTTCTCTGTAGGCAGCTTGCAGCAGTTTTCCAAAGTGCTGTGTGCAATCATCACAGGTATATGCTCTGCACTAACACGCTTGTATCTTGTCTCTGTGTGATTCTGCTATGATTTGATCACCTGGGCAGGTTGTCGGTCTTTCTGTGCAGTTTAACACTGTGGGTGTATCACTGGCACCTGTGTGGCCAGCCCTGGTGTAGCAGGTATGAGAGGGTGAGTTTAACTCTTTCCTTTCCTTGCTGACCTGGGTACTCTTTTTTTAGTTATTTTACCATTTCCTTTCTATCCTATTTTGCTTTTGTGAGTCTTTCTAGGTCAGGTTGACAATACAGGTTGACGAGATGATAAAGACATCATTAGGTCACAACATTTTTCTTCAGATGCATTTGTCATAGGTCACCGTCAAGGTCCAGCCTTCATAGTAGAAGCTCTAAATCTTCCTCTATGCACCCACCGCTATGCCAGCTGCTCCAAGGAGGGATATATAATGTGGAGAACATCGGCGCTCATCTGAGTGCAGTATATTAAAATGATTAATGTTTAATTTTTTAAGATAAAAAAATAAGAATTAATTCACAGGGTAAGGGTTAAAATGGCTAGTCACAAGGGGAGACTCGCTGTGTAGTCCTGATCCAGATAGCTGGCGGTGTGGGGTGCTTCTGCTGTCTCGCTAGCTGCAGGGGTTTCCAAGGCTCAGAGTCAAGCTGGCAGTCATCTCCCCGTCTGCTGGGACATCACTGGATGTGGGGCACAGGGCCATTATATAGCTACAGAGCTGCTTCCTCTTCCACAGCTGGCTGCACCTCTAGAGCGCTATATACATCTTTAACCCATCAAACTTGTTCCTAACCCATTCAAGCCTGAACTGAACTTTCCAGGGTCCAAGCTACCCCCAACCATTGGATTTTATTATCATAATCACCTTTACCTATAGTTTTGTTTCCCACCCAGCCGTCTCTCTCCAAGCGCCACTATACTCCCTGCCTCGCTCCAAGGAGGGAGCCTGCTGGGGATGCGGGACTCTGGTCCCAGAAGGCAAGTCTCTGTGTGAGCCATGCTAAGCCCAGGCAGTGGTGTTTTCCAACAAATGGAATCCCTAGTGAGGCATGTGGTGCAAGAATCCCATAAAGAGTCAGATAAAAGCCACACAGGAAGTCCAACAGCCATTCCGGCGTGTTCTCCCACTAGGATGACCAGGAAAAACTGGAACTGTCCCAACCACGGTAGAGTGTCCTGAAAAGCAAGGGGAAGTTATGCAAGCACCTTTGGGCTACGTTTTTACTAGAGCGACTTGTCATGCGACTTTGGACACATGGGGTTGCATGGCTGGTCACAGCTCATTAAGTTCAATGGCACCCGTTCCAATCTATGCAACTTAGAGTTGCAGGGTTCCTGCGCTACTTTTGTTGCAACTTTGATCCAGAGACTGTAAAGTTGGATCGGGCTGCACTCTGAGTTGGATCGGGGTCACACTCTGAATCGCACGACTTGGAGACATAGCCATAGAGAGTGTTCTAAATTCTCATTCTTAACAGAACTAGGGGACATAATTTTGGCGTTTATATTTTTACCCCCCAAGTGCATTACCTTACATTTACCAGTGTTAAACTTAATTTGCCATGCAGCAGCCTATTCCAATAATTTATTCAGGTCCTCTTGTAAAGTTTCTATATCCTGTTGTGTTGTTATTGTCCTGTATATTTTGGTGTCGTCAGCAAACACTGAGATGGAGCCATTTATCCCACCCTCCATATCATCTATAAATAAATTAAACAGAATTACTCCCAGGACAGAGCCTTTGGGTATCCCACTAACCACTCTGAGTATACGTTATTTATTACAACCCTTTGGACATGCCCCGTAACCAGTATTCTATCCAGGTACCCACCTTATGGTCCATGCCTACAGACCTCAGCTTGTAGATTAAGCATTTGTGGGTGACTGTATAAAAAGCTTTTGCAAAATCCAGATACACCACATCCACCGGCCTACCTTTGCCCAGATGGCAGCTTCATACCTACCTTAGCTGCCTTTCTTGTCACATTACTATGGCAGTTTGGTTCCTGTTTCCCTGAAGCAGATTGGATAAGTATATATATATTATATCCATCCATCCCCCCCAATTAGTTAGCATGATGATCAAACCACATCTAAAAAGTAGGGCTGTTACTGATTAAAATTTTAGTTTTTCGATTTTTTTTAATCGGTTAATCTACTAATTTCAATTAATTATAACGCACATAGAGATCCAACTACTTTTAGCTGATCTCCTTGCATTGCAACGTTGCATTAGTATGTGGTAAATGTGGTATACACTATATACAATAACCCGACACTAGTTAGTTTCCACAATCCATGACTTAACTTCACAGTTCACACAAATACGTTTTAAATTCAAAAATGTAGCACTGACGTAAGTAATTATTTTTTCCACAGTAGCGTGACAATCCCTAACTAATCACTCTCACCTTATGGCATGGACCCCGGTGCAAACAGGTGGTCATGCAAGCGGGTATCAAAAGGGTTAACACGGACCATAAACTTCTCTCACGTCTCCTTAGATCTCAGAAAGGATGCCAGGTCATGGGGTAGAAGTGCTCACCGCTTATGTATAAGATTACATTTTTGTGTTCAAACACAAACTACTCACATAAAGATGATATAAACAGCATGTAAAGCCGACAATTGTGTTAGTTCCGTAGGGCAGCAGCGGGTGATGTCATGCATAGCTCCTCCCCCATACGCATTACGTTCAATCAGAACTTCAACGTCACCGGACTCCTTCCCCCTTCCCTTCATTAGCAGACAGAGGAACTTGGGGAAGGGGGAGGAGTCCGGTAAAGTCGATGTCCGTGACGTCACCAGATCTCCGACGGAACTCCCTGAAGACCTGGAAGCTGGCGGAGAGGTGGTACCGATCAAACAAATTAACGATTAATCGAGGAATTCATCTTTAATTTCCACAGCCCTACTAAAAAGACAATTTGTACAATTTGTTTGTCATGACACAAAAAATACCAGCCCTACATGCCAATAATTATTGCATTGTTTATTTTGTATACAAAGTAAAAAAATCTGTAGAATTACACTGACAGCCCCAACACAAAAACATTAATGAACTTTGCATATATCTTAAAGAGACACTTTACCCAAAACAAGTATGTCTGTATTGGCAAATGCTGGAGCACTAAGTCACCTGTCAAATTCTTAGATCTTTGTTGGGAATTTAAGTGGTTATGATCAGAGTCAGTAAATGACAGGGAGATATTGCAGCTGGAGTACCTAAAATATGTCAGAAGGCCTTAACCCCCTAAACTCTACTTGTACCTAAAATATCACTTTTGGCTGAACCCCATAAAAGTAAACCTGTCACAAACTCAAGCAGTTCAAACTAAACATGCTAAAAATATAAAAGGCAGCAAATGTCCTTAGCAATCATTGACATTTTTCATACAATTCTTGGTCAAAGGGGCTTTCACATTATGGACTGAGAAACAGGCTTGGGACAGAGTAAGGCCGAGTATAACATTTAATGGTCAAATTTGTGTACAACTTCATTTGTCTATATAGCTGGCCCTATTAATGATTTTGAAATGCAATTTTTCCAAACACATGCTCAGCTTGAATTGCCAGTATTGTGGTGGGTTTACTTTAAAAAAGTAACTCCAAGCCAGTAGTTCATGAGGCACACATGGGGGCTAAACTACCTGTATTGCTAGTGCCAGTTGCTCAGTCACTATAAAGTGCTTTACATGCTTCACTGAACATTCTGTAACTATGAATATTCATTCTTCCTCTTGATTACAGAACAAAGCAGAAGCTGCATTATTTATAAGATTACATAAAAAAAAAAAAAAAAGAAGTATTGATTATGTATTCAAATTCTCCCACTATTGCTAGGCTCGTGTAACCAACTACTGCCTACATTCTGGATTTCACTTCCTATGAAGCACAGCACTGCTTATCCTCTCTCTTAACAAGCGTTAGGGCCCTTTCACATCCAATGCAGTTGGATGCATTTTGAACTGCACTCCAACTCCATAGACAGCCCAAAATCAAGGTAATCATATGGGCATAGTTTACATCATTGCAGTGCAGTTCAACACAGTTAAAAAAGAGTAGAGCACACTGCATTTTTCCGAACCGCAAATGCAGGTAACAGGCTACAAACGCACCTCAAATGCATTGCACTGCACCCCTTTAAGCCAAGCCCAAAAACGTATGCAAAAATACACTGCAAACCCAGCATAAAATGCATGCAAAATTCATTTAAGCACGCGTCAAGTGTGCAGCAAGCGTGCGTCAGGTGCGCTTCAAAATGCATGTAAACATGCAGTTATGTGCATTTTCTGGTATGAACGGGCCCTTACAGCTGAGAAGGAGCCTTGGCCATAGTGTATACAGAGGGAGATTTGAACAGGGGTCTAGATGCAACTCTTTACCTGACCCATTAAATGAAATTCATAAAGCTCTAAGAAGGCATAAGGATTTTTTGCCATGCAACATATTTTCAAATGGGATTGGACACTTACAGCTTTATCTTGGTGTGTCAGCTTTGTGAAATAGGCCTTTGTATCAGTAGTAACATGAACTGTGATTGACAAGCTGACCAAGGACCTCTGTTTTTTAATTAAAAATGAAATTCCCTCTTAAAGCGGAGCTCCACCCAAAAGTAGAACTTCCGCTTTAACGACTCCTGACCCCCTGACATGCCACATTTGGCATGTAATTTTTTTTGTGGTGGGGGGGGGGGGGGGGGAAGCAGGTACCTAGTTTTGCCAGGTACCCAGTTCCCACTTCCGCTCCTTCTGTGTGCAGCAGCCCCCCTAACACTTACCTGAGGTCCCTCTCTGTCCAGCGATGTCCACGAGTGCCTCAGCCATCCCAGATTCTTCTTTTGGATTGGCTGAGACACAGCAGTGGCGCTAATTGGCTTCCGTTGCTGTCAAACTCAGCTAGCCAATCAGGGGAGAGAGGGTGCGGGGCAGGGCTGGGGGTCGGTGTATGAATAGACACAGGGAGCTGTCACTCAGCTTGGGTGCCCCCATAGCAAGCTGCTTGCTGTGGGGGCACTGAACAGGAGGGAGGGGCCAGGAGCACCGAAGAGGGGCCTGAGCAGAGGATCCAGCCTGCTCTGTAAAAATACACTGCAACAGAGCAGGTAAGTATAACATTTTTGTTATTTTTAGAGGGGAAAAAAAACAAGCCTTTACAATCACTTTAAGTTGAAAAGAGCAGGTTTTTTGAATAGGGCTCCAAGTTCTACAGAAGCACTGAATAGTTACAATACAGTGCAATAGTTCTCTGTAGTAGCTATATGAAAATGGCATCAACAAAATGTATTATTTTTGCTTTACAAAGAGACATCATTAAGAATATCCATTGATTCAATGCACAAAAAAAACTTGCATAGAATTATAACCAAATGTTGTGTGAGTTCCTAAATGAGTCATGGTGCAGTTCCAACACCATAAAGTAACTCAATGGCAGCTCTAAAAAAATATTTCAAATTCTAGAAAAGAATGATGAAAAGCTTGGCTGGAAGACTTGATAATATTTCTTAGTGTAAAATTAATCTGACATCTTGTAGAAAGTGCAGAACTTTATTGTCCATGGCAGTGTCTAGAATTCAGATTCTGCAATAGTACCGGTCAGCTGGAAGTTGGAAAGAAATCTTCAGTCTTGAACACTGTTGGAGGCTCATGTCGGACTTGCTGTGTCCTTGGGGATGATGCTGCTTTCTGAAAAGAGAAACATATTATATATGCATACATACACACATAGTATCTCACAAAAGTGAGTTCACCCCTCACATTTTTGTAAATATTTTATTATATAATTTCATGTAAAGTAGTGAGTGTAAAGGTGGTATAACAGTGTAAATTTGCTGTCCCCTCAAAATAACGCAACACACATATCTAAACCGCTGGCAACAAAAGCGAGTACACCCAAGTAAAAATGTCCAAATTGGGCCCAATTTACCCTCCCAGTGTCATGTGACTCGTTAGTGTTACAAGGGAACAGGTGTGTTAAACTTTGTGTTATCGCTCTCACTCTCTCATACTGGTCACTGGAAGTTCAACATGGCACCTCATTGCAAAGAACTCTGAGGATATGAAAAAAATAATTGTTGCTCTACATAAAGATGGCCTAGGCTATAAGAAGATTGTCAAGACCCTGAAACTAAGCTGCAGCACAGTGGCCAAGACCATACAGTGGTTTACCCGGACAGGCTCCACTCAGAACAGGCCTCGCCATGGTCGACCAAAGAAGTTGAGTGCACATGCTCAGTGTCATATGCAGAGGTTGACTTTGGGGAAATAGATATACGAGTGCTGCCAGCATTGCTGCAGAGGTTGAAGTGGTGGGGGGGTCAGCCTGTCAGTGCTCAGACCATACGCCGCACACTGCAGCAAATTGGTCTCCATGGCTATCGTCCCAGAAGGAAGCCTCTTCTAAAGATGATGCACAAGAAAGCCCGTAAACAGCTTCCTGAAGACAAGCAGACTAAGGACATGGATTGCTGGAACCATGTCCTGTGATCTGATGAAACCAAGATAAACTTATTTGGATCAGATGGTGTCAAGCGTGTGTGGCGGCAACCAGATGAGGAGTGCAAAGACAAGTGTGTCTTGCCTACAGTCAAGCATGGTGGTGGAAGTGTCATGGTCGGGGGCTGCATGAGTGCTGCCGACACTGGGGAACTATAGTTCATTGAGGGAACCATGAATGCCAACATGTACTGTGACATACTGAAGCAGAGCATGATCCCCCTCCCTTTGAAGACTGGGCTGCAGGGCAGAATTCCAACATAACGACCCCAAAACACACCTGCAAGATAACCACTGCCTTGCTAAATAAGCAGAGGGTAAAGGTGATGGACTGGCCAAGCATGTCTCCAGACCTAAACCATATTGAGCATCTGTGGGGCATCCTCAAATGGAAGGTGGAGGAGCGCAAGGTCGCTAACATCCACCAGCTCCGTGATGTCATCATGGAGGAGTGGAAGAGGACTCCAGTGACAACCTGTGAAGCTCTGGTGAACTCAATGCCCAAGAGGGTTAAGGCACTGCTGGAAGATAATGGTGGCCACACAAAATAGACATTTTGGGCCCAATTTGGACATTTTTCACTTAGGGGTGTACTCACTTTTGTTGCCAGCGGTTTAGACATTAATGGCTGTGTGTTAAGTTATTTTGAGGGGACAGCAAATTTACTACAGTATACAAGCTGTACACTCACTGCTTTACATTGTAGCAAAGTGTAATTTCTTCAGTGTTGTCACATGAAAAAATATAATAAAATCTTTACAAAAATGTGAGGGGTGTACTCACTTTTGTGAGATACTGTATATATATTCATGTCTATATCGCAATGTCGAGCAGAAACACAGAACTCAAGGGACATGCAATGCAAATATAAACTTTTTGAATTCCTAGCCTCTGCTAGTTGCCCAGGATATCTGGTGCTCACTAAGCCTGCAGTCTTCAGACAGGGGAAAAGACAATCTGTCCTTTATGTTTTTGTGTATGCAATATTATATATTACACATACATATACACACACTTAATTAAATTGAGATGAACCATATATGACACTCGTTTATGCCAGTGCCATTGACTATGATTACATTTTTCTGACTACTGCATGGCATACAATCAACATAAACATGTTTATCCTTTCACTAGGTGATTGGATAGAAATACAAAATGTATTGTGGGGCAGCACAGTGGGTAAATGATTAGCACTTCCGCCTAGCAGCACTAGGGTTCAAATCCCAACCACAGCACTATCTGCCTGGAGTTTTCATGTTTTCCCTGTGCGGGTTTCCTCTGGGTACTCCGGTTTCCTCCCACACTCCAAAGACATGCTGGTAGGCCAATTGGGTCCTGTCTAAATTGGCCCCAGTGTGTGTATGTATAAATGTGAGTTAGAGACCTTAGACTGTAAGCTCTGAGGGCAGGGACCATTGTGAATGTAAAGCGCTGTGTAAAGTGACGGAGCTATACAGGTACCTATAATAACAATAATTGTCCATGATTGTCTGCCTCCCCACAACAGTGTGCATGCACATAAATGGAAGATGACTGCATAATATGAAGTGCCAGTATACTGCACTGACAGCAATCAAGATCTCTTGTCAGCACAAGGATGTAGCACTGTACGTTATCCCCTCTTTGGAAATGGTTTGTCTCTTTGTACAAGAAGCAACTAAAAAGGACAAAGTTTATGTTGATTTTTTCCTGGCATCCTGGTACAATGTACTACTTTTGTCTGATTTCTCACTCAGTGGGTGGACCTTTCGGCCACTTCCTGGTCGACAGTCTCAGAAATCGAATTTGTTGGGCGGAACAATCAAATGCAGCCGCTGTTCAGGTATTTTAACAGCCAGCAGGGTCAGCTGTCTAAACACAATAGCCACAGCAGTAATAGAATTGTCCATTCACGCTGTTAGCGCAGAAGGAAGAATTTGTTAGATTCTTTTAATTCCACCTGCAGGCTAAGCAAAAAAATCTAATAGTGTATGGCCAGCCTTAGAAGTAATTGGAAACCAATAGAAGACTTGGCCTAGCTTCAAGCACTAGTGCCATATTTTAAACAGCCCCTTAGGCAAATGCTACATTGATAGTCCTCGTCTAAAATTACATTTTTTGTCAGCCTACTCCTTGTGTCACTCTAGTGAATTTGGGATTGCATCCATGCTGCTTATAGTTCTTGGAATAGTATATTATACAGGTAATGTAGACATGGTGCATAAAGTAGGGCTATATAAAATGTAACTCAAAAGGGTTTGTTAACTATATATATATATATATATATATATTATAAGACTATGCCAGTCCCTCTATTAGAGGCTATGCAAGTAGTTTTCAAAAACGAGCGTTCTAAACACCAAAAAGGGGAGGGAAGGGGGAAATAGGCGAATGAGGATATAGAGAGATACCTACTTATTTGGGATCCTCTAGTGTTCGTGACTTATTTGATATGTTTATATCAATCTATATAAAGAAAAACTAAAACATGTGAGATAGGTGATTGTAACCTACATGCAATCTTCCAGTGTTGCTACTTTATGTGCTACTTTTTATTTTGTTAAGAAAAAAACTAAAACAAATAATTTTCCTGGGCTTACCTATAGGTAGTGGAAATATCTCCTAAACATGCGCCGTTTAGGAGATATTTCACTTGTAGTCCCCGAAAATATCTACGGCGCATGCGTGGGGAAGAAACAAAACTAAAGTCCGTTTCTTCCCTAGCATATGCCGCTAGTCACGGCTCCTGCTTGCATGCACGGGCGTGATGTCACGCGGCTCCAGCGAATGACAGAGCCGGAGTCCGCGTCCCGGAAGGAAGAGGGCCAGAAGATGGACGCTGCCCACACAGGGGACATCGCTGGATTCTTTTGCAGGTAAGTGCCACATAATGGGCTAGTATGCAATGCATACTAGCCCATTATGATTTTCATTTGCAGGCTGCAACAGCTAGCAAAAGAGGAAGTAAAACCCATCAGGGTTTACTTCCTCTTTAACAAACACTTTAAAATGTTTCCCAGATAGTAGGCAATACAAAGAAAAAGGTGCTGACTTGTCCCAGAGAACAGTTGTATAATTAACCACTTCAGCCCCGGACCAATTGGCAGCCAAAGGACCAGGCCCCTTTTTGCGATTCGGCACTGCGTCGATTTAACTGACAATTGCGCGGTGGTGCGACGTGGCTCCCAAACAAAATTGGCGTCCTTTTTTTCCACAAATAGAGCTTCCTTTTTGTGGTATTTGATCGCCCCTGCGGTTTTTATTTTTTGCGCTATAAACAAAAATAGAGCGACAATTTTGAAAAAAATTCTATATTTTTAACTTTTTGCTATAATAAATATCCCCCAAAAAATATATAAAAAAACTTTTTTTTTCCTCAGTTTAGGCCGATACGTATTCTTCTACATATTTTTGGTAAAAAAAAAAAAAAAAAAAAAAAACGCAATTAGCGATTGATTGGTTTGCGCAAAAGTTATAGCGTTTACAAAATAGGGTATAGTTTTATAGCATTTTTATTAATATTTTATTTTTTTTACTAGTAATGGCGGCGATCAGCGATTTTTATTACGACTGCGACATTATGGCGGACACATCGGACATTTTTGACACATTTCTGGGACCATTGTCATTTATACAGAAATCAGTGCTATTTAAATAGCACTGATTCCTATGTAAATGACAGTGGCAGTGAAGGAGTTAACCATTAGGGGGCGGGGAGGAGTTAGTGTGACGTGTTGTCTGTTTTTTTACAGTAGGGGGCGTGGCTGACGTCTGACGTCACTGATCGGCTGTTCCCGATGACAGGGAACAGCAGATCACTGACAGTCAGTGTAGGAAGCGCGGGGAGAGGTTTGTTTACACAGACCTCTCCCCGTTCTTCAGCTCTGTGACCCGATCGCGGGACACCAGCGGCGATCGGGTCCGCTGGTCCCGCGGCCATGGTCACGGAGCTCCCGACCGGGAAGACAAAAAGCAGAAAAAGACCAAAAATCAAAAACACAGGCGTTGCATAGCCAGTCAATGGAAAAAGGGACCGGAGGTGTGGGATGTGGACAAACACAGCCGGGGGAAGGGGAGATGAGGCACATGAAAGTAAAAAGTGTTGGACCATGGGGAAAAGGATGTGGAATGCAGACAAACACAACCAAGGAAAAAAGAGGGGGTAGTGAGACATTTAGAAATAACAGGTGGTAAAAGGATGGAAGTATAAGACAGAAATCATGCAGTGGCCGACAAAAGGAAAAGTGATGGTGAAGTATCTAAAAAACTAACTAACTATCTCCATTACCACATTCTTCACTGTCTTTTCTTTACCATTATTTCTTTGTTCTATCACTTGTCCACAGTCCTTCACCCCTCACACTCCCACGCTGTTTGTCTTCATCTCATCTACCTTCACTCTACACTCACACTTCTTCTATTTTCTAATGGTCGCAGGTTTCTCCATCTGTCTCTACCCTGCATGAACCTATTAAACCCTAGGGCCAACTCTAGATCTCATGCTGTACCATGGACTACAGTATATGATTTGATCCCCATGCAATTAACATGGTATCACATAATGCTCTAGTCCACTGCTTAGATAACTCCCAGCAGCAACAATTAAAGTGGAAGTAAACCCCCCTATCGTTTTCAGCCAAGGAAGCTGCCATCTTTGCCTCTGTTTAATCTTTGCCTCTGCCACAGTGCTGCACATGTGATCCGGTATGACACCAGCCATTGGATGGTTTGACTGTTTGGTTGAGAGCACAGCCAATGTGCAGTTAGCATTCACGACATGCCTTTTATTTTTAGACTGTTAAATCGATGGGTTTACTTCCGCTTTAAATATATCTCCTCTTCCCGGATCTTTGTCACAGGTGCTGACTGTATTTTTTCCGACCATCGGTAGGTGCATTCTTTCCCTTTCGTCACCTCCGCCATATCAGGCGGGGGGAGGAGGAGGGGATTTCCCACGTGTGACCTCTCGTAAGACACATCGTTTGGACCCCAACCCTTGGGGCCTATGGAGGACACAGAACATCTTGGTATTTCCCGGGGGAGGTGCAAGATACCTCTCTTTAAAGGGGCCTTCATGTAGGAATATTGCTTTTCTATCTTCAGGATACACATTTTGTGGTAATTATATGGAACATTCACATTACATTATATGTCTGTGCTCGATATCTATTTTGTGTGTAATGGCATTATGTTACAAATATTGGATGTCATGTTTCTTTTAGCAGACTTGCCCCTCTGAAGAGGACCCTATGTTCTCACATGTATGACAGTCAATGCACTGTTATGTAATTTCGTGATCATTAGTCTGTAAATCATATAACCATGTTTCTATTATTGTTTTTTCCACTGGAGCTCATGGTTTAACCTAGTTGTTATACTTTTTTAATTCCCAATAAATACTTTTATTTTTACACATTGCCCATTGACTATGCCTAAAAACCCCAACGTGGGGGAATTCTTTCCTTTTTCTGCCTTTTAGGGGTGAGCAGCGCTCTCTACACCTTGGGATATGCGTCGTCTCTCTGTCGTTCAGGTATATGTTTGCTTACTATGAATCACACCCCGTTTCTAAGGGTGAATGCTTCTCAGGGAGCGGAACTAGGGTAAAAGGATAAGCGGAGGATGCACAACTTATGTTATAAAATACTTAGGAAGGCTTGCTAAGCTCACTTTACAATATATTATTTTATTTCACATGGACTACGTGGCTATATGCAGTGATATTTTAATTACTATATTGCCAGATTGATACATCTATGGATAAGATTGTGTCTCCTCAACACTGTGTTTTGTATGTTAAAAATGTTCTCTTCTTAAACTATCTGATTAAAAAGAAAAAAAAACTGCAGCGTAATCTGTGACCTGTTACATTTTAATGGTTGCTCTTCTGTAGGTGAAATGTAGAGGTAGAGAATGTTAAATGAGTCAATGAGGGTGTCTTCGGGATGGGGTTCAGTTAGACACAGAAAAGCTTAGATAACCACAACAAATGCCTACCGTTGGAGAAAAGAGAGGCGAGGCACTGAGGTTTTGGAAGATTTTCTTTAGAGGGTTAGGAAAGGTGCCCAAGTTTGTTTCTGCTTGTGTAACCTGCTCCTCCATTAGAGCCACATCACCTCCAACCTTCTTCACAAAGGCCTGTCCATAAGTGCGCAAAACAGAAGAAAAAGTGTTATAATAGCTCTTCTAAAATAAAAACAATTTTCACAGAGAATAAGAAAGTAGTCAGATTGCAAAATAGAACATATAATGCTGGGAAGCAGGACAGGGCACATAGATCTGTAGCATAAACACAACACAAACATTTTTATTTGTTGGGTCTTAAAATGGAAGGCAAATCAAAAGTTAACTAAACTTAAATACACTCTCACGCACCTTCTAAGACAATTCCATCTACCCTGTAAAAAGGAAAGATGCCTATACCTACCTATTCTGAAGTTACTTTGGTTCGGTCACATGATTGGGTCCTGCTGCTGGCTTCAGTGTAGAGAAGAGATTGCCGGCAACAGCTGCAGAGCATGGGCGATGACATTTTCCATAGACTTAGTATGGGGTGTCGGATATCCCTCCTCTACACTGAAGCAGGCGCTGGGACCCAATCATGTGACCTGACCAGGGTAACTTCAGAATAGGGGTGGGAATATATTTAAAAAGCGGCGTTCCACCCAGAAGTGGAACTTCTGCTTTAAGGCCTCCTCCCCGGCTCCTGTTTGTGAAACTGAGCTTTTGGGGAAAGAGGGAGCAGGTACCCAATTTTGACAGGTACCTGCTCCCACTTCCAGTCGCATTAGGCGATCAGAAGCAGAAGTTCTCCCTCCCAAACTCTTCTGGGACATATGACAAGTCCTAGAAGACTACAAGACCAGTCACAAAGTGCAGCACCACTTGCGCATGCTCATTGGGCACCCGGCTGTGAAGCCGCAAGCTGTCACAGCCGGGTGCCCTTAGTAGAGATGCCGGCGCCACTGAGGGAGGACACGGGGAGAACACAGTGCGGGTGAGTGCACCACTGGATCGTGGGACAGGTGAGTGGCTGTTTATTAAAAGTCGGCAGCTACAATTTTTGTAGCTGCTGACTTTTAATAAACAAAAATATGACTGGATCTCCGCTTTAAGCTTAAGCCCAGTACACATGGGCCGATTATCGTCCGGTATCGGCTGGTTCAATAGAAACCAGCTGGCATTCAGCCCATGTGTACGGAAGCCGGCCCGACAGAAGCTGGACGTTCAGCGGGATGACCAAAAAATGTCTGCCAATCGGCATCCGAGCTTGGGAGGAGATCCTGTACCAACATCAGATTGTTAGTACATGATCTCCTCTTGAGCTCTTCAATTTATTTTTTGTTCATTCCACCGGGTTGAACGAAAAAAAAACTCACAATGTCTTTTAGGTTTTGATTTGCCTTTCACTTTAACTAATTTTTTTAAAGTAATACACCAGTATCATTTTTTTTATTTTTAGTGGTTTTGTATTTTCTGCTTTTAAATGCATAGATTCTTGATAAAAACGCAAATCAAGAGTGCATGTGTATTTGCCAACTTCAACAAAAGCACAAAAAACACATACTAGAAATGCCCATGGCTTATACTCTAATATTGCGTTACTCTATTCTGTCTGGCTTGGGTTATTTCATTTTTACACGCTAGTTTTGGTGACAATTTGGCAAATTGAAAAGCATCAAAGCATTATTTTTATTGCATGGCATTTTTCGTGCTATCCAACAAGGGGCTCTAAATCCTTTGTATAAATTCAGTATAAATGAGAAAATGTATTCATACAAGGATTTTCAGAAGTATAAATGAATGGTAAAAGTTTAAAACAGGTCTGAAATGTCACCTTTCCACTGCGCACATGCGACTAAGGAATGTGACAGACTTTTAAGGTACCCTGGAAAGATATGTGATTTGTTTTTAAAAATAAAATACAATTTTATTAATAACACTTTTATAATAATCAACAAATTTTTAATTCACCCCTCAACTGCGATTGTAACTTTGCTAATGAGGCAATGGAATAGAGAACTTTCTAAACACGTTTCTTGGATACCAACACCACTGCTTTAGGAGTACAAGTGAGGCCATCTCTTATACTTATCACAAAGAAAGTTGTCAGGAAAGACACGGAATGGCGCACCAGATCGTATTACATATATATATATATATATATATATGTATGTATATATATATATATATATATATATGTATGTATGTATGTATGTATGTATATGTATATGTATGTATGTGTGTGTGTGTGTGTGTGTGTGTGTGTGTGTGTGTGTGTGTGTGTGTGTGTGTGTGTGTGTGTGTGTGAACAAATCAGCACTTATCAGCCATACTTATGCACACAGAGGTGCGTTTGTGCGTGCGTACACCTGTAACTATTGCTGGCGCCAAACAGGCTATTTAAAACAGAGCTGCTGCACTGGATGGATCATTGCTATTTGGTCTATAGCATTTCCTGCATAACCTGTTACTTGTTCCTGTGTCTGAACACTTGCTACTGACCCGATCTGCCCCAGACTACACCCAACCTCTGCCTGTTACTGACCCCAAGTTGTTCTTGGATTACATCTCTGTCTACTTGTTATGCAGAACTGCCTCGCTGTTGTTGACTCCGGTCTGAACCCTGACTAGTCTTCCGTCTTCCTTCTTACACCTGATCTGCTCACCAGTCACAGATCTGGCTTGCCTGACTTTACTGATGAACTGTCTGCCGCTTGGGGTCAGTGCCTGCCAACCAGTTAGTTACTGTCTTCTGCCCAGCGCCTGCTGATCGTCTGCCTGTTGCCCAGCCAGTTCCTGTCGGATACCAACTATAGTCCGCCATCTCTGCTGTTCTCACATCTGCTGTTCGGTCTGCTTCCGGGACGCTCAGACGACCTATCTGAATCACCTGCGGAAAGATCTGTCAGGCACTCATGCCACTACATGCCCTTGTGTCTCCTGTTACTTTACCAGGGGCCCTGAGCCAGAGGTGTAAGAGAGGTCATCCACATCACATTAGGCTTCTCCACCACTCCTAGAGGTCCATTGCCCCAATCACGTCACCACCAACTATCTCCACCAATGATATTCTCCAGGAATCAAGTTCCCAAGTGTCCCTCACTGTCACAGAACCAGGGGGGGGGGGGGGGGGGGGGGTGGTTCTTTTGGGATATATCCACCCATACATGTCACCCAAATCCACGACCACCACCCTACAAGACTATTCAGCACTTGGGAGGCATTTGGTGGATGCTATACCTTCAAATGTCTGCCAGTTTCTTACTACTTACTCAAAATTCCATCACCAAAATAAAAACTGTGCTAAGATTTCTGTGGAATCAAGATTATGTGATGCGAGTTAAAACCCACAGAACTGACTACTGAAAGATGTTTCCCTACAATTATTTCATTGTTTTTAAACAATAAAAAGGTAAATGTCTCTCTGCCATAGTAACAAAAGCAAAAACTGCTTTATACAGACAGTATGGATGATAAAATCTACTTAGTTTCTGTGAGCAAAACTTAGTTATATTGTGCTATGTCAAACCTAATACAATACATCTAACAATACAGCTCTTTTATAATTTCTACTAAAATAACAACCGCTTTCACTTTTCTACCTCAAGCAAGTCTATCTTCTGGTAGAGTTTTCTCATTTCTGCAGCCTTAGTGTAAATCTGAGGTACTTTTTCATTAACCACTTGAGATGTATCATTTCGAATCTGTAAAATAAATAAAAAAAACATGGTTAGACTTGTGACAGTGTTTCCAAGAGTCTTCCAGGACAGCTACATGAGAGATACTGGCTCTGCCCTCTACAGGAAACAATACCAAAAACAGTTAAAAGGCCACCCCCTCGCTCTTAGTTGTTAACCAAAAATTAACCACCATCAGTGTGCACGAGGGGAATTACTATATTATATATTTTATAAAAATACACACAGACCACAATACATAACATAACCAGACACTCATAGAAATGGTGATAAAACCAGGGTGGCAAAAAAGGACGCTGTCCTGGAAAACTCTCAGAAACACCGTTACCAGTAAGTGTTGTTTTCCAAAAGCCTTTTCTAGGACAGCTACATGAAGATAAAAAAGTAATACTTCTACCTCATGGAGGGACCACAGCTTGCAGAATTTCTTCCAAGATATTGGCTGGAAAGTAGTTCCACGCGATAGTGTTTTACAAAAGCGTGGTTTATGGACCAGACTGACGCTCTCAGGATGTCTTTCCATGAGGCACCTGCCCTCCCAGCTCATGAAGCTGTCAAAGCTCTAGTGGAATGCACACGTACTTTGAAAGGAGGCTGATTCACGTATTCATCTAGGGATAGAGCACTTGGAAGCCAAAAGACCCCTGTTTGGACCACGCAAAAGAATCAGAAGATCGCTGGATCTCCTAAAATCTCTGGACATTTCCAAATACTTGAGTAAGCACCTTCTTACGTCCAAAAAAACTAAATTGCTCCACCTTCTTATTATTGGGGAAACTACAAAAAGAGGAAAGAACTTTAGTGGCCCTGACAATCTCTACTGTTGCATCCACTAGAAACAACTGATTTAGACACAAGCGGAAGAGCTTCCTGAATCTAAGCTATGGGAGTGTCAGAGGAAAGGAGCTCAGTTAGCCTGTCAACCCAAACATCAAGGTACCTGGCTGAGCATGTGGATGCTAGTGCCGGTCCCAGTGAAAAAAGGCAGAAGCCTACCAAGCCTTTCTCAAAGGGACTCTGCCTTACTATCTATCTGGTCTTTAATTGATCCCAAATCCTCGACGGAGAGATCCAAATCCTTGGAAACCTGGGATAGTGGGGCATCTTATTTAGGATACTTAAAAAAAGATTTCTTCCTCTGTCCCAAAGCGGAACCTCCACTTACAAGCTTTGGAAGGAAACTTTTTCGGATCCTTCCATTTTTTGAGGATCACATACTTAAAGCGGTTATGCACTCTGTTTTTTTTTAGACGGGATATAAAGGATGCTTACCTTTATTGGGGGACTCACCTGTTCCATCTTCCATCTCGATCGCCGCCGGTTTTCGTCCGATGAAGATCCTCGTCTTCTTCTTTTGTGCTGGGGGCCATCTTGCCTGTGGGCATGTGAAACACCCACAGGAACTTTAGATGGCCCAGCATGCACCGCCGTTACTCGCGCGTGCGCATTAACGGCACATCTGCCGACATCTCACGAGATTTCGGCAGATGCGGCCGAAATCTCGGGAGATTTCGGAAGATGTGGCCGAAATCTCGCGAGATTTCGGAAGATGCCCGCACTGACTCCTGGGATCAATGACACCAGATCCCAGGAGACAGTGCGGCGTGACGACGATCGACGCAGAGACCCCGCCCGCCGCCGCAGAGAGAGAAGACCGGAAGTCTTCAATTACAAGGTAAGTAAAAAAAAAAAAAAAAAAAAACATTTCATTTAGTACTCTTTGCCTGATTTGGAAGGCAAAGAGATTTACTAAATGAAATGGGTGCCGAACCGCTTTAAGAGATTTATGGATCGGAAAGGTTCTGTCCTTTCTATCTTGTAAATCTCTATACATAACCTGCGCAGACTGCGACAGTTGATCCTCAATCTGTTCAGATGCATAAATGGCTTTAACTGATCAGTTTACTCCACCAGAAAGAGAAATCTGCTAGGATAACCTTCCCAAGTGCCTTTTTTCCCCCCTCCTTTGAACTCACTTCACCCTTCCTCCACATTGTATTCTGAAACTACCTGGGAATTATTAGTATGGGTATACAAGAATGGAGGAGAAGTCTGAGTGGAAGGACCCATATCTGAAACAGCTGTTCTAAACGAGCGAAATGTAGATATCATCTCATCCCGCATAGAATGGATAAAATCCTTCATTAAGGAGACTGACAGAGAACCTGACACTGACACAATACACGTTTTACATAGTTTAGTGTATACGTCCAAGAGCTTGGAGCCGCAATTCCCACATTTCTTCCTGGGCCTGCAAAGCTGTTCAGCGTCAACCAAAGTTAAACATATTGGAAGAAGCAACTGCCCATAAGCATGCTATTCAAGGCATGTTTTTCTTTCTAAACTGAGTATCAATCCCCTCATACCTCGGTCGATGGGGACTTAGATTCATCTGAAGAGGCACCCGATTTTGCTTTAGAGGTACCAGGTTTAGAGTCCACTGCATCCCCCTCCTGCATGCTGGGATGAGTAGAGCTCCACCAATTCTGTGCTACGTTTGCCTAGAGCAAGATGAGCCACCGACTAGCTACCGCGGTCTGTCTGCCCAGTGCACAACTCCTCTTAGATTAGAAATGGAACCCTAGCATGTAACCATGGCGACCGAAAGTGCGGCACCCCTCAGTTCCGGAAAGAGCAACGGCTGCCATCTTGGAACACCCAAACCAATTAGGCGGGGTATCATAGAGCTAAAACAGTAAACACATCACCGCCTTTTCCTATGCCCACCGGAAGCAACGCAACGGCCACCATATTGGTGCATCTGGACATGCAGTAGAGTGAAAAACACTGCAAGGGAAAAAAGAAAAAAAAAAAAAAAAAAAAAAAAAAAAAAAAGAAAACACTGCAAGGGAGAAAAAAGGAAGACAGACTGCTGTCACAACACCGCCACCACCCATACACCAGCCACCCCTGTTCCTCCACGGGTGCCACTCAATGGCAGCATCTGGAGACACAGCCATGGGAAAATCCGGAGTCGGCCCACATCTGACATGGAGAAGCAAGATCAAGGCACAAAACAAGGAACAACTCACAGGAAAAAGGACTAGTACAAACGTACCCACAAGCAGGTTAGTAACCCTGAGAGGGGAGAAGGTAACCACAATTACCCACTAGAGAAAACAAAACAGGGACGATGTCTTCACCTAGAGGGTCAGAAACACAATAACAACTGAGGACGACAGGGTAGGAGGGGCCTTTAACTGTTTTTGGTATGGGGTTTCCCGTAGAGGGTGGAGCCGGTATCTCTGATGTAGCTGTCCTCAAAGGCGCTTTGGGAAAACAGCATTTTAAAATATATGTGAACCCTTACCTTGTAAAATAACCCATTATGTTTAAAATAGAAATGGCAAAACATTTGTGTGTAGATATAAAAAAAAAAAAAAAAAAAATACCTTTTTTCTTTATAAATGATCACATGACCTCTGTTCTTAGCTGCATAAGGGGCTTAGAGAGGTAGGGTGGAGAAACAGCAGGATACCGTGAATGCATGTGCAGGGGGGCATGTGAAGGCAAAAGTCTTTGCTATTGGAGGACAGTTAGACTGTGTTCCCAGCACAACCAGAAACCTGACCATGCTGGGATGGATATGCTCTCATCCCTAGTGTGGTCAGTTTGAAATAAGAAAGCAGAGACTGGAAGGATCACCAGGTACTTTACACAAAGGAAGAAATGCAAACAGAATATGATACTTTTTAAACACGAGTACATGGTACCACAGACACATATCAGCAATATGACATTTTGGGGTAACACGTTCTTTAAGTCAGCAGTAATTGTTACCTAATATTAGACTACATTAGCCAAGTACAAAATGACAGCTCCAATAAGAGGCCAGAATAGGGGGAAAAAAACAATTATGTTGGTAGGCAGTACACATAGGAAGAGTGATAAAATGGTAAGTAAACTTTGTAGGCAAGATTCTTTAAAGTTTAAACTTTTTTTTTTTTTTCAATCATTTTGTTCCTTAGTTTTCTGAGTTATGAATTTAAAGCGGAACTAAACTCAGAGAAATACAAATTTCCTCATTCTAGGTTAAAGCACTCATTGACTATTATCTTTTTCCTGGTTACTTCCAAGTGTTTTTTGGCCTCTTGATTGACCGGTTGGGGAATGACATCATCCCGCACATGCACATGGGGTTCTTCTTTCCAGAACAGCCAGCGTAGCTTACAGTTTTTTCTACTAGTCATGTTTAGTTCTGTTTTTAAATAAATTAAAAAAAAAAAATCCTTTATCCCCTTGTAAACAACTTTTGCAATTTAATCCTAATTTTACTGTCATCCAACAGAGCTATTGCATAGAGAATAAAACATATTGGCCTAAATTGATGAAGAATTTGTTTTTTTTTTTTACATTTTTTTTTTTGGATATGTATTTAAGTAGAAAGTAAAAAATATTGGATTTATTTAAAAATTGTCAGTCCCTTTTTGTTTATAGCGCAAAAAAAAAAAAAAAAACGACAGAGGTGATAAAATACCACCAAAAGAAAGCTCTATTTGTGGGGAAAAAGGGACAGCAATTTTATTTGGGTACAGTGTCGCAGGCCCACACAATTGTCAGTTAAAGTAACGCAGTGCAGTATCTCAAAAAATGGCCTGGTCACTAAGGGGGTAAATCCTTCCGGGCTGAAGTGGTTAAAGGAGTGTGCCTTTAGAGCACGTTACACAATATATCTGTATTTAGGGTGTAACAAGTAACATGCTCCAAGCTTCCTTCCCTGTGACAGCAGGCAGGGGTTCCTCTTCCGTCACATTTCAAAATCAGTGTGGGGGTTCAGCCCGCATAACTGCATCATTCATTCACAGCAATCTGTGAAGGAGAAAACTACAAGTCCGGTCTGCCACCATGGCAGATGGCTTATAGTTTTCAATGAACTGTGAGGGCACTGATGAGCATGCTTGTAGTACATTTACAACCCTTGCAGCTTTTAGGCCCCTTTCACACATGCATGAAATACGGACATACGTGCATGCCTATGGGATAGCGGGTGTCAGCGGATGAGCATCCGCTGACACCCGCTATCGTCCGCCTCCGCTATGGTCCGATTCTGCAGACGGAGGAAAACCCTATTTTTCCATCCATCTGAAGATCGGATGAACACGGACAGACGGTCCGTGTTCATCCAATCCTCCATGGAGGAGAGCGGAGATCTGACAGGGCAGTCCCTGCACAGCGTGCAGGGACCGCCCTGTCATCCGCCGGCTCAGCAGGGATCAGCGGAGCGATCCCCGCTGAGCAGCCGATGTTCACGGGGCGGATCATTACGGATCCGCCCCGTGTCAAAGAGCCCTTAAACTGCGAGCTTGTACAGCGGGAACTTGTAGGACTTGTCTGCCATTTGTAAAAGTTACAATCTTTATTGAACTTGTAAACAGTCCAGAAAATAAAACAGCTTAGTTCAAAAAATTTACACAAAACAGTCCATAACTCTGGCTCAATGGAAAAACAAGGTAATGGCTCACTGCCATTATTCCAGTCCCACGCTGGGGTTTTCCCCACCCAAATAGGTGGCTTTCACAGTTCATCAACCATGGCTCAATCCCAAGCTTAGTTCACCCTGCTCGCTGAGGTGTCTCTTACAACCAGGTGTCAACTGTTTCCTTTTCTGAACTCAGAGGCCCCTGGAGATTAACCCCCTCAGGACCAAAGTCCCTGTTATCAGGATTTGAAGGTTCTTTTTACCAAAAACTGTTCGAAGCTTCGAAATTCCAGGTCCCTAATAAGGACCTAGCAATCTTTATCAACCAGACTGCCCCGAAACCCCTCACCCTGAGTACTCAACAATGACCACAAACTATCCCCCTTAAAAGGAACTACAACCCAAATAATGGGATAATATACCTGCCGCTCAGCACTCATCGCTGGTGTCCTGTACCCAATATATAACAAAAATTTGGCATAATTTATTATATACTTAGACATTTCCTATCATATCACTTGTGAAAAATAAGATAAAAGCATAAGTACTATACTTACCATATCTAACATTCCAACAAACTCATCAACTCTAACAAGTAGGTCTTCCAAGCTCTTCTCCAAATTCTCAATCTGGACAACAAACGTATGTCATAGGTATTAAATTATAGGGAAATACATGATGTACATTAGTGGGTCATTGTTAATACTCTAGTAACATTTAAACAGACAAATTTGCTGTAGAGAAAAAAAGTTACTAAATGTCTATATCCAGCCCAGCAAAAATAAAACAAGTTACATCATATGTATTATGTGATATATAGTATCAGGAGCTATCACTAGAATTAACATCTCACCCTCCCTGCTGTCCTCTTATCTGCTGCTATCCACCTTTTATAGGATTTTTACAAGCTTTCTTTTCCAATTATTTTGGTATTGTATTAAATATGAAGATGTGTAGATCAATAGCTTATCTCAATTATGTTGTCAATTTTAACAGACATTGATGCAAGATGCCTGCCGCACAGGCAGTGCATTGTTTTTAATGAGTTTGATGGCTCAGAGACTTGCAATGTGAGGAGCAGTAAAGCATAACCATGGTGTTATCATGAAAAAGCAGGAAGTAAAGCCTGCATATGTAATGAGAGAATATGGCCTCCCCTATGTACATATAAAAGTTATTAGTTAAGTCATTCATAGAAACAACATTTTTTTAAATATTAAAAACACACGGATAAGAATATTCAAACTGACCTCTTTTACATGTTTGCAGAAAAAAAAAACTAAAGAATTTAAATTCCTTTTAGGAGGCCCTATGCACACTGGTTTATTGTAAAACACTGTTTATCCTGACAGGCAGTGGCGGCTGGTGCTCAAAATTTTTGGGGGGGCGCAAACAAACAGCCTCACTGTGCCATCAAACGCTGCCACTGTGCCCATTAAATGCTGCCACTGTGCCCATCAAACGCTGCCACTGTGCCCAAACACTGCCAGAGTGCCCCTTCAAGTGCTGCCAGAGTGCCCCTTCAAGTGCTGCCAGAGTGCCCCTTCAAGTGCTGCCAGAGTGCCCCTTCAAGTGCTGCCAGAGTGCCCCTTTAAGTGCCCCTCCAAGTGCTGCCACTGTGCTGTAATTCACCTTCTAATTGCTGACTTAACTATTGTGATGTTGTGGACTGCATCGGCATACGGTCGTGTTACTTTTATTGATTTATTGATACGTACTATACCTACTTTAAAAATTTTCAAAGCATGCTCTTTTGCCTTAGGGATATATGGAAATCCTCTAATTCTCTGTATATATGCATATGTGACTGCAGACAACCAGAATCGACTTGTCTGTGCTATTCTACCCTTTTAAAATGACAAGAAAATATAAGGAGCAGAATAGATCTGTCACTAAACAAACAAAAAGATGAAAACTTTTCTCATGCTATACTTTTTTTCTCTGAGAAGCAATTGGAACATGTCCCTGTAAACAACAATGCCAAACTATGCATATATCTACGCAGACAAATGCTTGACAGGATGTGTTGTTAGAAATAGAATGGCATGCACATCATTAGCTGTGTTATGAGACAAGATGCCTGGCAATTTTTCCTTTCTATTTCTCTGTGCACTGGCTTTCTGCTAACTCTCACAATGATCTGTCAGTTTGTAAACCATAAATAAATATTTAAATAGGGACAATTAAGTAGGGCTGTCTGGGGTACTGTTGCTGCATTTATCCTTTCCAGAATGGTGCACAAATATATGTATGCATGCGTGTCTGCTTACTGAATCTATCTATCATTTTTTTTACAGTAAGTAAACTTCAGCTTTAGACACTTACATTAAACGAACCACATCTATCATTAATTGACACCATTGGGTACTTTCAGAGCATGCACACATCGTCTCACCAGCACCCTAAGAGCCCCTGAATACATCTGAGAGGCTTCTTGGTAGTCTTGGTGACTGGTTGAGCCTATGTTTGCACTATGAGAAGTGTTGGTTAAGTAATTATAATGTGCTAGGTTTTGGCTTTTTGCAAAGTTGAGATTTGGAGAGGACCGCTCAGGGCTTGAAGAATTTCTGCAGATATGTCAGTGTTAAAAGTGTTCTGCCCTCTGCACTTACCTTGTGCAGCTGGTGACGGCGTCCCGCGCTCCTCCTGTCTTCTGTTATCGTCCGTCCGAGGTCTTCTTCTCCCGCGCCTGTCTTTTGCTATGATTGGACGCCTAGCGTCCAATCACAGCGCCTGTGACTTCAGCCAATCAGGTTACAGGTAACAGACCTGGCAACCTGATTGGCTGAGAGGCGGGTCTGTGTTAGGGAAGCGATGTATTCGCTTCTCTAACACAATACTGTGTAATCAGCGAACGCACGGCCGTGCGCCCGCTGTTTACACTTAGGGAAGCCTATTAGAGCGCACCGCTCTAATAGGGTCCCCTATTAGAGCTTACAGCTCTAATAGGGGCGCTTCCAGCAACACCCCCCCCACTGTAATTCAGATGCCCGGCGCCCGATCAGGGGCCGGACACCTGAATAGGGGGCGGCAGCAGTGACAATAGATAGATTCATGCAATGCATGAATCTATCTATTGGTGATAGAGCGGTGCATACTGCACTGTGCCCGGCGCCCTTTTTTAAAGGGACATGTTTAAATAAATTTTTTTTTTTGAACTTTTTTTTTTTTTTTTTTTAACTGCAAGGAGGGGGGGGGGGGGGGGGGGGCGACGCCCGGGCGCCCCCTATGGACGGGCCGCCACTGCTGACAGGAGAAAGTCTGCAATAAAAACTCACCTAATGCCGATTACAACCGAGCGGAGAAGAAGCGGTGACATACAACACTACGACGAGCTGAGAAAAATGAAGTTCAATGCTTCCGAGCATGCGTCAAATTGTTTCCGAGCATGCGTAGGAATTTTGCACATCGGAATTGGTACAGACGATCAGAATTTCCAATCGGAACTTTTACCGACCGTAAAATTGAGAACCTGCTATCAATCTTTTGCTGGCTGCAATTCCGCCAGCAAAAGACTGATGGAGCATACACACGGTTGCATTTTTGGACCAAAAGCTCTCATCTGACTTTTGCTGGCCGAATTTCTGCTCGTGTGTACGGGGCATGAGCTGCATTTTTTTCAAACCAGCTTAGCAAAGTTTAGCAGCGTTTGGGCGTTTATTTATTCACTGGCCAGAATTAAAATGTATTCTGGCTATTGAAATAAACGCTAAAGTGCTAAACGCACCTAGCGTATATGGTATAAAATTATTCCTGTGCTACCATGAAAAAGGGAAAGGGGGGAGAGGGGGGAGATGGGAAGAGAGGGGATGGAAGGGGAACTGCTGCAGCATTTAGATGCCTTTAGCAGCGTCAAGTGTTTTTTTCAGCCAAAACTCTGCTGCTCCTGGACGCACTGGCAGTGGTAAAGGCCATTCAGATTATTGTGTTGTGGTAATGGTTAAAAAGTATGCCAACACATGCCTACAAATGCTGTTCTATTCATTGTGAAGGGCACCCCAATGACCTGCCATGCAATATGGTGCACTGCATCCAAGAAAAGGGTCATGTGCCTTATCAGCCAATTCAAAATGAAAAGGTGACCTTAACTTAACACAATACGCATTATCGTACTACAACAAACAACTACTGTAGTAAGTAGACCCAGCCCAATGGTCATTTTTATTCCACTTTTTAATGATGTTTTATTCTTTATCTACAGGTGCATCTCAAAAGATTACAATATTATCAAAAAGTTTATTTATTTCAGTAATTCAATTTAAAGTGGTGGGACACCCTGAAAAAAAAAATTAAAAAAAATGTTAATAACAATTTAAAATGAAAAAAATTTTTTTTTTTACTTACCAGAAATGGCTGTTGCTAGGCAGATCGTCCTAATCTGCCTCTTCCAGCGCCGCGGTGATCTTCTCTCCTTCCGTCTTCTAGTGAATGGGGCGCGGTGTGTTATGGGAACTGTGTTCCCCATTCACAAATTAGACTCGCGCATGCGCAGATCGCACACCGACTCGCGCATGCGCTGTAGGCCGCGCGCCGACTCGCACATGCGCAGTAGGAAACGGGAAGCCGCTTCCCTTACTGAGGATGGCGGCGCTGGAACCGGATCGCCGAGGGACATCTCGGCCTCCACGACCGACATCGCAGGCGCCCTGGGAGGGTAAGTGTACTTATTAAAAGTCAGCAGCTACTTTTTTTTTAGCTGCTGACTTTTAAAAAATAATTTTTTAAGGTGAAACACCGCTTTAAGGGCTTTAGGGAAACTCATTTATTATATAGATTCATTACACAGAGTGATATTTTTCAAGCATTTTTTTCTTTTAATTTGGATAAATAGGGCTTACACCGCTAGTGAAAACCCCAAATGCATTATCTCTGAAAATTTTATTACACAAGACCAATAAAAAAAAAAAAAAAAAAAAAAAAAAAAAAAAGGATTTTTAATACAGAATGTTGGCTTACTGAAAAGTATGTCTATGTACAGTATAGTATGCACTCAATAATTGGTCAGGTGCCTTTTGCATGAATAACTGCATCAATGCGGCATGGCATGGAGGCAATCAGCCTGTGGCACTGCTATGCACAAAAGCACTGATTTCGCCACATGTTACATATCACAGTTCATGCCAGAGTAAGGCTGGTTTCACACTGGGTTGTTGGGGGCGCTGGCGGTAAAGTGGCGCTATATTTAGCGCCGCTTTACCGTCGTTTTAGCGGCGCATTTCGGCCGCTAGCTGGGCGGTTTTGCCCCCACAAGCGGACGAAAAAGGGTTAATAGCGCCCGCAAACCACTGCTGCAGCGGCATTTTGGGGGCGGGTTCGGAGCGCTGCCCCATTGTTTTCAATGGGAAGGGGCGCTATAGGATCGGTAAATATACCGCTCCTACAGCGCACCAAAGATGTGGCTTGCAGGACATTTTTCAGCGTCCTGCAAGCGCACCGCTCCAGTGTGAAAGCCCTCAGGCTTTCACACTGAAGACACAGCAACAGCTGTTTCGGGTCGGTTTGTAGGCGCTATTTTTAGCGCAATAGCGCCTGCAATCCGCCCCAGTGTGAAAGGGGCCTAAGAGCAATAATTCTAGGCCCATTATTCATAGCTGAGATAACCTGATGGCCTCTAGTCTAGGGTCTGTTAGAGCATTACCTCTGGAAAATTGGAACTACCACTATTTCATTCTCTAGGGTGTTTGAGTTCAGAAAATATATAACATTTTAGGGGTTTTATGCATTCCTTAGGCAAAAATTGCTCTGACAACAAAAGGGTCGAGGGACCATTCCCCGTATGGGGTCTGTTGTTTGAATGAACCCCAACAGTGTTAACAGAGCAGCAGCCTTGAGTGGGGCACACGTCATTGGCGGTATGTTGTTGGCATCTAGCTAATGCCTCAATAAAGTTCTTGCATTTTAGCATCACGGGGGCAGCCATTGCTGTCCGCCTCTGAAAATGCTGGCCTGACACACTGAGAATCACTGCTCCTGGTCAGGGGTTGTCAGAAGCCTTCCTTTGCAAGCTTATGTCAAAGAAATGAAGGAAGGGGGTGAGCAGGGCAGCCAGGTGACTGGCATTTCAAGACAGGACAACAGCAGCCACCTCCATGTTTCTGTCACGAGAAGCTGACTGCAAGCGCAGGTGAGCTGTCACATGACTTTCAGGGAGCCCCGCCCTTACCTCGGTCTTATGATGGGCGGGGAGAAGGTAGCTGGATAGCTGATTGGCTGTTGTTTTCAGACCTGCGGCAGCTTGGTCTTCGTCGTTCAGAAGGCCGACCGAGACGCTGCTGCAGGCGCTCTGACTGTGGGAGACATGGCCGCTGTCCCCAGGGCTCCCCTCTTCTTCCTCCTCCGGCTCCCACTGCCCGGCACCTCCATCTAACGCCATCGCTCCTCTAACCAATGAGACACGTGACCGGAGGCGGGTGCCGAGTCGGGTCAAACTTTGTTAGAAAGCGTTGTTCCCTCAGACAGCGAAGTACTCACTGACTCCTCATTGGAGATATTACGTGAGCCCGCCAAGGTGTGCTTCTAGTATTTCTTTTCTAAACGAGTGCAACATGTATGTGCTGCTGAGGCTGCCAGGCCTTCAGAACAGGGCTGCTGTTCCAACCTGACAGACCCCCTAAATAAAGACAGTTTAACCACTTAAGGACCGAGCCATCCCCTTTCTGAGATTTTTTGTTTACAATTTAAATGCTAGAAAATTACTTAGAACCCCCAAACATTATAATTTTTTCTAACACCCTAGAGAATAAAATGGCGGTCGTTGCAATACTTTCTGTCACACCGTATTTGCGCAGCGGTCTTGCACTTTATTTGAATTAAAAAATAAGACAACAGTAAAGTTAGCCCAACTTTTTTTTTACATTGTGAAAGATAATATTACGCCGAGTAAATTGATACCCAACATGTCACGCTTCAAAATTGCGCCCACTCGTGGAATGGCGACAAACTTTTGCACTTAAAAATCTCCAAAAAATTCTACAGGTTGCATGTTTTAAGTTAAAGAGGAGGTCTAGGGCTAGAATTATTGCTCCCGCTCTACTGATCGCGGCGATACCTCACATGTGTGGTTTGAACACCGTCGCGGTCGCTTCTGCACGCGAACTTGGAGGGACGGGGCACGTTTAAAAATTTTTATTTTTTTTCTTATTTATTTTACCTTTTTATTTTTACACTGTTCTTTTTTAAAAAAAAAATGTCACGGGGGGCGTGGCTACGGCATGCACGAGTGAGGACGTGCTTGTGAGGAGCTCCGTGAGACCCGCCACATACAGAGCCTGAACGGCGGCTCTGAGGGAGATAAAAACACCGCACAACGATGCCTCCGAAGCGGAAGACATCCCCGCAGCCACAGAGGACTCCGAGGAGCCGGGCCGAGTCCCTGGACAATTACTTTGGGGCCCGCAACGAACCGGCAAGTACAGCCAAGATGGCGCCCAGCACCCACGCGGCCGCAGCGGCCTCCCCCACCGGCTCCCCACACATGCCTGTGCTATCACCACCGGCCCCCTCCTCTCCCTCAGGGTCAGAGAGCATGGAAGGGCCAGCAGCTAAGGGAGACCCATGGGAGGACAAGGATATTCGCTCCCACATTTTATCCCTCCCCACCGCAGCAGACCTAGAGAGGTTTGCAAACAGGGTAGAGAAGGCCCTGAGACAGGACATTGAGAACCTGCAGGCTGACACAGCCCACCTGGGGGAGAGAGTGGAAACACTTGAGGTGCAATGGGATGAAACTGCCCCCACACTGCAAGCTCTGACTGACCGGTGCGACAGACAGGATCGCAGGCTGGAGGCATTGCTAGATCAAATGGATGATTTTGAGAACAGGAGCCGCAGGGTTAACATACGCATCAGAGGCCTACCTGAGGCAACTGGACCAAGGGACATTGTACCTACTCTGCAAGGGGTCTTTAAGCAGATACTGGGCCGTCAGGCCCCGGCACACATTGAAATTGACCGAGCTCATAGGGCCCTGAGACCCCCTTCAGATGACCCGGATAGACCCAGAGACATTATATGCAAGTTGCATAAATACTCGCTTAAGGAGCGCATCATGAATCAAGTCAGAGGAGTCCGTCACGTGGACTTTGATGGCGCCAAACTGACTTTCTTCCCAGACATATCAAGGCGCACCTTGATGCAACGCCGGGCACTTAAACCGCTACTGGCATCCCTGCAAGATGCCCAACTGCCCTACAGATGGGGCTTCCCATTCAGCCTCTCGGCGACCAAAGAGGGTAGGCAATACACCCTCCGCACCAAAGCTGACCTGCCCCGCTTCCTGGAGGACCTGGGCCTTCCACCTGTGGACATCCCAGACTGGAGGACATCGCCCGCCATCCCTCTCCCCAGACAACCTGATCAGTGGAGGCAAGGCCGCCGCAGACGCCGACGCGGAAACAGAAGAAGCATGTCTGAACATGGATCACCTAGGCGCCCACCACAGGAGGAAGCCTGATTAACTGTTCCCCACTCTGATGCCGGAAAAGATTTTGCCCAGCTTCTTTTGAAACTCCCCTCATAGCTGCCGTTCCACTTTGCAGCAGACTCTCTACCCCATGTCGGATACCACTACGTTTACTTGTTTAGCCCTCCATGGGTAGATTGAGCCATATACACTGTTGGTGGGTCGCACGGCGGTCTCGCTTTGCGTGCTATACCACTACCCCCCAGTAGGACTACTCCTTGGAGTGATGTTCCCTTTTTGGGAAATGTTTCTGCTCGCTGGACCCCACCGTTTCCCCTTGTTGGGGGGGGGGGGGGTGGGGTTCCCCGACCAGGAGACTAGTTGCACTGAGTTGTGCCTGTAAGGCAACATGTTTTATTTCTTATTGTGCTCTTGCTTCTGTCTCTGCTCCTTTGCTATCTCCCCTCCCCATGTCTACCACATCCGCTGTAACTATGGTTTTTCTTTTAGGACCCTGCATACACCTGAGTGCCAACAGTGCCCACTACTCTGGCACGGACGCGCTGCTGATACCCTCTCCCCCTGGGCCGAGACCTCCGGCTCACCCTCTGAACCATCACCATGGCTGATCTAAAGGTCGTATCCTACAATGTCCGAGGCCTGGGCTCACCGGCGAAACGCAGTAAGTTGTGGCTTGAGATGAAACGTATGGGAGCACACTTTGTTTTCTTGCAGGAAACCCATTTTCATGCTGACTCGGTCCCCCGTTTACCCACGCACCTCTATAAATCATGGTACCTTAGCAACTCTCCTCGCCCTAAATCTGGGGGGGTGGCTATAGCTGTACATAAGCACTGTCCCTTTATCATGGAGGACCAAATGCTAGATCCGGCAGGTAGATATGTATTTGTTAAGGGCACCATCTATAATCAGAAATACACGCTTGCAGCTTTGTACGCCCCTAACAGCAAACAGCTTACCTTTATAGATACAACGCTGGAGACCCTCGCTTCCTTTCGCGAAGGTCAACTGATTTTGGGGGGAGACTTTAATGTCAGCCCAGACCCACAGATAGACACGTCACAGGGACGTTCAACACACTCCTTCGCCTTTCTGAAACATTTCAAGAAGTCTCTACAGACCCATCACCTGGTGGACTGCTGGAGGATCCTCCACCCAAGTGACAGGGACTATAGCTACTTCTCGCCCACCCACGGTGTTTACACACGTATAGACTTCCTGCTGCTAGATCAATACTCCCTAGACTCCCTAACAAAAGCCTCCATAGGCTCCATTACTATCTCTGACCACGCGCCTGTCTCCATCTCCCTGCGCCCACAGTTTATGGAGGCACGGACATGGAACTGGCGCCTGAATGACGGCATACTGGATGACGTGGTGGCACTGAAGGGGGTGCTGGACACCATCTCCCTGTATTTCCGGGAAAATCCCCCAGAGGAAGTCAGCATGGGCTCAGTCTGGGAGGGACACAAGGCAGTGGTGAGAGGGGAACTGATCTCCCAGGGGACCCGATTGAAGAAGGCCAGGGAGGGAGACATGCAGAAGCTCCTAGCCAAAATACGCTCAGCGGAACTAGTACACAAAAAGAAGGTCACCCCCTCTCAGACAGCAGAACTACACTCCCTTAGGCAGGAATTAGCGACACTCCTAGATGCCAAAATCAAAGCCCGTTTACGCCACTTGTCGCACAAGTTCTATGAATTTGGCAACAAATGTGGAAGACTGCTAGCCAGGGCCCTCAAACGCCAGAAAGATGCAGGCCACGTACATAAGCTCAACACATCTACAGGGGAACCAGTGGTACATTCATCAAAGATAGCAAGTATGTTTAGAGACTTCTATGCCCAGCTGTACAACCTACCAGCCACATTACCTGGGTCCTCGGAAACCCAAAGGAATGCTCGTATTGAGCAATACTTGGAGGAAGCCCAATGCCCTCAGCTGAGTGCCTCAATCTGCGCACAGCTGGAGGACCCAATTACGGTGGCTGAAATACAGGCAGTGATAAAAGACCTCCCTAACGGGAAAAGTCCAGGTCCGGACGGATACACCAATACTTATTATAAAAAGTACTCAGGAGTACTTGCAGGCCACATGTGTAAATACTTTACGGCTCTAGCCCAGGGCATGGGAATGCCCTCGGAAGCCCTAATGGCACACATTACGGTACTCCCAAAAGAAGGGAAAGACCACACCTTACCAGGCAACTACAGGCCCATATCGCTTCTCAATACTGATATTAAAATCCTGGCCAAGATATTGGCTAACAGACTCAAGCCAATCCTCCCGACAGTGGTTGGCCCCGACCAGACCGGCTTCATCACGGGCCGAGAAGCCAGGGACAACTCCAATAGGGCACTCCAGCTGATCCACTGGGTGGAATCCCAGGGGGTGAAGCACCCCTGTCTCTTGCTTTCCACTGATGCTGAGAAAGCATTTGACAGGGTGGACTGGACCTACATGAAGGCGGTGTTGAAGAGGCTCGGCCTCGGACCTAATATGCTGACATGGATCTCCTCCCTATATAGCTCCCCGTCCGCCAAGGTGAAGGTGAATGGGCTCCTATCGGACCCTTTCCCTATTAAGAATGGGACACGCCAGGGCTGCCCGCTGTCCCCGCTAGTCTTTGCCCTCACCCTAGAACCCCTCCTTAATAGAATCCGTAGGAACAACAATATCAAAGGATTCTCGGTTGGGCCGACGGAACACAAACTATCGGCGTATGCGGATGACGTATTATTCTACGTCGCTGACCCCCTTATATCGCTGCCCAGTATTATGACCGAACTACAGGAATTCAACGAGCTGTCACACTTCAAAATCAATTATAACAAATCCGAGATTCTCTCCCTAAACATACCCTCAGATCTACGTACAAGGCTGCAGGCTGCTTTCTCTTTTACATGGTGCCCCACATCACTTAAATACCTGGGAATATACTTACCTAAGAAATGTTCACAGCTATATGACTGTAATTATACCCCACTACTCACCACTGTCAAAACAGACCTTAAAAACTGGGACAAGACAGCATTCTCATGGATGGGCCGAGTCAGCATCCTCAAAATGAATGTGCTTCCTCGCATACTGTTCCTCTTACAAATGGTGCCGATTGCTTTACCAAAGGCGTTTTTCTCAAGCCTCAACAGTATGTTCTCTCAGTATATATGGAGTGGGAAATGCCCTAGGCTGGCACTCCGCATGCTGCAACGCCCCAAAGCTAGGGGAGGTCTGGGGGTTCCGGTAATTCGCAGGTACTATGAGGCAGTGGCCCTGCAACGCATTCTGGACTGGTGTCATAATGTCACTCACAAACTCTGGGTCCCCCTGGATAAGTCTCTGGCAGGTCGAAATTTGGCTCATGCCCCATGGGTCCCCAAAGAGCACAGGGGCCTGTCCACCCTGGTGTCCCCGTTAGCCTCCCATGCACTGACGATATGGGATGCCCTAAACAGGGGAGGAAGGCTGGCTCGACCAACCTCCCCCTTGGCACCACTAGGCGGCTTCCCCTGGTTCACTCCAGGGGAACACCCGTCTTTCTTTCGGACGTGGGCGGCGGACGGGGAGCCCAGATGTGGCAGATTTGTCCAGGAGCAGGGACTGTTGCCCATAGAAACCCTGAGGGCTCAGTACGGCCCCTTCTTAATGGACGACTGGCGCCATAGGCAGCTCCAGCACTTCATAGCCAACCTCCCACACGGAGTTAGGTCACCCACCCAGGCCTCGCCATTTGAGCAGTTGTGCATGGCAGAGGAAGCCACTCCACACGCTATCTCAGTACTGTATGAATTGTTACAGGCACAGCAAGTGGAAGAGAAGCCAACCTTTATCAGAGACTGGGAGAGGGATCTTCAGCGCGTCTTCACGCAACCTCAGTTGGAGCACATGTATAAACTTACGCACTCCAGTACAGTAGACACAAAAATGCAGGAAAATAGTTATAAGCTTCTAACTAGATGGTACAGAGTGCCAACCAGGCTCACCAGGATGTACCCATCTTTGCCGGATACATGCTGGAGAGGTTGCGGTCTCAGAGGCTCGTTCCTCCACATATGGTGGGAGTGCCCCGTCCTGAGACCCTTCTGGCGGGATATTCACGCTCAGATTAAACAGATACTGGACCTGGAACTTCCGGATTCCCCACTGGAATCGCTGTTGCACTTCCCCACCATTCCTCTCAGCAGATATAGCAAATCTGTTTTACCCCACCTGCTTAATGCGGCTAGGAGGCTGATTCCAATTCACTGGAAGACGCCCAGGACACCCACCCGAGCAGAATGGGTGAAGCTAGTCGATAATATCATGGCCGCGGAGGAGTGGATGGCGAAGTGCAAAGATAGATACGAAAAGTTCTACGCCATCTGGGCTACATGGATACATTATACCTCCTCGGGACCCCCACCATTGGGGACCCCTCCCACGTAAAGAGACAGAAAGCAGTAAGATAGGGGACACTAGGATGCCAGAGAGCGCTGGATGCCCCTCAGCAACTCAGATTAGAGTAGCATAGCAGCGGATGTGAACACCCCCCCCCCCCCTTTTCTTTTTCTTTTTTTTTTTTTCTCTTTTCTCCTCCCTCTCGTTTTCTGCTAATCTATCTGCTTAACCTATCCCTCATTCTTTTCTCTCTCTTCTCGAAGCAGGCTCCCTTTACAGTATTTAAGCGTAGTAGGCAGAAGGGACTCCGGAACCGAGGCCTAAAGTCAGGTCTCCGATTGGAGATCCACGTTTCTGACATGGTCCACCGGAGAGGCCAGGGATGGACTAAAGATGCTTGAACTCATACCACGGGTCTGATATGCTAATAAACACATCCCTGTGAACCGCCCCTGGTGGCCGGATAGTCACATGCAGTTCATGAACTACCCCTCGCTCCGAATAAGATCCCTAATGGCTACACGATGCACTTGTTACCAATGGTTCCTGCTACCAGGCCTTTGTTTTGTTTGTTCTTTTTGCTCTGTATGTATGTTTACATGTTTATTTTCAAAATAAAGATTATATAAAAAAAAAAAAAAAAATGTCACTTGTATTCCTATTACAAGGAATGTAAACATCCCTTGTAATAGGAAAAAGCATGACAGGACCTCTTAAATGTGAGATCTGGGGTCAAAAAGCTCTCAGATCTCATATTTACACTAAAATGTAATAAAAAAATAAATTTGTCATTTTAAATTGAAATATTTTTTTTTTAAATGTCCCTTTAAGAGCTATGGGCGGAAGTGACATTTTGACGTTGTTTCCACCCTGCAATGTTATGGAGACGGGCCGTCCCCTCACTCATTTCCATACCCAGCAAGGAGCAACATCCGATCGACTCCGCCACTGCCGACGGCTCCGGTAAGTGGCGGAGGGCACCGCCAATAAAGGTGATCTGTCGGTGAATTCGCCACAGAGACCACTCTTATCGGAAAGCGGACCTCCAGCCGAAGAAGAGGATACCGGGGATAGCAACGATATTCCTCTTTAAAGTTAGGACGTATATTGGCATATTGGCATGTGGTGGTCCGGAGGTGGTTAATGACCGGGCCATTTTTTGCGAAGCGGTGCGACGTACCCAAACAAAATTTATGTCCTTTTTTTGCCTCACAAATAGAGCTTTGTTTTGGGGGTATTTGATCACCTCCTGCGGTTTTTATTCTTTGCGCCATGAACAAAAAAAGAGCGGCAATTTTTGCTATAATAAATCCCACCCCCCACCCCAAAAAAATGTAAAAAAAAAAATTTCTTCCTTAGTTTAGGCCGATATGTATTCTACTACATATTTTTGGTAAAAAAAAATTGAAATAAGCGTATATTGATTGGTTTACGCAAAAGTTATAGCGACTACAAAATAGGGAATAGATTTATATCATTATTATTATTTTTTTTTATTTTTTTTACTAGTAATGTCTGTAATCAGCAATTTTTAGTGGGAATGCAACATTGCAGCGGACAGATCGGACACTTTTGACACTTTTTTGGGACCAGTGACATTTCTACAGCGATCAGTGCTGGAAAAAGGCACTGATTACTGTATAAATTACACTGGCAGGGAAGGGGTTAACACTAGGGGGCGATCAAGGGGTTAATTGTGCTTCTAACTGGGGGGGGGGGGGGGGGGGGGGTGGGGGGGGGGGGGGGGTGGGGGGGGGGGAGTGGGGGGCGGGGGGGGGGGGGGGAGTGTACAGACAGGGAGTAGAGAGAGATCATGTTCCTAATCACTAGGAACAGACGATCTCTCTATACTTCCCTGACGGAACGGGGATCTGTTTGTGTACATTGACAGATCCCCATTCTGTCTCTCTGTGGAGCAATTGCAAGTGGCCGTGATACCACAGGTATCCTGTGATACCAGTGAATCAACATTGGCTTCCAGGGCTCCGCCCGTAGGGTGAGTGCGGACCTGGAGGGGCCTACCAAAAAATCCTACAGCACCAGCCACCACTGCTACAACTCATGATACATTCGTGTGATGGTCAGTAGGAAGAGTGCTTCTTACGCTTGTGGTCACTGGGAAGTATTACCCCCTTACAGATAGATAAAGGCCTGTTTCACAAGATTTTAAAGGCAGACCTGATCGGACCCTCCATTTTTACCATCATTACTATGGCCAGTCGGATGTAAATGGACTTGTGTCCATTTACACTTGGCTACCTCAGAAACGGCAAATGGAAGTGGATCTGTTCCCCTCCGTCTGATCAGATCGGAGGGCAGCTGGGTGTAAACGTACAGCTGGTCCTTTTACATCTGACTGCCCATAGAGCACAGCAGGCTTTGTCCATGTCCGCTCTGCAGAAGCTGGGCGGACACAAAACTATCATCTGGCCATTCAGCTCAGCAAGGGATCAGCAGACAGATCCCCTGCTGAGCAAAACTGTATCTAGCCCATGTGAAAGGGGCCAAAAAGATCAGTGAAACTTCTCTGACAGGCAGAAATTTCTCATTGCTCAAGGCCTTTAGAGAAACCATAGGGTTCTATAAAACCTTGGTTGAGAAACCCTGATCTAAAGGGAGGGGGAGGTGCTACAAAATGTAATAGCTGCAGGGGATGCTCTGCTGGAGGTGGGGTAGGCTTACAGTTTTTAGGTGGAGGTGGGGTAGGCTTCCTTGAATAAATGAGTTTCAAGGAACCTGACCAGGGGTCAAGTCCTGGGGAAAAAAGTGTGGGAACTCCCACCCAAGATCCACTCCACCACCAAAAAAAATAAAAAAAAAATATATAATACGCTCATATGCATATATATTTCACAGAAAATACAGTGACTGCGAATGCGACATACTACAGGAGATGATCAGACTGCAAATGCGACATACTACAGGAGATGATCAGGCTACAAATGCGACATACTACAGGAGATGATCAGGCTACAAATGCGACATGCTACAGGAGATGATCAGGATACAAATGCGACATGCTACAGGAGATGATCAGGCTACAAATGCGACATACTACAGGAGATGATCAGGCTACAAATGCGACATGCTACAGGAGATGATCAGGCTACAAATGCGACATACTACAGGAGATGATCAGGCTACAAATGCGACATACTACAGGAGATGATCAGGCTACAAATGCGACATACTACAGGAGATGATCAGGCTACAAATGCGACATACTACAGGAGATTATCAGGCTACAAATGCGACATACTACAGGAGATGATCAGGCTACAAATGCGACATACTACAGGAGATGATCAGGCTACAAATGCGACATACTACAGGAGATGATCAGGCTACAAATGCGACATACTACAGGAGATGACCAGACTGCAAATGCGACATACTAGAAGATGACCAAGTAGCCAGTTTTAAAATTTAAACCTGTCCTCTTTATAGCACCCTTCTTCACATTCCTGTCCTCACCCCTTCACATTCCTGTCCTCACCCCCTTTGTAGATCCCCCTTCACATTCCTGTCCTGCCTCCCTTTTATATCACCTCTCCTCATTCCTTTCAGTTTCTGATTCTTTCCCCCTCCGTCCTTCATTACAGTGCCCTCTGTCTTACCTTACACAGGACACAGATGACATCAGAGGCACAGAGCTGACATCGGAAGTGCAGCAAAGGGATGGACAGAGGGCGGGACCTGCCCCAGTTAACTGATTGGTTGATAGACTGCAGAGCGGTTCTATCAACCAATCAGTTAACTGGGCCAGCCCCTGCCTTCCGTGCATCGCTGTGCTGCTCTTCCGATGTCAGCTCTGTGAGGAAAACAGAGCTAGCAGGCAGCGGCAGCTGATGACAAAAAAGCTTTAATGGCGTGACCACGGCGGGGCCGCACAGATGATTGATGCGGTCCGGACTTGGTCCACTCTGCCTGTTAAAAATCTAGAGCCTCGGGCGGCTCTAGTCCTAAAGAAGAGAGGGAACGGCGTTCCTGCTATGAAAAAAGTGCAGGGACGCCGTTCCCACGCGTTCCCGCTGGACTCGAGCCCTGAACCTGACATACAGTACTGGGGTAAGGACCTCAAGAGGATGTAAGAGGTTCTGGAGAAGTCCTGGAGGAAAGCCTGGGTGGAGGTAAAAACATTTTACATGTATACAGTTTAACACAACACATGTAAGTGCACATCACTGTAACACAAGTCTATTGGGGAAAAAGTGCTTTTTATTATTTTGTCTCTTACAAGCAAGCCATATATTATGCAATTTTCTGTCCTTCAACTACAGATTGAAGGACAGAAAATCACTTGACTCTGTTAATAGGGGATTCCCTCCCGCTGTGCTATTGCATTCTGGCAGCAGGAGGTTTCTCCTCCGTCAGAATACAATGATCACTGCTGGTGCCTATAGCTGCTGGCAGTGAATGCACAAGAAAAAGCCGACAGGCTGGTTGTACTGAGGTCATTCGATTGATCAACTTCAGTGCAACCAGCTTGCCTATAGCTGCTGAATTTCAAACCATCTATAAATGTCTCACATTGATAGATGACTGGATGACCACTAGCTCCCTCAAACTAAATGGATCAAAAACAGAATTACTGCTCCTCGACGCAAACTCAAGGAAAAAGACGAAGACCCCTTGGACACCACCAACCATCTTGGGACAGACCATCCTTCCAAGCAACAAAGCCAAAAGCCTCGGAGTAATCTTTGATTCAGAGATGACAATGGAGGCACAAATAGGATCCGTAATCAGCGGATCCCACCATCTCCTTCGCATGCTACGCAGACTCATCCCCTTCATCCCGGAAAAGGAAAAAGCGGTAGTAGTAGGAACGATCATCAATTCACGGCTCGACTACGCAAACTCACTCTACATAGGATTACCGGATTACCAGATTGCGCGCCTTCAAATTGTCCAAAACACAGCAGCAAGAATAGTCACCGGAAAGAAACCCTGGGAATCCATCTCCCCATCCCTAAGGATGCTCCATTGGCTCAAGGTAAAAGACAGGATCACATTCAAGACCCTCTGCCTCACCCACAAATGTACACAAGGAAATGCGCCTCAATACCTTTGTGAGAAAATAGAAAAATACATACCGAATCGCAGACTTCGATCAACAAACCAAAATCGCCTTCTCATCCCCAAAGCCCGCTACAAATCGAAGGGAGAACGAAGATTCGCAGTACAGGGACCCCGGCTATGGAATGCTCTACCAAACAACATCCGCATGGAAGAAAACCATCAGGCCTTCAGGAAAAAACTCAAGACCCACCTCTTCTAATACATGGCATCCCAACATGAGCAGTCAAGCGCCTCGAGGCGATTCAGTTCGCAGTTGCAGCGCTATACAAATCATTCATTCATTCATTCATTGCCGCCTGGTGGTGAAGTAGAGTGTGTGCAGTGGAAAGCTGGCTGGTGAGGTGTCCCAATGACAAAGTTTATAAAAATAGATGAGTGACATGGTACAACCTGGTAAAGGTCTAAGCTGCCCTTTATACTCATCTTGTGTGAGCAATTGATGCACTCAATAGCACAGTCTGGCTTGCCCTAAGCTACTCATCCGCATCCTCCTCAATATAGCTAGAGCAATCACAATGATTAAGGCTGTTAGACATCCCGTTTGCCAGTGTAAAAAATGTGTAAAGCCACGTACACACGATCAGATTTTCCGACGGGAATTGTGTGAAAACTGGCTATTGGCGGAAAATCCGACCGTTTGTATGCTTCATCGGACAATTGTCAGATTTTCCGCGGACAAATGTTGGATGGCAGGCTTTGAAATTTTCCACAGACAAATGTCTGTTGTTGGATTTTCCAAGCGTGTGTACACAAGTCCGTCGGACAAAAGTCTAAAGTACAAACACGCATGCTCGGAAGGTCTTGTAAACTAGCGCTCGTAATGGAGAATTAACATATGTGACGTGAAAAATTATAAAAATCTCGCAGCACACATTAATGGGATAAGAATGAAGCTGCTTTGCTAGTGATACTAATGAAGTTATTGCAAACAAATTTTCAAAGGCTTTTTTTTTCTAGTGATATCAAGAATAATATTATTATGCTTGTTTTTTTTTGGCCAAGTTACCACAACACCATTATCCTGTAGTTTTTAAGATCAAAGATATAACTATGTTGGTGTCCCTTGTAGATTTTACATTGTATTTTTTAAAATGTAACTGCCTACTCCCAAACTGCCATTTGAAGTAAAACACATAGACAAGTATTATTCTACACAATTTTTTGTATTGTGCATTAAAAAAGGAAAACAAAATTGTTTTGCCAATAGAGTAAATGAGTGACTCCTGCGCTGTAAAAAAAAACGAAAATGGTAGAAAACTGGGTGTACACTGCAGCAAACACCGGGTGAACTGATCCTTAGAGTCGGTTCACACCAGGGCGACTCAGGATCCGACTTCATGTCGCCCCGAGACGCCCCAAGTCGCGCTGTAATGTTAGTCTATGGAGCTGTCTCAATGTACACTACAGAAGTCGCTCCGACTTCAAAAAAGGTTCCTGTACTACTTCAAAACGACTTCTAGGCGACTTGTACCCATTGATTTCAATGGAAGTCGCCCCCAAGTCGGATCTCCATCTATATTGAAGCAACAGTGTCGCCTGGAGGGGGAACTCAACGCCAAATTTCAAATAAAAAACCGGCATGGGGCATACCAGGGGCATACCAGGCCCTTAGGTCTGGTATGGATTTTAAGGGGAACCCCCTAGGCCGAAAAAACGGTGTGGGGGTCCCCCCAAAATCCATACCAGACCCTTATCCGAGCACGCAGCCTGGCCGGTCAGAAAATGGGGTGGGGACGAGCGAGCGGGGGTCCTCTTCCGACTTCGGGGGCCTTCTTCCGACTTCTTCTCTCTGTTTGTCCTCTTCTCCCGGTGTCCGGCCTCTTCTCCCGCTCTCCGGCGTCGTCTCCTGCTCTTCTGCCTGCTCCTCCGTTATCTTCTTGCAGCTCTTTTACCAGCGGAGGAGCCCGGTCTCCTCCGTCCCTCTTCCCTCTTCTCTCTTCTTTCTTCTTTTGTTGTTGACACAATGCTCTCTCCCGCTGTAATGCCGTGTGAGCGTTGCACGATGACTTATATAGGAATGGGGCGGGGTCACCGGGTGATGTCACCCGGTGGACCCGCCCCTTATGACGTCAGGTCCCGAGGCATGCTGGGACTGTGACGTCATTCACATAGGGTGGGGGGGCCGGGATCTGGGGCCCCCTTATTAAAGAGGGGTTCCCAGATTCCGATAAGCCCCCTGCCCGCAGACCCCTACAACCAATGGCCAGGGTTGTCGGGAAGAGGCCCTTGTCCTCATCAACATGGGGACAAGGTTCTTTGGGGTGGGGGGGCACCCCAAAGCACCCACCCACCCACCTGGTACGTTTCAGGAGGGGGGGCGCCCGCTCGTCCCCACCCCTTTTCCTGACCGGCCAGGCTGCGTGCTCGGATAAGGGTCTGGTGTGGATTTTGGGGGGACCCCCACGCTGTTTTTTCAGCCTAGGGTGTTCTCCTTAAAATCCATATCAGACCTAAGGGCCTGGTATACTCCTGGAGGGGGAACCCATGCTGGTTTTTATTTAAAATTTGGCGTGGAGTTCCCCCTCGAGAGCTGATTATTCTCTGATTGGCCACGGCCAAAGTCGCCTGGCCTGGGGCGACTTAAAGTCGTGTTGTAAGTCGCCCCAATTCATGTTGAAGTCGCTCCAAGTCGTGCTGTTATTCATACTCAAGTTGTGTCCAAGCTGCCTCCAAAAGTCGCGCTGGAAGTCGTGTTGCCCCAGTGTGAACCAGCTCTTACCAGAAGAAATGTGTGAAATTAATAACAAATGGTGCAGCGCTGTGTAAATACCAGTATACTAAAGGTGCAACAAGAAACAAACTAAATATTATGATATAAATATCACTAATAAACCGTGACCATAAAAAATGACTCAAAAAACATATAGTGATCTTCAAAACATATGATATAAATAATAAACAGGTGAGACAAAGTCCAAAGTGCACAGCGAGTGCTAGTGCAGAGTATAGAATATACAAGCGCAATCCAAGTCGTTTTGAAATAATCCAACAATCAAAAGTGATCCGGGAAAAATAATGACAGTCTAGAAGGTATATATATATATATATATTTATGGTCGGAGCCCTCGGTTCTTAACGATGTGAAGGAGCAAACATAAACACGCCACAAGACAGACAACAAACTAGACCTGAAGTGTGCCCTGGTCTACCGTAAGGTAAGCCCTGGTGAGCTGCACCGTGAGGCCCTTTCTGCTAGTAGAGTAGTTAAGAAAAGGGCGCTTACCTGAGGAGTAATGGCTGTTTCTGTAGAGAAACGTGTTGGAGTGTTCTGAGAAGGGGAATGGGTGGGCGGGTACGGCGCGCTGGAACCGACACCGGCCTCGTGGAGAGGTCTGGTATATATACCCTCCGGGCTCCTCCCATAATTGCAGGCCACCATGCTGGCCTTCCTATTTATGGTCGGAGCCCTCGGTTCTTAACGATGTGAAGGAGCAAACATAAACACGCCACAAGACAGACAACAAACTAGACCTGAAGTGTGCCCTGGTCTACCGTAAGGTAAGCCCTGGTGAGCTGCACCGTGAGGCCCTTTCTGCTAGTAGAGTAGTTAAGAAAAGGGCGCAAAGACTTGTTTTTAGGGAGGTAATGGTTTATTGTTTGGCAAAAGATTGTAAGACTGGTGGTGCCGTGAAGGTGGTGACTCAGACTAGGGTTAGTTGAGACCAGTGAGGGATGGCAGCCATGGTCGAATCGGCTCCGGGTTCCTGGGAAAAGAACAACGGGAAATTGAATCGGGACAGAGCGTCAGCTGAGGTGTTACACTTGCCCGGGATGTGGACGCAGAGGACCTTGAACTGGTGTAGCAGGGATAATTGTACCAGCCTGCGCAGGAAGGCCATAATGGTCAAGGACCTGGACCGGCCTTTGTTTATGATGTCAGCTGTGGCCTGATTGTCAGTGGAAAAAACCACCGTCTGGCCTGCCCAACTGCTTCCCCAGGTTTGTGCTGCTGCCACTATTGGGTATAGTTCGAATAGGGAGGAGGACTGGCTGAAACCGGGGATTGCCAAGATTTCTGGCGGCCATGGACCGGCAAACCAGTGGGGGCCAAAAATAGCTGCGAAGCCCGTGGAGGCAGCGGCGTCAGTGACAATCCGGGGAGAAGAGGGAGATGCTGCCGGAATGAACATGGAAATGCCATTCCAGTCAGCCAGGAAGTGGTCCCACATGGAAAGGTCGGCTATGGCTGCCTGATCAAGTCTGAAGATCTGGTCTGGGTCTTGACATCCTGTGAGGAAAACTAGGAGGCGGGAGACAAAGGATCGTCCCTGAGGGATGACTCTTACTGCGAAATTTAACATCCCGAGTAAGGACTGAAGTTGCCTCCTGGAGCACCCCTGGGTGGCCGTGAAGGAATGAATGACTTCCCTGATGCGAGTCAACTTGTCTGGTGGTAGGCTGGCCTGCATGGCCTGAGTGTCTAGTATGACGCCTAGGAAGGTGATGCGATGTGCTGGGCCTTCTATCTTCTTCTCCGCTATGGGGACATTGAGGTTGGAGAAGACCTCCCTTAGACTCATGAGGTCTACCGGGGGACGGTTGGGGTCTTCGATGAGCAGAAAGTCATCCAAGTAATGGATCACTTTCTGACAGGATGCGTGGTGCGAGAGAATCCAGGACAGGGACTGTGCGAACGTGTCAAAGAGCCATGGGCTGCTTTTGGATCCAAAGGTCAGTTTCGTGGCGAAGTAGTACTGACCTTTCCACCTGACTCCGTGCCAGCGCCACAGACACGGCTGGATTGGTAGCAGCTTGAAGGCGTCTGCGACGTCTGCTTTGGAGAGCCAGGCGCCCTCGCCTGTGTCTAGGATGGCCTGGATAGCAAGGTCGACAGAAGAGTATTTGAGAGAAAATTCTTGTGAGGGTATAAGGGAATTTAAGCTAGGTGTGTGAGAAGAATAAGGCGCGGACAAATCATAAATTAAACGGAGTTTATTTGAAAACTTCCCTTTTACGAGCCCGATAGGGCTAACTCTCCAAACGGAAAACGGTGGGTGAGAGAAGGGGCCGATCATGTACCCTCGGTCAAGTTCGTTTTGTAGTAGGGTACTGATGGCTTCCTCGTCGGTGGCTGCTGACAGCAGGTTTTTGCACTCGTGGGTGGTGTCGGGGAGTGTGATAAGCCCCGTGTGAAAGCCTGTGGTGAAGCCTTGTACCAGAAAGGCTGCTAGTGAGGGGGTGATGGGTGTGAGGTGAGGTAGGATTGCAGCCATCCGATATCAATGCGGCTTAGTCAGGCTGAGCTGAGCTTATTGATCCCGCAGGTGATCCTGGGGTGGGCTTTGCAGCAAATGAGGCAGACGTGGAGGAGTCTGCAACGTGAGAAGCAGATCCCCAAATTGAAATTATTGCATATCTGCGCCCCTCCTAAAGTTCGGACGGGCCGTCCGAGTCTGTCCTCCTGGGGGGTGTGGTGGGGTTGCGTCTGAATACTGGGATGTGTGCGGGGCAGAGGGGAAGTTGGGGAGGCGTCTACCATCGGGTTCTGAACACCAATTGGCGGTGTGGGTGGAGGATTGGCAGTTAGTGCAAAGTGGGGAGCGGAGGCCAGCGAAATGGCGACAGAAGAGTTCGGTGTCGATGGCGCTCCAGTCCGTGGTTGCCTGAAACTGACTGAGCTTGGCTGCTGCCTTTGCTGAAAAGGAGCGATGGTAGTCGTAGAAGGCGCTGCCTCCGTACTTGTACCCTAAATCTGTGACAGCATGAAGGTAGAGGTCTAGTTCTTCCCTCCTGTCTGGTTTGATGGAACAGATGACATCCCGAAACATGCCGAAAGCAAGTACGAACTCCGTAACCGTGAGCTTTCGTGTAAGCCTGTGGTCTTTTGCCTTCAAGATAACGGAAACGTCGCCCCAAGCGTAGGCCTTGTTCTCTGTCACATCGTGTACCGAGATCAGAAGGGATGCCAGGTTGATGTCGCGGCCATCTAGTATTTCCTTCCTGATGTTTGCCGGGATGAGATGTGCGGGGAAAACAGAAAAACCGGCGTGGGGCGTAGCTGTAACGCATGATGCGGGGGTGGCGGGGGCGGCAGCTGGTGGAGTGGGGGTTCCTTGCTGGAGCTCCAAGGTCCCCACTCTGGCCTGGACATCAGAGATGGTAGTAGATAGAGAGGAGACCAGCGTGTGAAGCTGGGACACTGCCGAGGCAATTGTCTGTAGTGATGCCTGAGTGTCTGGTGGGGTTGGTGGGGATGGGCTGGGGAACAGTAGTCTGTACAGTTCGGCTTTCCTGGCCGTGATGGGGTAGGGGATATTCCTGCGCCTCAGCTCAGCTGAGAGTCTGGGGATGGTCCAAGCTCTGAAGGCTTGAGAGGAGTTGTCTGCCGGACCCGCTTCGGGTGGTGATGGGGCGGGGGTGAAATCGTCGCTGCTGGCCAGAGACATGGCGTCTGCTAGAATAAAAGAGGGGGGGGGGGGGAGGGAGGGGGGGATGCATGTTTGTCTCGGGTTTCTCTTCTTTTTTTTTTTTTTTTTTAAGTTTTGAAGGGCAGGAGAGCATATATATATGTATGTGGTTGTGGCAAAAAAGGGGGGGGGGGAGGGGGGGGCAGGGTGGGATACCTGTGTGACAGGTCTGGGAACAAATGGGTTGCGCGCGTGCGCTGAGTGGGATGTTCCATGGGCCTATATGTAAAACTCGGGGGGGGGGGGGGGGGGGGGGTGCGTGACACCCGAGGTGAGCCAGGAGGTGACTGGCCGGATGGTTGATGCTCGGGTGTCCGTCTGTGCTCGGCACGGACTGGTTAACCAGAGCCCCCCCAGGGCGGTACTGGGGGGAGTGGCTACTGGTTGATTTGCTAAGTAGGAAATGTTTCGATCTGTAGCATTTGACGTAGGTTCGGTCAGCTAATACTTGCACTGCCAGCAAGTCATGAGACTAGGTGACCTTGTCTGCGTAGTGAAGGCTTGTGCTTCGAAAAATAGAGTGATATGCATAGAAGTATGTGACAGTTACTAACGCCTGGAGATTTTATCAAAACTATGGTGTTCTGCTTGGATGGGGAGGGGAGATGTGTGAACGAAGCAAGATACCGTTCGACGGTATGGTAACAATTGGGGGTGCGCGTGAGCGCTGGGTGAGTTTGTTTCTTTGGCCTGTGGAACTCAGAGAATGCGTGACAACCGAGGTAAGCCAGGAGGTGACTGACCAGGTAACCGGTGCTCGGGTGTCCGTCTGTGCTCGGCACGGACTAGTTCAACCAGAGCCCCACCAGGGCGGTACTGGGGGGAGTGGCTGCTGGTTGGTTGCTAAGTAGGGATGTTTCGATCTGTAGTAGTTTGACGTGGGTTCGGTCAGCTAATACTTGCACTGCCAGCAAGTCATGAGACTAGGTGACCTTGTCTGCGTAGTGAAGACTTGTGCTTCGAAAACAGAGTGACATGCATAGAAGTATGTGACAGTTTCTAACGCCAGGGTACTGAGCCAAATAAGTATGTGGGAGGGGGATATGTAGTGAAAAGGTGTGAAGAGAATGGAAAACTGAAACCAACAATAACTTACGCACCTGCTTGCTGCCCTAGTGATGGAGTCACTGTAGGGGTCAAAACCTGGTGGACCTGGTACCTACGGTAGGGTGACGTAAAAAATATTAGTGAGAGGTGGGTTGCAAGAGCTGATTTGGGGCCGTAGTTGACCCCCTGGTGAAGAGATGCAAGCCCTCGAGACAAAAGGGGGTAGGTTATTATATATTTTTTTTTTTTTTTTTTACCTGAAAAAGGAACGGGATGGTCTGATCCTGTTGTGTAGGAGACCAGGGGCGATTACTGACCTAAGGAAAAGGTGAAAAGGGAAAGAGAAAGGCGTGAGTAGCTGAAGTTTGCTACTGGGGAAGTTGTGGCTGCGAGGCCAATGGAGGTCGAGCTGCAACGATTGCAGAGGTATGTGGGAGGGTGGATGTGGGAGCCGTGACACAAACCTGCGGTGAAGCAAGATGTGCGGGGGGCGGCTGTGCCTCACATTGGCTGGGTTGCCGTGGAAGGCAAGGAGTGGACTGTCTTGCTGAGGTTTGCAAGGTGTGGGGGCCCATTTACACGAACTTGCGGTGCCTGCAAGAAGTGCGTGGGGAGGGCAGTGACAGATGCTCTGGTGGGTGTGTGTGTTTTTTTTTTTTTGTTGTTTTTTTTTTTTTTTTTTTTTTTTTTGGGGGGGGAGGGGGGCGTTGTGGTGGCCGTGTGAGTGAGGGGATGCTTGCACTGGGTAGCGGGCGTAACAACCAGTGGAAGTGGGGTGAATTGTGGGGTAGAAAATAAATAAACAATAGCATGGTAGTTGAAAATGACTCAGTGGTAAAACAGGGGTTTCGACGTAGCGACGAAAAGCATAAATCCTACCTGCGACGCTGAAGCGGAACGAACTGGGGGTGCGATCGGGAATCGAATCCGTAATCTGGAACGAGGAGCGTCGGACAACTCAGGAACGTGTACTGAGTTGTTTGTCGGCCTGGTGACGTGTAATACGGCGCGCTGGAACCGACACCGGCCTCGTGGAGAGGTCTGGTATATATACCCTCCGGGCTCCTCCCATAATTGCAGGCCACCATGCTGGCCTTCCTATATATATATGTATGTATATATGTATTTCTCAAATTGCAGAGAGGGTCCCTCCACTGTGAAACATCAAACGGTGGTGCCTGATCAATCTTCTGTGATAGCACCTATGTGTGTGCAAGCCCCTCACCTTACTGCCGTAAGGTTACAGCATAAACAGATCATCAACAACGGTCTCCAGAGGGTCCTTCTTGATATTGTGTGAGGCTTCCTTCACTAGTATGCTCAATATGCGGAAGTTAAAAATAGGGAAGAGATATGCCCATAGCGTAATGCAGTAAAAACATATATTTATTGTGGCAAAAAAAACTGAGATACACTCACTTTTTTAAAGTTTAAAATCGGCAGCAATCCACGAGCGCCGAGCTCGTACACTTCCGTCCAGTCCTGGTGATACCTATTGCTCCAATCCCGAGGGGTATTGTCACATCACGGTCAGGAAGCAACCAATTTTTGGTCCAAGAAATCCTCCTCCTGTTCCTGGACTGGACTTGGGTCAAAGCAATAACTCCAAGGCCAATAATAAATAACACGTTATCTCCTCCGATTCTGCAACATGGCTGGTTGACGAATGGCCGTTCAGAAACGAACTGAAAAGTGTGAAATGAAAAGTGCGAATCAACACTCACCAAACATCTACTAACACAAAATTAGCAGAGGGAGCCCAAAGTGTAGTGCTAAAGAGCTGAAAAACCACGTAGTGCGTCACTACGTTCGTATTTGTTGGCCAACCAATGTGTGCTGTTTGTATGCAAGACAAGTTTGGGGCAAACGCCCTTCGGACAAAAGTCTGAGGTTTTGTCTGCAGAAAATCCGATTGTGTGTACGAGGCTTTAGTCTCTCTATTTTTCTCCTTCATGCCCTCTCCCAATTCTCAAACATTAAAAAGGATTTAATGTCAGAAGAAATAACCTGCGAAATGCATAGCAATTTAACATGCATATAAACGTATGGCATACTTTATAAGCAATTAAGGAAAAGAAAGCCTAATAAAGAAAACAAATGCAGCTATCATATATAAGTATTGGTAAGCTGCAATATAATAAATGTTTGCTTTTGGATTTAATACTACTTAGTGCATGTTTATGTGTGAACAGGCCCTTAAAGTAGAACTGAAGGCAGAAGTTTTGTTGGTTATTTTATATAGAGTAAGGGCTCTTTTACACAGGTGGGTTGTGTTTTTACTGTTTTCTGTTCGCCTTACAGCGTTGCTCAAAACTTTATAACTAGGAAGTGGACGGAGGTGTTCACACTGCAGCATTAGCATTGCCTTGTTTTGCAGCAAAGCAAAATAACACTACCTGCAGAGTTCAGCAGGCATTGATGCTTTGCAACCACCGCCTGTGTAACACATCCAAAACAATTATTAGTGCTAAAGGTGCGTGTTAGACCCCTTTCACACTGGGGGGCGTTTTGCAGGCGCTATAGTGTTAACTGCAAACTGCCCTAAAACAGCTGCTCCATTATGAAGGCTTTCACACTGGAGCGGTGCGCTGGCAGGGCGTCAGGAAAAGTCCTGCTAGCAGCCTCTTTGGAGCGGTGAAGGAGCGGTGAACTCACGCTCCTCCCCATTGAAATCAATGGGGCAGCGCTGCTATAGCGGATTTAACCCCTTTTCAGCCGATAGCGTGGGGGTTAAAACCACCCCCGCTAGTGGCCGAACAGTGCCGCTAAAACGACAGTGAAGCGACGCTAAAATAGCGCCGCTTTACCGCTGATGCTGGTGGCAGCACAGTGTGAAAGAGGTCTTCAAGGCTGCTTTAGAATTCAACACCTGTGTGAAATCCCTACAGGCTGGTTTGGATCCGATGCAAGAAAAACAAATATATTTCAGTCCAATTTGCATCATTGCAGTGTTTTCAAAAGAAAATTTTTAGAGAATGACTAAAAGAAAAAACACAGATTAATGTAAAAGAACTACACTGAACAAGGGGGTTCTGGTGTAAACAGGCCCTTACGCTAGGTTCACACCTACAGTATCTCACAAAAGTGAGTGCACCCCTCATATTTTTGTAAATATTTTATTATATCTTTTCATCTGACAACAGTGAAGAAATTACTCTTTGCTACAATTGTACAGCTTGTATAACAGTGTAAATTTGGTGTCCCCTCAAAATAACTCAACACACAGCCATTAATGCCTAAACCGCTGGCAACAAAAGTAAGTACCCCCTAAGTGAAAATGTCCAAATTGGGCCCATTTAGCCGGTTTCCCTCCCCTGTTAAACCGCTGTATGTTCTTGGCCACCGTGCTGCAGCTTAGTTTCAGGGTCTTGGCAATCTTCTTATAGCCTCGGCCATCTTTCTGTAGAGCAACAATTATTTTTTAGCAAATCCTCAGAGAATTCTTTGCCATGAGGTGCCATGTTGAACTTCCAGTGACCAGTATGAGAGAGTGAGAGTGATAACACCAAATGTAACACACCGGCTCCCCATTCACATCTGAGACCTTGTAACACTAACTAATCACATGACAGGGGAGGGAAATCGGCTAAATGGGCCCAATTTGGACATTTTCACTTAGGGGTGTACTCACTTTTATTGCCAGCAGTTTAGTGTTGAAAATATTTTATTGGTATTTCACAAAAAGAAAACAGTAAAACAGTGAACAACATGAGGTAATTGTATACAAAGAACGGTAACAGAAGGATAATTGCGGAAGGCCAGCCAACGACTATCGTCCACAGCCGACCTCCGCCCACATGCTCGGGGGGTGGGGAAGAGAACCTGTCCTCTGGTCCAGGAGGTAGTGCTAGCGAAAGCAGTTCATGAGTCACTATATGTAACAATATACAGTAAGTAACGTGGAGAAAGAAAGATAGGCGGAGCAGAGAGAAAGGAATAGAGTAAAGAAGAGAAGAGATGGGGGGGTGGGCAGGAAGGTAGGGAGGGGGAAGGCAGGGGGAAGGGGAGGATCACAGTTATGTCTAGGGAGGGTAGGGTAGGAGGGGGTCTAGTATGTCCCTATATGTCCGCGGTTTTGTTCAGCAGGGTATCAGAGGAAGAGAAGCGGAGCCATATTGACCATTGAGCTATAAATTTGGTGTATGTATCATTATCTAGAGCCAGCAACTCCTCCATTCTCATGGTGTCATTCATAATCGATACCCACCGTGACAATGGAGGGGTGTTCTTTGTCTTCCAGTAAGCGGGTATCAGTTGCCTAGCAGAGGACATAAAGAAACGGAGCAATCTTTGCTTCTGCGACTTTAAAGACCCGGGCAGTATAGAGAGTAGCGGGGAGATAGGAACTGGTCTATCAGCCACGAGATTATAACATTCAAATACCTGCGTCCAGAAGGGTCGGATCCTCTCACAGTCCCACCAGATATGCATATAAGTTCCAATAGAGGTTTCACAGCGCCAACAGGTGGGCAGAGCTGATGGGAAGATTTTGTGCAGGGTTGCAGGGTCCCTATACCATCTAGACAGGAGCTTGTAATTCTTTTCCTGGGAGTAGCAAGAGATGGTAGATTTGTGCGTAAAATAAAAAGATGTTTGCCATTCCGGCGCAGAGATGTCTTCACCCAGATCCGCAGACCACATCCTGGTATAGTGCGGGAGTTGATCATGTGTCAGGGTCAGTAGTAGATTATATACGGAGGAAAGGAGGTGTTTGGGAGTTTCTTGGAGCGAACATATCTCCTCAAAACTGGTGAGCTTGCGGTGTATTTGAGAGGAGGAATATAGGTGTTTGGTAAACGTGGACATGTGTAAGGTTGTGAGCCAATCTCCGGGGCCTGCTGGGGTTACCGGGGTCCCTTGTGATGAGTGTACAAATGTACGGGCTAGTGGCCACTCAGAGCGTTTGAAGGACCCTATGGTGGTTGCCCCTATTCCTTGTGGGAGTGCGGGGTGGTCAAAAAGGGATGTCAGGGGGCTTGGGTCGGAGGAAAGGATAGTGTTGAGTCCTTTCTTATACCATAGTTGCAGAGAGGCTAGGGTCAGTGGTGATAGGGATGTCAGACGAGTGTACTCTTGTTTGTAGCCCCATAGTAGGGCCCGGAGGTCTACAGGGGAGAGGTCTTGTTCAACTGTCACCGAGGCCTTGCAGAAAGGACGAGGGAACCATTCTAGTGTACGGGCCATAAGAGTGGCCTTATGGTAGGTCTCGAAGTCAGGGAGGCCTGTACCTCCCAATGTCTTTGGAAGCGTGAGTAGTTTAAATTTAACTCTGGGGAGTCCCCGGCTCCACATGAATCTAATGGCTAGCGAGCGTAGGGAGGTGAAATAGGATTTGGGGACGTGGATGGGAACCGTTTGGAATAGGTACAGGAGTTTGGGTAGGGTGTCCATCTTTAGGGTGTTAATCCTGCCGAACCACGGCAGAGGGGATCCTCCCCATTCCTCTAGGTCTTTTCGTATGCGGGAGATTAGGGGGATATAGTTTAGGGAGAACAAGTTGGTTAGGTTTGAGGGTATAATGATTCCCAGGTAAGAGATCCCTTTGTCCTGCCAACGGAAAGAGAAATTGGATTTCAGGAGGGATAGGGTGGATGGGGTGAGGGAAATGTTGAGTGCTTCTGTCTTAGTTATGTTGACCTTGAAGTTGCTATGGGTGCCAAAACGTTGGAATTCTCGGAGAAGGGACGGTAGAGAGGTATGTGGGTTTTGGATATAGACTAGGAGATCGTCTGCATATAAGGAGAGTTTGTGGTGGGCAGATGGGGTTTGAATACCGAGAATGGAGGGGTTTTGACGTATGGCGCAGGCCAGATGTTCGATTACTATGACAAAAAGGAGGGGAGATAGGGGACAGCCCTGCCTGGTGCCATTGGTAATGTTAAAGGGAGCTGATGTGGTGCCGTTGACTAGGACCGAAGCTGAGGGGCTGGAGTATAGGGACATGACTTTAGAAATAAAGGGGACCCCGAGACCGAGTTGAGCTAGGGACAGCTGCAGAAACCTCCAGCTGACCCTATCGAAGGCCTTTTCAGCGTCGAAGGATAATAGGCAAGCTTTTAGACCTTTACGTTGTATCAGGGAGATAAGGTGTATCGTTTTGGTGGTGTTGTCCCTTGCCTCTCTTCCGGGGACAAACCCCACTTGGTCGTTATGGATAATTTTGGGTAGTATGGGGGATAGACGGGTGGCTAGAACTTTTGCGAATAGTTTGATATCTATGTTGAGTAGAGAGATGGGCCGATAACTGCTGCATTGGTAAGGGTCTTTACCTGGTTTAGGGATAATGGAGATGTTGGCAGATAGGGAATCTTTCGAGGGGAGGTTGGAGCTCTCCACTGAGTTAAAGGCCTTTGTTAGTAGTGGTGCAAGTTGAGGGGCAAAGGTTTTGTAGAATCGGGGTGTAAAGCCGTCGGGGCCCGGGCATTTGCCTACTTTAAGATCTTTGATGGCCTGCAGGAATTCAGAGGTGTCCAGGGGCTCGTCGAGAGCTGTCGCGTCTGACTCGTCAACCGTGGGCAGGGCTGTCTCTAGGATGTATTCTTGTATAGGGTCGTTGGGAAGGGGGGACCGAGCGTTAGGGACTGTGCGAGGGAGATTATATAGTTGTGAATAGTATTGCCTGAAGGATGCAGATATCCCTGAGGTGTTAAATGTTTTCGTTTGGTCCGGTTGAACGATAAAAGGAATAGAATGCCGTGGGGGTCTAGGGTGAATGATCCTAGCCAGGTGTTTACCACATTTATTTGCTAGTGAGTAAAAGTGGTTTCGTGCTTTGTCTCTGGCAATTAAGGAGTGCGCATCGAGGAGCTGGAGTAAATCCCTGCGGGCATTAGAGAGCTAGACATATATGGCAGGGTCCAGGTCCCGCTTGTGGAGGGGTTCAAGTTCTGCTATCGTGGTGAGGAGTTTGCGTATGTCGTGAGCTCTGGCCTTCTTTAGGCGGGATCCGTGCTGTATGAGGGTGCCCCGTAGCACACATTTAAGTGTGTCCCATTGGTTCAGTGGGGAGGTCGTGTCAGATGTGTGGTCTCCTATAAAGTTCCTAATGGCTGTGGAGACATCCGCTGCACATACAGTGTCTCGTAGCAAATTGTCATTAAGTCTCCAGTTAGCCCCCCGGCGGGTAGCGGGGGGGCGAACCAGAGTCAAGTAGACGGGGGCATGATCGGACCACAGTATGGTACCTATCGAGGTCTGTAGAGGTGTGTCAAGCAGTGATTGTGAGATGAGGAAATGGTCTAACCTGCTGTAAGAGTTGTGTGCCACTGAGAAGTAACTGTAATCCCTATCTGTGGGGTGCTGGATTCGCCAGGCATCCACCAGATGGGATGAATGAAATAGTGATTTGATGCGTGTCAAGGTGGAGTATGGAACAGAGGACTTACCAGAGGATGTGTCTGCGGGTGGGGATAGGGCTACATTGAGATCGCCTCCGATGACGAGAGCTGTCCCTCCAAAGGAGGATAGTCTGGTGAGGACCGTTGAGAGGAACCGAGCCTGGCCCGCATTAGGCACATAGATATTAGCCACTGTAAAGAGAAAATCGTTTAGTTTCAGTTTCAAAAATATGTAGCGACCAGAGTCATCTATAAGAGAATCCAGAACCTCCGGGTTAAAAGACTTATGGAAGGCAACAGACACTCCTTTAGATTTGGATTGGGGGTTGACACTATGGAACCATTGCGAGTAGTACCTATTGCGTATGGCTGGGGTTGCTCCTGCACGAAAATGCGTTTCCTGGAGGAGCAAAATTTTAATGCGTTTTTTATGAAAATGGTAGAGTGTCTGGCTCCGCTTCTCGGGTGTGTTAAAGCCTCTGCAGTTAAAGGAGGCGAAAGTTATTGAACCGTCGTTAGCCATGGGAAGTTATGGGAGCGAGGTTCAGGATCACTTTGATAGGTGGCGTTGTGATTAAATTTTGTGGGGGTAGGGGGCGGGAGTTAGTTCTTGTTGAAGGAGGGTAAGGGAGGGAGGGGAGGGTAGGAAGGTACAGGTAAAGAGAAGATGAGGAGAAAAGAAAAGCGAGAAGGAATAGAGAAGGTAGAAAAGTAATCTCATGCAGAAGATACCAGCAGTCATAGACATGGCCGCTTTCTCCCACTATAATAACCAGGGGAGCGAGTAACTCATAACTGTTGCGAGCCAATCGTGGGAGATGGGCCCAATGGATCAGGCAGAAAAAAGGAGTAACCAAAAAAGAAACAAAAACAAAAAAGGCCACTAGGTGGCTCCAAAAGGCAGGTAACGAAAAAGAAAAAGGCCTTTTATAAAGGCACATGTCAGTTCGCTCCTCAGTGTCTGTTGGATCACTGAGGGGTGATAGATGAACAAAAAACCCAAAAAAGGGGGGGGTGCAAAGCGAGACCACAGAGCAGGGCAGCTCCCTTCGCCTCGGCTCCACATATGGAGCAGTATCAGTTGTGACCCGAGAATTGTACAAAATATCTTCTCAATCAAGGTTATCTTAGTGGTCTTCAAAAAAGTACATCAGTAAACCGGCTTAAAGAAACAAGAGAAAAACAAAAAAAAAAAAGACCAGGAAAGAGGCATCACATTTATGTTGCACGGGGGGTATGGGTGTGCATCGGGCCTTATGCAAGGAACTGGCTGAGCATAACAGTAACTGTAAAGTTTCGGTGAGGACAACACAACACAGGGGGATTTGTAGCAAGCGATATGGTGCAAGGACAAGTCCTGGAACCTGTGCATTGGTAGAGGAGAAAGTCCCGTGCTGCACTCCGATTGTCGGAGTGGGGGGGGAGGGGGTACATGGAAAGAAAACATGTAAAGTATATATAAAACCTGTAGGAAAAGGAGGTTAGTTAGAGGTTGAGATTTCTGACCCATATGGGTCTAAGCATATCACAGGGGGAAGAACCCCAGCGGTGGGGAGCAAAAAAGAGGAGGACAACAGGCCCGAGGCGGCCCACTGGAGTGTTTCAGTCATTGGGGTCCTGGTGCTGTGGAGACCGAGGTGTGCGTCTGCGACCTTGCTTCTGCCAATGTGGGATGTAGGGTAGGCCTGGGGTAGTCGGTGCAAACGGCCAGTCGGGTAGTGCGACTTGAGGTAGTTCAAGAGTGCTGAGGAATGCCGGCAGGTCACCCAGCGTGCGGAATATGGTGACTTTACCTTCGTGGCGGACTCGGAGGTGGAATGGGAAACGCCACTGGTATTTAATTTGCCTTGCTTGCAGGAGTTGCGTGAGGGGCCTCAGTGATTTCCGCATAGCCAGTGTTTGGCGGGAGAGATCTGGGAGAAGCATGACGGGTGTGCCGTTGAAGAGGATTGACTGCTGTGTGCTGGCGGCCCTCATGATGTCCTCCTTAACTTTGTAAAAGTGGATGCGACATAGGGTGTCGCGCACAAAGGTGGGGTCAGGGGTGTGAGGGCCCGAGGTACGGTGCACACGGTCCAATTCGATCGGGTCATCTTTGGGGCGTTGAAGTATTTGGTTAAAAATGGCCGTCACAGCCGCGGGTAAATTCTTGGGGTCCACCGTCTCGGGTATCCCCCGTATTCGTATGTTGTTGCGGCGACTGCGATTTTCGAGGTCGTCCTGCTGGTATGAGAGTTGCTGTAGCATGACCGTGTGGGTGTTGAGGATCCTGTCATGTGACTGTACTGTGTCCCGGAGGCCTTCTACTGTGTGTTCAACATCATCAAAGCGTACCCCCACATCCTTCCTTAGGTCAGAAATCTCTTTTTTATATGTCTTTTCAATCCTGTGTACACAGTGTTCAAAGTCAGCCTTAGTGGGTAGAGACCTCATGTAGCTGTGCAGGGATCTGATCTGTGCTTCCATGTCCCACCCTTCCCCTGATCCTAGGGAGACATTGGAGCGGCTTCTGGTCAGTCTGGGGGAGAAATCAGTGTCCTCAGGGTGTAAGAGCAGGCTGTGTGAGCTCACCTGGGACTGCAGAGCTGATTCAGAGCGCGCTGGGGATGGAGGGGCCGGCGCCATCTTGGATTCCGGCCGGCGCTGTGAGGATGATCTTCCACGGCTGAAATAATCCTCTAAATCCCCTCCTGGGCGATGTCCACCGCTGCCCTTAGGTGCCTTGGGCTTATCTTTCCCCATGAGGATGCTTTGTGGCCGGTTTACTGGCCGTTATGAGGTCCGTGGAGCCGAGGGAGCCGGGAGCTGTGTGCAGGCACGTCTCACCTCTCCATGCGTCAGGCCACGCCCCCCTATTGCCAGCAGTTTAGACATTAATGGCTGTGTGTTGAGTTATTTTGAGGGGACAGCAAATTTACACTGTTACACAAGCTGTACACTGACTACTTTACATTGTAGCAAAGTGTAATTTCTTCAGTGTTGTCACATTAAAAGATATATAATAAAATATTTAAAAAAATGTGAGGGGTGCACTCACTTTTGTGAGATACTGTATGTGCGTGGCTGCGGGTATCCCCATGCATCTCAGCTCGCAGCGTGTTTGTGGGTGTGGGAACCGCAGGGAAATTTCAGAAACACAGGCATGAAAGCCCATTTACTTTAATGGGCTGCTGTGCCTATGCAAATGCGGGCCACACAAACATTAGGGTGTGAACCTAGCACTCTGTCCAACTGACCTGGACAGAGTGCAGTGCAAGAGGGGGCAACAAGATAAGGTTAAAAGTTTGATCTTGTCCGAGGCAGCGTAATACAAATTTCTATGATCGAGTACCCAGAAGTTGATTTCCATCCGTTTCCCGGAAGGACAAAGGCCCTGTTGAGGGCATACGGCCTGGTAAAGTTTGGGGGGGGGGGCCTCGCTTAGCCCTCCCCTTTCCTGACGTGCCGGGCTGCATGCTTGGATAAGGGTTTGGTATCTATTTTGGGGGGGACCCCACGCCATTAAAAAAAAAAATTTGGCGTGCCCGACGGCCGCAATCGCTCGTGGCAGAGCAGGAACATGGATCTGTGTGTGTAAACACACAAATCCACGTCCTGTCAGGGGAGAGGAGACAGATCGTGTGTTCTAGTATATAGGAACACCGATCGGTCTCCTCCCCCAGTCAGTCCCATCCCTCCACAGTTAGAACACACAGTGAGGGAACACATTTTTATTTCTATTTATTCTTATTACTATTATTTTTTATTATTATTTTTCATATTATTATTTTTCAAAATTACTCTTCCCTCTATATCCAAGCTTATTCGAATTGTTTACTCTACCCTTATTCCCCTTAATGATCCTTATAGTTCATTTATGACCCGTTAAAGCAGTGTTCGCCCCCCCCCCCCCCCCCCAAAAAAAAATTAAAAGCCAGCAGCTACACATACTGCAGCTGTTGGCTTTTAACAATAGGACACTTACCTGTCCTGGAGTCCAGCGATGTTGGCACTGCAGCTGATGTTTCCATCAGCTGTCAGGTGCTGCCACCGCCATTGCGGGTAAGGGTACCCGGCAGGCATCGTTCTCCAGCGTCTGACGTGCCCTGTGGACGTACCCTGCTGATGTGCCTGCCGTGACATCGCTCAGCCTTGGAGCTACAGACGCCACTGGAGCGGCCGGGGACTGGCGAAGCTGAAGAGACTTGAACCACACCACAATCCAATGCCTGATTACCACGGTCACAATGTGAGTGCATTTTAAAGAAAATTAAAGCTGTTGTTTACAAAGTTATTACGCTTAGAGCAGCGCTGATATTTTTCTCCTTTTTTTCTCATTACCCCAGAGTCGCTTCTGCTCTCCTGAGCTGGCTGCCGCATTCATCCTCTGCCAGAACCTTTAATATAGGTCTGGACCTAAAAAGGAAAAACTTAACCACTTCGCATCCAGGCCAATTCTGACATTTCTCTCCTACATGTAAAATTCATAATTTTTTTTGCTCGAAAATTACATAGAACCCCCAAACATTATATATGTTTTTTTAGCAAAGACCCTAGAGAATACAATGACGCTCGTTGCAACTTTTTATCTCGCACGGTATTTGCGCAGCAATTTTTCGAACACGTTTTTTTCAGAAAAAAAACAATTTCATGCTTAAAAAAAAACAAAACAGTAAAGTTAGCCCAATTTTTTTTGCATAATGTGAAAGATGAAGATACGCCGAGTAAATAGATACCCAACATGTCACGCTTCAAAATTGCAGGCGCTCGTGGAATGGCGCCAAACTTTGGTATTTAAAAATCCCCATAGGCGACGCTTTAACATTTTTTACTGGTTACATGTTTTGAGTTACAGAGAAGGTCTAGGGCTAGAATTATTGCTCTCGCTCTAACGTTCGCGGCGATACCTCACATGTGTGGTTTGAACACCGTTTTCATATGTGGGCGGGGCTTACGTATGCGTTCACTTCTGCGTACGAGCTCACGGGGACAGGGGCGCTTTAAAATTTTTTTTTTTTTTATTATTGTTAATTTGACTTTTATTTTTTTAATTTGACAGTTTAAAAAAAAAAAAAAAAAAAATGACTACTTTTATTCCTATTACAAGGAATGTAAACATCCCTTGTAATAGGAATATTACATGATCGGACCTATTTACAGTGAGATATGGGGTCAATAAGACCCCACATCTCACCTCTAGGCTGGAAAGCCTAAAATAAAAAAAATAAAAAACGATCACCGCTTCCCAGCGGAGGCGGCGCCGTTATTTGAATGCAGAGGCCGGGCGTGACGTCATAACATCGCGCCCGGCCTCCGAGCGATCATAGAGACTTCGGCGACCATCTGGTCCGCCGGAAATCTCTATAGTGATCATCCAGGGGCCGGCAGATCCTGTGTCCGACTCACCGATGGAAGCGGTGAGTCGCCGCCCATAAGAACGATCAAGCGGCAGAACAGCCGCTATGATCGTTCTTATGGTGCAGGGAATCGCCGGCTGAAACCGGCAATATCTGAATGATGTCTGTAGCTACAGGCATCATTCAGATATACCCCCGCAAAGTGGAGGCCGTCATATGATGGCCTACGGTCGGGAAGTGGTTAATTAAAACCCTCCTAACAAGAACTGGATACAACCACAATATCACCATTAACATTTTTCACCTTCACATATTTACCTTAAAAGTGGTTCCTGCTAGCGCTCCATCCCATCCTGTTTAGTGAGGGAACACATTTATCCCCTTGATCGCCCCCTAGTGTTAACCCCTTCTCTGCCAGTAACGTTTATACAGTAATCAGTGGCTATTTATAGCACTGATCGCTGTATAAATGTCAATGGTTTCAAAAAAAGTGTCAAAAGTGTTTAGATCTGTCCGCCGCAATGTTGCAGTCCCGATAAAAATCACAGATCGCCGCCATTATTAGTAAAAATAAAAATGCCATAAATCAATAGCCTATTTTGGAGGTGCTGTAACTTTTGGGCAAACCAATCAATATACGCTTATTGCGTTTTTTTTTTTTTTTTTTTATCAAAAATATGAAGATTACATATCGGCCTAAACTGAGGAAAACATTTTTTTTTTTAATTGGGATATTTATTATAGCAAAAAGTTAAAAATATTGTGTTTTTTTTCAAAATTGGCGCTCTTTTTTTTATATAGTTTATAGCGCAAAAAAAAAAAAAAAATGCAGGGGTGATCAAATACCACAAAAAAAAAGCTCTATTTGTGGGAATAAAAGGACATCAGTTTTGTTTGAGTACAACGCCGCACGACTGCGCAATTGTAAGTTAAAGCGTTGCAGTGCTGTATCGCAAAAAATGGCCCGGTCAGGAAGGGGGTAAATCCTTCCAGGGCTGAAGTGGTTTACATGGTAAGCCATGAATCAGTGATGATCTGCTGTAAGTTGTTGTTGGATTTGTTTGCATGTTTTCTGTCCTGTAAGGTTTTGTTCATACAAGAAACACATACCTGCATTAATGGGTAGTGATTAATCGAGGTTGAATGTTAGTAAATTATGCAACTTATTCTTGCTTTTTTTGTGTGACACACCTAAATTGTCTGTTGGAAGCAAAGTTGTGCATGTTTCCCTGGATAATTTTGTAAAAAGAAACACACTGAAGTTAAAAAAAATAATAAAAAAAAATCATAAAAAACAAAACAAAAAAATTATTACATTTATTAACCATGCCTCTACATCAGGGGTAGGCAAACTTTTTAGCACAGTGTGTGGAAAAATATTTTCAAAGAAATTGAGTGTGGCGTTTTTTTTAACAAAAAAATGTACCCCCTTTCTCATCTGCCCCACCACTGTACTCCCTGCTCATCTATCCCACCACTGTACCCCCTGCACATCTGCCCCAAAACTGTATCCCCTGCTCATCTGCCCCACCACTGTACCCCCTGCTTATCTATCCCACCACTGTAACCCCCTGTACGTCTTCCCCACCACTGTACCACCCTGCTCTTGTCCCACCACTGTAACCCCTTTCTCATCTGCCCACCATTGTTCCCCCTTTCTCATCTGCCCCACCACTGTAGCTCCATGCACATCTGCCCCACCACTGTACCTCCATGCACATCTGCCCCACCACTGTACCTCCATGCACATCTGCTCCACCACTGAACCATCTTCTCATCTGTCTTAAGACTGTAACCCCCTTTCTCATCTGCCCCATGACTGTACCTCCGGCACATCTGTCCCACCTCTGTTCCCCCTGCTCTTCTGCCCCACCACTGTAACCCCCTGCTCATCTGTCCCACCAATGTACCTCCTTTCTCCTCTGCACATCTGCCCCACCGATGTAACCCCCTGCTCATCTGTCCCACCAATGTAACCCCCTGCTCATCTGTCCCACCAATGTAACCCCCTTCTCATCTGGCCCAACACTGAACCCCCCCTCCTGCTCATCTGTCCCACCACTGTAACCCCCTGCTCATCTGCCCCATCACTGTACCCACCTTTTTCCTCTGCCCCAACACTAAAGCCCCCTGCTCATCTTTCCCACCACTGTAACCCCTGGCTCATCTGCCCCATCACTGTACCCCTCTGCTCTTCTGTCCCTGCTCTGAACCCCCTTCTCATCCCTCCCACCACTGTACCCCCTGCACATCTGCCTCACCACTGTAACCCCCCCTGCTCATCTGCCCCATCAATGTACCCCTTTTCTCATCTGCCCCACCACTGTACCTCCCTGCATATCTGCTCCACCGTCGTATCGCCATGCTCTTCTGTCTCACTACTGAATCACCTTCTCATATGTCCCAACACTGAACCCATCTGCTCATCTGCCCCACCACTGTAATCCGCTTTCTCATCCCCCCACCAATGTACCTCCTGCACATCTGTTTCACCTCTGTACCCCCCTGCTTTCCTGCCTCACCACTGTAACCCCCCTGCTCATCTGCCCCTTTGCTCTATCCCCCTGCTTTTCTGCCCCAACACGGAACCCCCCTGCTAATTTTTCCCACCGCTGTACCGTTTTCTCATCTATGATATGCATGATATGCAGAGTGGTGAAAGGAAACAGAGATGAGACACATCTACCTGTCCTGCCACACTCATCCTGCTGATCCACCTCTCGTATCCAGCCCACGTGCTTGTATATTATGTATGGGATGTATGTGATGTCACATACAAGCACATGGAATGGATGTGCAATGATGAGCTCAGGTCAGAGGCATTTTCTGAAAGCAGTGGGCCTGTGTGCAGGATCATAAGTTAGGCCCTCGCAGCTGAGAAAAAGTGGTTAGGTGTGATTTTCATTGTGCTGAATACTGGCTGAGGCTTAAAGGGGCACAGAGAGCATACCTCCCAACTTTTTGAGATGGGAAGGAGGGACACCTATCAGCAAAAGTATGCAGGGATAGGACACACCCATTGCCATGCCCCCTTAAAGGAGAATTGTTCAAAAAAACAAGATGGGTTAAACGTACAAGTGCGAGCGCGTGGCCAGCGACCGGGATGTGAGGACGTGTTCAGCCTGAGCTCCGTCCGCGCCGCACACATCCTGCAATGATTCTGCTAACCTAGCCGCCATCCAGGGGTCCCACCTACCCCCACAGCATCCAGGGAGCATTGTACCCATATGGAGATGGTCAAATACGGACCACCAAAAGAGGAAGCCCCTGGATTCATGCCGCCATGTGGCCCAAAGCAAGATGGTGCCGGCCAGCACGCTGAAAACACACAGCGCCAGTCTCCACATCCACACCATGGAAGCATCTCACAGGGAAGGGTGAGTCAAACAGACCCCCCCCACTCTGAGCCCGGAGGACCCTCTCTTATTATCCCCTGCTGAGGACACTGATCCTGATACCCCTAGAGCAGGCCCTGCAGAGCCATCTCTGGCTCAGATCATGGAAGCCATTCAGCATAGCCATGCTTCTCTTACTTCACAAATGGACACTATTAAAACAGAACTATCCTTCCTAAAGCATGATGTCCATACCATCCATCACAGAGTGACAAATGCTGAACAACGCATTGGTGCACTAGAGGATGAGACACTTACCTTGCAGGGATCAGTCAGGGAGCTGTGGCAGGCCCATGATTATACTACTGATAAGCTCACTGACATGGAGGATCGTTTAAGGAGAAATAATTTATGCTTTCTGGGGTTCCCAGAGGGGGCTGAGGTCAAAACGCCAGAGGTATTCATGAAAAAATGGCTGACCAGCGTGTTTTGCGCCGCCACCTTCTCACCAGTAGTCGCTATTGAACGGGCGCATAGAATCCCCCTGCGACCCCTACTACCTGGGGCCCCGCCACGTGCCATGATCATTAAATTGCTCCACTTCAGGGACAGGGAAGCTGTTCTCAGAGCTGCTCGGGAGAAAAGCGAAGTCTCCTTTAATGGTAATGGAATTACTATCTTCCCAGATTTCTCAGTAGCCACACAAAAGCAAAGACACTTTTCTAGCCATCAAACACAGGCTGAAAGAGCTCTATCTACCATATGGCATTCTGTATCCTGCACGCGTACGAATCATTTACCAGGGCAAGGCCTATTTTTTTACGGATCCCAAGGAGGCATCCCACTGGGGTACACCCTGGGACATTCAGATCGCAGGAACCAAAACAAGAGATCTCCTCCCCGTTAATGTTCTCCTTTCTCTATGGCTAGTTGAGACACCTCTGCTATGTGCCATCCCTTCCTGACAAAAGGCAAAGGGGGGTGAAGGAAAACAAAGATGCTTTAATTATCTTGATCCCCTCATTTCCTCCCCCCTCCCACCTCGTCACAGTTTCTGGGATATTAAGCCTGGAATCCTTTGACGCAGAATGTACACTCATTACTGACCCTGGATGACAGTGATCGCCATGCTATTTTTCCTTTTTGACCATTTTTTTCTTCTCCTGTTATTTCTGACATTGTGTTTTTTCAGGCTCAGGGTTACCACACATACTTATATCGTGCTGATGGAAGCCCAGAGCTGTGGACCTTTACACGCTCTTCAGGGTTTGTTGGTTGGAGGTCTGTGCCATGGCCCTCCTGCCTGGCAATTTGGGTTATGGGAACAAAGCTCTCATATGTTGGGGGGGGGGGGGGATGTTTGGGGGACCTTTTTTATGTTTTTTTTTTTTAACTGTTGCTGCTATCCATATGCAATACTGGTATTCACCAATATATAAACCCACAAGTGCTTTTTTTTACCACAAATATTCCTTTGTATTGGCTTTTGGAATTTGCAAATGCAGCAATTTAGGAATCAGATGAAAGGTTTAGCGCTGGAAAACACTTTTTGATAGATAAAAAGTGCATTTTATATACATCTATATAGATCAGACCAAAATGAGGGACAAATGAGGAGGAATGAGGGACATTGCTCCAAATCATGGACAGTTGGGAGCTGAGAGTGCAGGGGTTCAGTAGTAAGTGACGCAAAGGTTCAGGAATAATTTCAACAAAGTTCCCAGAAGCACAACAGTAATTCCACAAACTATCACCTGATTGTGGTTTTCTCAATCACAGTGAAATCCCTTCTTTCTGAGATTGGTAGTGGCAACCAAGCAAGTCATCTTCCTCCAGATGGTGGACGGGGCTAGCAGGACTGTTATTGGCTTTAGCAGTGGCCAATGTCCTCCTGGAAACAGAGAGACCCCCCCCCCCCCCAGCCGAATCGCACCTAATCTCTTCCCCATCACAAAAGCTTACGTTCGCAGCTACAGAAAAGTTAGAGAATCAAACAATGTTTCCCATCTTTTATAATGTGTCACAGTGCCTCCCCTTCAGTGCAGGTGTGGCGTGGGGAATTCTGAAATTGGAATGCATTAGTGTCTCACCGACACTTCCCTGCGCTGCTCTGCTGATGGGGAGGGAGTCGAGTGCCGGTGTCTTGCCGAGTTGGTTCCCCTGGCGGATTAGTTCCTCTCTGTACTGCGCAGGCGCAACGCTTGCGCAGTACGAACGACTAGGCATCTTCCGGAAATTGACGAACCTAAACAGATGCGAGTGAACTGTACACCGCGCACGCGCACGCTCCCGATGATCGTGCTAATAATTATACACATAGTAAAGAAATATATATAAAAACACATAACCCTTTTTGCATTTTCTCCCATACATTAAATCATTTTTTTTTGTGAGTTCTTGTGATGAGTATGCAGGGATTTATTTATGAGCAGTATCCTTGAGGTGTCTTGCCGAGTTGGTTCCGCCCCTTAGATAATAATAGACCCGCCCCTTAGATAGACTCCCCTTGCAGAGTAGCGCGAGCACCGGGAGCGTGCGACATAGTCTCGTACACCGCCTGCGCGGTGTACACTTCACTGGCATCTGTTTAGGTTCGGCAATTTTCGCTGCGCATGCGCAGTACAGATCTGCACTAAACCACCAAGGGGAACCATCTCGGCAGAACACCGGCAAAAGAGGCTTTGTGTGCCGCAGGTTGCCTACCCCTGCTCTACATGCTAAAGTAAACTTCTGCCAGGTGATTGTAATCCTGCAGATTAAGCTACACTGTTGTGGCTGTAGTAACTTATTCCTATATTCAGAGATTTGTGGCAGATTCCCTAGTGTAAGAATGTTCTTTACATTCTGTGCTCTGTCTTTCTTTTTCTACTGTTCTTCAGTCTTCTAATTTGTGATATTAAGGGAGTAGATATATATCGAAGGGTGGATGCATCCCACTACTAACATCCTGCACTTGCAGTTTAGGTGGGGTGCCTACAGTGTATTCTCTGCATAGCGGTCTATCATGCGACGGGTTTCCTCCAGACCCCTGTTTCTATTTAAGTGAAACAAAAACATTTAACCGTCAGTGAGGAAGAAGACTTCTGCCGAGTCTAGCAAAATACTTTCTAGTATTAAAGCTGAGTTCCACCCAAAAGTGGAACTTCTGCTTTAAGCACTCCTCGCCCCCTTACATGCCACATTTGGCATGGCATGTCATTTTTTGATTTTTTTTGGGGGGGGGGGGGGGGTGTACCTAATTTTGACAGGTACTTCCTGTCCCACTTTCTGCTTCCGTCTCGCAGCCTAGGCAACTCCTCCTTCCTCTCTGCAATCTTATGGGACTTGTCACATGTCCTAGAAGATTGCCTGGCAACTAAGAGCACAGTGCTGTCACAGCTGGGTGCCCACACTTGCAATGACGGTGCCGGGGAGAGGAGCGAGGCTTCGGGCGGCCGCATCGCTGGCAGGTGGGACAGGTGGGTATCTGTTTATTAAAATTCTGCAGCTACACTTTTTGTAGCTGCTGACTTTTAATAAACTTACAAACCAGTGGAACTCCGCTTTAAGGAGGTATAGACTCCAGAAAGAGAGAGACAAAAATTGCCCTGTACAAATCATTAGTAAGACCTCGTCTGAAATATGCAGTTCAGTTTTGGGCACCTGTTCACAAAAAGGATATCGGAGAACTCGATTTAGGCTTCATATACACTGCTGCTGGTGGTGGTGGTGGTAAATAGACGTTTAGGGGCAGTTGGGCATTTTTTTTCAACTGCACCTGAACTCTCTATGTTATCTTATCAGTATATGTACACAGGCTCATTCAATGTCGTTTCTAGGCAGCTGAGTTTAGAGGCTTTTTTTGGAACGCAAAAAAATGGGTTCAAAAGCTGAGTTTAGAAGCATTTCAAGTGCCAAACACTTCTAAATGTGGTAACTCGCGTTTAACCGCATTTCTTTTATAGGCGTTTTTCATTTTTGGCTATTAATATATATATATATATATATTTTTTTAAAACGCTTCTAGACGCAAACGTGGCAAAATGCAGCTGAACGCGGCATGTAAACGCGGCAAAACGGGCGTTTTAAATGTGGGTTACTATCTGTCAAGTTAAATCGCTCAGGAGCGGTTGTAAAAATGTCCCGTGTACATGAAGCCTTAACCTCCACACGTGGAAAGGCTTCTTCAGTTAGACCTGTTAGAAAAAGTCCTGCAAGCGGCATCTTTCAGGCGGTGCGGAAGCGGTTTATACACTGCTCCTTCACTGCCCCTGCCATTGAAATCAATAGGCACCACTGCCGAAGCGCCTGCAAAGTGCTTCGGAAGTGGAGCTTTGAACCCTTTATTCTAGGGGTCTTCAAACTACGGCCCTCCAGTTGTTCAAGAACTACAATTCCCATCATGCCTAGTCATGTCTGTGAATGTCAGAGTTTTACAATGCCTCATGGGATGTGTAGTTCCGCAACAGCTGGAGGGCTGTAGTTTGAGGATCCCTGCTTTATTCGGCCACTAGCGGGGGTTAAAAGCACCCCCTAGCGGGCGAAAAGCGACGCTGTAATTAGCGGCGCTTTACTGCTAATCCCCCGTCCCCAGTTTCAAAGTAGCCTAACAGCAGAAATTTAGAAAAGATGCCAAGAACTACCGTATTTATCGGCGTATAACACGCACCCCAAGTTTAGGAGGGAATTTTAAGGAAAAAAGTTTTAGGAGAAAAAAAAAAAAAAAACTTACATTTAAGTGTCATTTGCAGCTTGCCCAGTGTAATTTGCCACGTTTAAATTTCCCACCGCCGAGAGGTCTGCGCATGCGCCGCCAAAAAAGACCAAACCGCCGCCGAAAAAGGCAGAAGCGCCGCTGAAAAAGACCGAGCTGACTGTTCGGCTCCGCTCGGAGTCCCACCTCCCTGCTGTTTCGGGAGCGAGTGCAGGGAGGCGGGACTACGAGCAGAGCTGAACAGTCGGCTCTGTCTTTTTCAGCGGTGGTTCGGCCTTTTTCGGCGCCGCTCGCTATTTTTGTAATCTTTTTTGGGGGGGTATCAGCATATAACACGCACCCACGACTTTCCCCCGATTTTAAGGGGGAAAAAGTGCGTGTTATACGCCGATAAATACGCTAGTTCTGGCCAGCCCAGTTCATTGTTTAGAAATACATCCAGCTCTTTTTTTTCTTTTTTTTTTTAAATACATAAAATATACAGTGCCTTGAAAAAGTATTCATACCTCTTGAAATTTTCCACATTTTGTAATGTTACAACCAAAAACGTAAACGTATTTTATTGGGAAATTATGTGATAGACCAACACAAAGTTAAAGGAAAGTGATAAATGTTTTTTAAACTTTTTTACAAATAAATATCTAAAAAGCATGTTGTGCATTTGTATTCAGTTTTCCACCACACATAGCGCATTTCTTTTAGGCCAAAAAGTTCAATTTTGGTCTCATCTGACCAGAGCACCACACGTTTGCTGTGTCCCCCACATGGCTTCTCGCAAACGGAACTTCTTATGTCTTTCTTCTTGTCACTCTTCCATAAAGGCCAGATTTGTGGAGTGCACAACTAATAGTTGTCCTGTGGACAGATTCTCCCCTGAGATGTGGATCTCTGCAGCTCCTCCAGAGTTACCATGGGCCTCTTGGCTGCCTCTCTGATTAATGCTCTCCTTGCCCGGCCTGTTAGTTTAGGTGGACGGCCATGTCTTGGTAGGTTTGCAATTGTGCCATACGCTTTCTATTTTTGGATGATGGATTGAACAGTGCTCCGTGAAATGTTCAACGCTTGAGTTGTTGTTTTTTTTTTTTTATATAACCTAATCCTGCTTTTCACTTCTCCACAACTTTATCCCCCGACATGTCTGATTAGTACCCTGGCCTTCATGATGCTGTTTGTTCACTAATGTTCTCTAAGGCTCGATTAACATCTATGTATGTTGCTTTTGAGCATTTCTGCAGTGTTTTTGCCATGCTTGCCCCGTTTTTACTGCGTTTTTTTTTTTTACACCGTATATAGCTGGTTGCTAAGGAAGGGGTATATACAGTGCAACCAGCTATATACAGTGTAAAAAAAAATGCAAATTGCGGCAAAAACGCAGTACTTACATTTTGAATGTGGATCCATTGAATTCTATTACATGCAAAACGCTGCATTTTGCATGAAAAAAAAGTCCCTGACCCTTTCCAAAAATGCAGAGGCACAAAAATGCATTGATGTGAACATGTTCCATAGGAACCCATGTTAAAAAATTTCTCTGCATTTCTGCAAAATGCATCAAAAAACACATTAGGCCCCTTTCACACATGCGGACAGTATGTCCGTATTTCATCCAGCCATTTTCGTATGAAATACGGACATACATGCATCCCTATGGGATAGCAGGTGTCAGCGGATGAGCATCCGCTGACACCCGATATCGTCCGCCTCCGCTATGGTCTGATTCTGCAGACGGAGGAAAACCCTATTTTTCCATCCGTCTGCAGAGCGGATCGGATGAACACGGACAGGCGGTCCATGTTTATCCGATCCCTCATAGAGGAAAGCGGAGATCTGACAGGGCGGTCCCTGCAAAGCGTGCAGGGACCGCCCTGTCATCCGCCGGCTCAGCGAAGCGATCCCCGCTGAGCAGCAGATGTTCACGGGGCGGATCATTACGGATCCCCCCCGTGTGAAAGGGGCCTAAGTGTGAATCAAGCCTAACAAACCTCTGAACAGCTGCATTTATACGGAGATTAAATTACACACAGGTGGACTCTATTTACTAATTAGGTGACGTCTAAAGCAATTGGTTCTACTAGATTTTAGTTAGGGGTATTAGAGTAAAGGGGGCTGAATATAAATGCACGCCACTCTTTTCAGATATATGTACAAAAAAATTGAAAACCATTTATCATTTTCCTTCCACTCCACAATTCTGTTCCACTTTGAGTTGGTCAATCACATAAAATACATTTACGTTTTTGGTTGTAAGATGACAAAATGTGGAAAATTTCAAGGGGTATGAATACTTTTTCAAGGCACTGTAACTGTTGGTATACAATTGTGTATATGGAGGCTTGTTATTTATTTATTTTTCCATTGGTTGAACTAGATGGACTTTTTTTTATACTCTAGCTATATAACTATGAAGTAGACAGATGCTCTCACCCCCAGTAGCAATGTCCCTTGGGGACCATGCAGATCAAATGCTTCTTGCACATAGGTTCAAACTAAAGTGCTGTCCATGTGTGTATGGACATGTGTAGAGTGCACATAAGGCTCAGTTCACACTGGGGCAACACGACTTCCAGCGCGACTTTTGGAGGACACTTGGACACGACTTGAGTATGAATAACAGCGCGACTTGGAGCGACTTCAACATGACTTGGGGCAACTTACAACACGACTAAGTCGCCCCAGGCCAGGCGACTTTGGCCGTGGCCAATCAGAGAATAATCAGCTCTTGAGGGGGAACTCCACGCCAAAATTTTAAATAAAAAAAAACGGCATGGGTTCCCCCTCCAGGAGCATAGCAGGCCCTTAGGTCTGGTATGGATTCTAAGGGGAACCCCCTACGCTGAAAAAAACGGCATGGGGGTCCCCCCAAAATCCATACCAGACCCTTATACAAGCACACAGCCTGGCCGGTCAGGAAAGGGGGTGGGGACAAGCAAACCGTACCAGGCCGCATGCCCTCAACATGGGGGGTGGGTGCTTTGGGGAAGGGGGGCACCCTGCGCCCCCCCCCCACCCCCAAAGCACCTTGCCCCCCCCCCCACCCCCAAAGCACCTTGCCCCCATGTTGATAAGGACAAGGGCCTCTTCCCGACAACCCTGGCCGTTGGTTGTCGGGGTCTGCGGGCGGGGGGCTTATCAGAATCCGGGAACCCCCTTTAATAAGGGACCCCCAGATCCCGGCCCCCCCACCCTATGTGAATGAGTATGGGGTACATCGTACCCCTACCCATTCACCTGGGGAAAAAAAGTGTCAAAAAAACCCATAGGTTTTTAAAGTAATCAATCAGCTCCGGGGGTCTTCTTCCAACTTCGGGGGCCTTCTTCTGACTTCTCCGCTCTGTTCAGCCTCTTCTCCCGCTCGTCTACCGGCTCCTCCGCTATCTTCTTGCAGCTCTTTTACTAGCGGAGGAGCCCGGTCTCCTCCATCCTTCTTCCCTCTTCGCTGACACAACGCTCTCTCCCGCTGTAATGCAGTGTGAGTGGTGCGCGATGACTTATATAGGAATGGGGCAGGGTCACCGGTTGATGTCACAAGGTGCCCCCCCCCCCCCAGTCTGACAAGTCGCCCCCCCCCCAAGTTGCGGTGGTGTGAACCGGCTCTAAAGCAACAGCATTTATTTTTTTTAAAGGTCATCTTATCCTTTAAAACATTTGGCCCCGCCCCGTATGACGGCACAGTCCCAGCAAGCCTCGGGATCATCCGGTGACCCTGCCCCATTCCTATACAAGTCATCGCGCAGCGCTCACACTGCATTACAGCGGGAGAGAGCGTCGTCTCAACAACGAGAGAAGAGGGAAGAAGGACGGAGGAGACCGGGCTCCTCTGCTAGTAAAAGAGCAGCAAAAAGATAGCGGAGGAGCCGGCAGAAGAGCGGGAGACGACGCCGAACAGAGCAGAGAATCGGAAAAAGGCCCCCGAAGTCGGAAGACCCCTGGAGCTGATTAATAAAATTACTTTAAAAACCTGTGTTGCTTTTTTTTTTGTGACACTTTTTTCCCCAGGTGAATGGGTAGGGGTAGGGGTAGGCAGGGCACCCCCCTTCCCCAAAAGCACCCACCCCCCATGTTGAGGAGAAGCGGCCTGGTACGGTTCGGGGGGGGGGGGCGCTCGCTTGTCCCCACCCCTTTTCCTGACCGGCCAGGCTGCATGCTCGGATAAGGGTCTGGTATGGATTTTGGGCGTCGTTTTTTCGGCGTAGGGGGTTCCCCTTAAAATCCATGCCAGACCTAAGGGCCTGGTATACTCCTGGAGGGGAAACCCATGCCAGTTTTTATTTAAAATTTGGCGTGGAGTTCCCCCTCGAGGCGACACTGTCGCTTCAATATAGATGGAGAGCCGACTTGGAGGCGACTTCCATTGAAATCAATGGGTACAAGTCGCTCTCATTCACTTGCATGTAATTTCTGATGTCAAGGGACTTGGGGCAACTTGCAGTCTGACAAGTCGCGGTAGTGTGAACCGGCTCTAAAGCAACTTATTTAGCTAGCATTATTTTTTAAAGGTCATCTTATCCTTTAAAACATTTGGCCAAATGCATTATACATTATGACCACTGCCACCTAGTACAACTCATTCAAGCACAAAGCTGAAAGGATAAGTACACCTTTTTCGGGCAGAATTTTGAATAGAAGCGTTTTCCAATGCCATTTCTGGCCCATCTATCCCAGAGTGCTTTTCTCTCATTTACCTCATTCACAGGAGGTTTAAAATCTTTAGTTTATTTGTATTTTTAAAATGATTTTCAGATTCCATCACTAAGGATAGCCTCAGGTGTGTTCGCATACTCCACGTGCAGAGCCCGCCAGGAAGTCGGCACGGCGCTGCGCTAATCACAGGCAGTGAGACATTTCCCGATCTCTGCAGCCGCACATCGGGAAAAGGCGATTAGCGCAGCGCCATGCCGACTCCCTGGCGGGCTCTGCACGTGGATTGTGTGAACACGCCTGAGGCCATCCTTATCCATCACTTCCTCCGCTTTCACTTCCTGTTAGGCCATTTCTCAGTAGCCTTCACTTCCTTGTTGCATCACAGAAAAAAAAGTGCAACAGGTTGTGTTCACCACTCTGGACCAAACCTCCCTCATTACAATACTACCTTTCACCCACTTCCTATACAATCTGATTGTACAATCTCCTTTAGATCTCCCATCAGCTATGTAGTACAAGGGCCTGCCCGATTGATTGTACAACCAGATTGCATAGTGTATGGCCATCTTTATACAAGTACATAGGAGGGAGTGGACGGAGACACTCGGGCCTCTTTCACGTTTAGAAAACTTACATTCCCACACGTATTTGTTTTGGAGTGTTTTCATTGGTCACGCATGGGGAAGCCCACTCACTTAAAAAAGCTGCCCTACATGCAATTGCCCCAGAGAAGCTCCAGTCCTTTTTTTGAAATGTAGCCTGGTGCGTTACCGCAGTTTTTGGTGCATTTGCTGCACTTGGGGTGCCTTTAACCTGCAATGACAACACAAACACGGTTCATATTTGCAGTGTTTTTGAAACGCATGGCAAAGCGCACATTTTCTGTGTGGTTTGCCATGCATTTTGGAAACACAGATGTGAATGGAGCGTCACTGTTCTTGTGTAAATGCACCAATTTCACTTTCAGGCCCCATTCACACCTAGCGTAGTGGGAGCACATTTTTCTTTGGCTTTTTTTCCCAGTGACACACATAGGTCAGCCCGTTGACTTCAATGGGCTGCACTACACATGGCAAAGTAGCTCATGAGACATTTTTGTGTGGAGCAAGTAGTAGTTAGTAGGAGTTGGCCTACAGTTTGTTTGCCACTGTCCAAAGCTTCTATAGGTGAGTGTAATCTGAAGCTTAAAGCAGCAGTCCCCAATCTTTTTGGCTCCAGAGACCGGTTTCATGGCAGCCAAATTTTCCTAGGGCTGGGGGAGGATGGTGGTTTGTGGTGGGTGAGTGGGTCGGGGGATGGGATATTCATAAAGTCTGTCCTCAGCTCCTTCACACCACAATCCCCCTTTACAGCACAGTCCCCCTTTATATCAGTGTCCAGTCCCCCTTTACAGCAGTCTAACAGTGTCCTCCGTTCCCCTTTATATTACAGTGCCCCTTTACATCACATCCCATTTACATTACAGTGCCTCTGCAGTCTGCCCCCTCCCCTCCTTTCCTCTCTAACATCAATCTCTGCCTCCCGTTTAGGACTTCTACCTGCAGGGCAGAGGCTGTTAACAGTGCGTGTGTCCTCTCCCAGCTTCTCCGCCCGCCAGTCCGTCCGTCCGTCCGTCAATATCATCCCATCAGCAGGAGGGGGGTGGAAATCTTCATTCCAATCTGCAGCACCTCCCACCCACTTCCACCCCCTTCCCTGCTAATAGGATGACATTGTCAGCCGGACAAGCAGAGAAGATACACGGGCATGGCTACACAGCAGGAGTTGAGCAGTGACCGCGGTCAGTGATCGTCCTGTGCGGACCGCGGTCATCGCTCATCTCCTGCTGTTCAGCTCGGCCAGCAACAGGCCACGAACCGGTACGGGCTGCGGTCCGGGGGTTGGGGACCCCTGGCTTAAAGACTTCCTTGCATGTCCCAGTGGATAAACGCAAAACACCATTTTACCTTTTCATTTTAAAGTACCGTAAGCAGTGCCACCAAACAGGTGCCAGTGTAGCCGAATAGTCACAAAGCTTCAGCCATAGTCCATGGCTTCTTTCAGGATGACAGTACACAGCTCCAAGACGAGCAGAAGTTTTCTAACTGGAGTTGAGCTAAGTGTTTGTTGTGATATTCAGAGGCAGTCATAATATTAATGTCTATAGAATATAATCCATATAGTCACATTAAACCAGAAATCACAGCCGTTTATTGTTCTGACTTTATTTATCATACGCCTTTAAGTACAAAAGAATAAAAAACAAGAGCTGTCAATTTGTATCATGCTAAGTCTTAAATAAAAAGAATGGAATGTGTTTTGTAGATTTCCTAATAACTAATCAAGTCCTTAATTGTTTTTCAAAGAGGTTCTCTGAAGAACACTGTATCAGGGAATAAAAAATAAAAGACACTGATGGGAAGACTTCATTGCATTCCTAGCAGATAATTCTAACATATTCAACATCTTTAATATTAGTGGTGCTTTACGTTTGGGTACCTCTAACACAGTTGTGACCAAACAGATTAACACATCCGTTTCCAATCTGTTAGTACCATATCTAAAAAGGGGAAATTGATACTTATAATTTAATTTTTTTTTCTGTTCATAAAAAATATCTCTGTAAAATAACATTTATTGTATAGTACAGACAGCATTCACCAAGAATAAAAAATACCTTTTGTCATTCATGTACAGTACACAGGTGATCAACAGTTTCCGCTCAAATCGCTTAACAGTGATCAATTGGAATTGTTCATTTGGGGAGAGTGTTTTGGCCTTTCCATAACTCCTAAGGTCCCACAGCGCGTTACACAAACAAGGCACTGTGAGATAACGGAAGCCCAGTTCACAGATTTTTCACTAGTGTTCTAAGCAGAATAGATTGTTTCTGATGTAGGCAGCATGTGATTTTAAAGCCACAATAGTCACAGAGACATAACAAATGGATTGTGAATGAACTTCTCTGGTGGGGGTCAGATTTCACATTACTTGTCTTGTATCTACCACCTTTGACCAGCAGGTGGTGCTGTCGAGCTACATTTTCATCATGCAAGTTGCACTGACTTGCTTTTTTTCTTTAAAATAGACGGCAACAGGGATTGTAAAATTACATAATTTGTAGCCTGTTGCAAGATATTTACAAGCAAATAAGTAAAAATATGTACCACAGAAATACTAGGGGCTTGTAGAATAACCCAGTGCCATTTTACAGCTATGTTTGTCCAAAGGGCAGAAAAAAAAAAAAAAAAAGAAAAACCAAATACAAATCCATTAGGGCTTGGTATGAAGAGATGCTTTGGTAATGAAACTTGTGCAGGAAAGGGCAGCTGAGGTTTTTTTTTTTTTTTTTTTTTTTTTTTTTTAATTGTACACAGGTATAAGACAGTGTCAAAGCAAACCACTTTCCAGTAATAGAATAAAACTAAAAAATAAAGATTTCATTAGGTACCACTCAATATCTAACTCGCACGTAAGTGTTCAGGTTTGAAAGTTTTTTTCTTTAAAAGGTCCAACATGTATCCTGCATGTCCAACACTGAACTATATGCCAATAGCAACAGGCAGTATGTTTAAAGTGTAATAACAGTGCCATCTTCCTCAATGCCTCCTTTGGGTATGACCAAGCTGTTCCTTGGGTCAGCCTTCAAGCTGCTCAGAATTTTGTGGATACTTCCATTACTCTCACGCCCAGAATGGTTAAGAGTCAAGTCTCTCTCTAACTTGTGGCTAAGGCTGGTGCCATTTATCCGTGAAAGGCTTCCTGATGGTAGGCTGTGAGATTTGGGAATGTTGCGTGGCTCAAGACTACCTTCAATAACAATATCTGCATCATCGTCACTCTCCATTTCGTCTGGGTTAAAATTCTGTAGCAGGTGAGCCGACGGCAAGCTATGGTGACTGGCCGTGCTGTCTGTAGACTGACCAGAGCTGCCAGACATCCGGCTGCTCCGGATAACATTGTTTCTTTGGTTGGCTGGCTTAACCGTAATGATTAGATTGTGGCTGTTTGCGATCATCATATCTGTGACCTGATCAAGAGTCTTCCCAGCTACCTCAATACCATTTACTTCCAGAACCTCATCGTTCACAGCCAGCAGACCAGTGCTCTCCGCCAGGCCTCCTGGAACCATTCTGGAAATGAAGATTCCTGGCACTTTCTCCAGACCATGGGGGGTCACCCGAACACTAGTTCCATCTCGAATATAAAATCCTAGAGGCTTTTCACATCCATGTCTGTATAGTCTTACTCGTCTGTGTGTTTCTGGAAGGATATCCACATCAATGATGGAGGACACTGGTCTAAAATCATGAGGCATACTGATGTTAATGTGTGGTTTCTTGTGGCGGAGGCTGTCATTTCGTAATGCCACCAGAGCATTTTTCTTCTTTCTATTCAAAGTGGCTGACCCGAATGTGTTGTAGTCTACTTCTTCTGTAAACAGACAGAAATCAATGTTAGGATTGTTTTATATGTAGAAACACCTTTGTAAATACAAAAAAATAAAAGCAAATAGACTTTTGATATTCAGAAGGCAGGTTAAGAGCAACCATAAATGACTTTCCGTACCCTCTATAAAACCATCTGTAGACTGTACAGTTAAAGGAGAAGTAGGGCCAAAGCTCTTTTGGCCAAACTTCTCCTTTGGATCCCAGGAGTGCACTTCGTTCTGCAATCATGTGACTTGTTTTCAGCCGACAGTGGGCTAAAGTCTGCCGACATCACTCAGCTGGTCCAAGCTTTGAATTGATCCTGACTTTAAAGTCAGGATCCACCAAGATTCCCGAGTGGCAGCTGGCTCAGGCTCTCAGTGTGCTGCTAAGAGTCAGAGTGAGCCGCTCCCGCCCCCAGCACAGTTCAGCACTTTAGTGAGCACTTGAGGGCCAGAGCAGAGAGCCATTGACTGACACTCCCTGGCTCTCTGCTCACAGAATGCTGAGAACTGAGCAATCAGTTGTCTTTGATCGCTCACTTATCAGTCTTAGAGCTGGTGGGGGACAGATGCAGCACCGGAGCGATGCTTCCACCTAGGCGAGTATACATTTTTTTTTATTTTTTCTACATCCCAAACTTCTCATTTAATGATACATTTTAATGAATTGTTTACAAACCTGCCTCATAAGCCCCCGTTCACACCATCGCGACGTGTCATGCAATTTGACAATTCCAAATCTCATGACAAGTCGCACCCCACTGGAACCCTTCACGTTGCAGCAATTCAGAAAAAGGTTCCTGCACTACTTTGTAATCGGTTTCATTGCCAATTGCATAGACTTCTGTTAAATGAAGCCGCAATGGAATCGACAGTGCAAATCGTGCTGATGTGTGGCTTTGATATCGAACTGAACTAGAGCGATTTCAAAGCCATACCAGTGTGAATGAGGGCTAAATGTGCATCTCTGGGGCTCATTCACACCTGTAATTGGTGGTGGATAGCAAATTCTTGCTGCTGGAAACGCAGTTGTATGCAAACAGTTGCGGCTGGGAAGCCCATATAAAGCAATGACAGGCTGTCCCATATGTAGCCACACTTTCACTTACCAGTGGTTAGAGACAGACTGTCTGCATTCAGCACAGATCATTTGTTTCTACCCACAAGTAACTGCTGGATGCGTGGGTACATGTGGACAACTGCCGCTCCCGTCAGCCTGTCATTGCTCTGTACTGGCTTCCCATCTGCAGCCGTTTGCATATACCTGGGATTCCACAGTTGTAAGCCACAAAAACACGTTGTCTTACTTTGAGGTGACAATGAGCCCCTAAACATGCATTTTTTTATATTTGTAAATACATTTATATTCAGTTAACTAATAAAGAAGATGTAAGCCCTGACTTAAATTTGCTAAAACATTATCTATGATTTTTTTTTTCCTTTTCAAAAATTGCTGTATAAGGGTCAATTCACATCATAGAAAAGCAGTCTGGATGCGTTCTTTTTTCTGCATGCACGTTTTTGGAGCGCTTTTTCACCCTCTTTTTCCTTAACTTTAAATAAGGACATGTGGGTTCCAGTGCGTTTTTTATGGGTTTTACAGCATTCCAGTACAGTCCAGTGCAGGAAAAATGCAGCTTCTACTTTTTTGCACTGGTGTGAACTATGCCATTGAAAACCATAGAACGCACTGGACCGCATGTGGTGTGAACTGGCCCTAAACCCTTTTTCTGTCTCAGTGCTGCTGATCTCTTTCAGAATCTTAACATGTACCCCAGCAACTGCTGCATGTCATTTCTTTGGTTGGGTTTTCTGATGGTGACAACAGTGGGCAGCCTAAGCAAGTCAGAATGGCCACTTGTAGTCCTTATTGGGAAGTGTGCGACAGGGTAACAATGCAGGAGCACAATTGGGAGCACTGGCATCCTTTAACAGGAAAGGCCTTCCATGGCAGGATCACCAGGTATTAGTTTAATGAAAGTTTGAAATCTACTTTTGAAATTACATGGTAAATCTTACATAAGATTTTAATGAGTTTACATATACTTTTAGCTACTTTGACAATGGCTGTGGCCTATTAAAATCACTTAAGTCTCAATTAATAAAACAATGTACAGTGTATATAAAATACGTTGTTTACAATTTCTTAGGTTCATCAAAGCGAATACTTGAATTGCAAATCATTAGGTCAGAGAAAATTTTTTTTTCAACTTTATCATCATAAAAAATAAATAAAATAAAAAAAGACATAAAAGACATAAAAAGACCAGAAACATGTTTACGGTGTACAGCAGAAAGGTATCCATCCGCTTTTGTTAGCCAAGATTTTGTCAACCCTCCTGTCAGGTCCAGTCATGTCAGACGTACAAAGAGACCACTGTACAGATCAGCAAGTCCACAAACGACATGCCATGGGACAGACATGTGAAATAATTAAGACTAATGGCAAAACACATGGGAGGAAAAGTGGCCGAACTTTAGGAATTTTGGATTTCCGCAGGACTGGCTCCTAAAATGTCAGCCGATCTTTATCCAAGTCATATTAAGTAAATAGTCTTATTTAACCAACAGCTTAAACAGTTTACATTGCTATATCAATACTGGCAGCAAGACTTAAAACTCTGGAATAATGCCATTTAAAAGTCCGTAATTAGGAGCCAGCCATTGCAACCATTAAATGACCCGTCCTTTCTACAGAAAATCACAACTTTGGTTACATGCCCTTCAAAACAGAAATCTGCTCAATGTGTTTCAGTCAGATGATCCAGAATAGCTGCTGCAGTTTACAGAAATAGAGGAGAGGCTACAGATGGATTTGGGCCTCAAACAAATAACTGCATGAATAAAGGCAAAAGCAGATCTTTTCTGAGAAATAGAAATAGCGTTACTACTTCGTGGACCGCAAAACTGCTTCCTAGATCATCTCCCTGCTCATAGGACACAGGGGATGATGCAAATTCTTTGTCCAAAATAGGCAGGTTGGAGGTAGAGAGGTGAAATACGAGGCGTGTCTAAAAAGTTTGGTGAATGGTCTGATATCTCAATGTTAAAATGGGGCAGGTGCACACACATGGCTATCCAAGGACACGTTGAGAAGCGCCACTTATGGAGTACACGTGACCGTCAGGGTAAACCGGCTGTAGAACGTAGTAGTCAGTGTGAGAGGTAGGGTTACAGTGCAATGGAGCAATGAGTGAACATCAAGTTCTGCTACAAATTGGGGAAAATGGCAACGGAGACGCCTGAAATGTTGGTGCAAGTGTAGGGGATGGAAACTGAGCAGAAAATGTGTTTATGGCTGGTTCAAACACTTTTGCGACGGGAAGGAAACAACTGAGGATGAACCACATTCGGGTCAGCCGTCGACAAGCAGAACCCCACACATGATCGGAGACGGACTATGATTGATGGCAGAGGAATTGGGCATTAACAAGGACACGGTGAGCACCATCGTCTGCGAAAATTTTGGCAAGAGGAAGCTCTATTCCTGGGTTGTGCCACCAAGCTGACAAAGCAAAACCGATGGAAACCTCTGGAGATTTCATTACCATGTGTGACCAGGATCCATCCTTTCTAAGAACCATCGTCACAGGGGATGAGGCCTGGTACTACCAGTTTGATCCGGTATCCAAGCAGCATCCACCATACTCCCCTGATCTAGCATCTGTGGACTTCTGTTTCCCTGCTAAAAGCGCGTGATGAAAGGCGCACGTTTTGCAGATGTGATGGTAATCCAAGAATGTGGGACCGTGGTTCTGCGATCGATTCCTAAAGAGGCCTTTGCTGAAGGCCAATAAAGGCAATTTGTTTATATCGTCTGTTTTGTTTGTTTTCTGATACCATTCAAACTTTTTAGACACCCCTCGTAGATGCTGCATTGTTCATCTATGCAGGTATGTCACCTGCCTGGCCGTACAGTGTGGTAGAGGTACACAAGTCACAAGACTAGATTTACAGAGTTACAAATCTTTAGGTAAGTAAAACAGTAAATATACGCTTTCAGCTGTGTATTTAGACGTTTGTATGGAGTTCTAATTTATATACGTTATCATATGATAGCTGAATGTTTTATTGGGAATGTCACTGGTAAGTTGGAATCTAAGTGACCCCTTTAGCTTTCAAATAGGATGATGCTTGGGGAATAAACCTGTTGTGTTTCCAAAACTTTCATTTTTAAAAACCTGAGTTAGCCAACATGGGCTCATTCACACGAACGCTCAGCCCCGTACAATGTGCGGAGCCATTTATCTTTTTTGTATTAGCATGTCGCGGCATGCAGGCAGCCTATATATCCATATAGCCAAAAGATACACTACTGTATGGGGGCTCAGAGCCTGTGTGAATGAGCCCTGAATGGAATCACAATTTGAACTTAATATCATCACGGAATTATTATTAAAGTGTTACTAAACCCAGTAATTTGAAAATAGTTAATCTGCCCCCCTCCCCCCACAGTGCCCACAGCTTATACTATTCTTTTTACATTAAAATATTGCCACTATATACCCTTTTGGCTGATCTGTACACCACGGTCAGTGATAAACTGCACAGTTTCTCAAGTGCTGAGAGTTCAGGGAGGAGATTTCCACTAGTCTGTATACACGCCCACATGTGTGAGGTCAATATCATGTGACCTGGCTAGCTCTGAGAATAAGTAAATGTTCTCTCCAGCATAAAAGACAACTGAGCATGTTGGCTACTCTGCCTGTGTTAGCTGGCCTTCCCCAGATAGACAGTGCAGTGAGGGAGGGATCTATGCATACAGGATAAAACAGCCTTTTTACACAATGCAACGGATTAACCCCTTAAGTTCCACAGTGAGTAGAACAAGCATGCTTTACTACATATACAGACAGATTTTACTGTTTTGGGTTTAGTAACACTTTAAGCCAACAAAGCAATGGTGTCCAAATATTTCCTGCGAAGTTAAATTAAGTTAGATTAGATCATTCAAACATTCCCACTAACAAGAAATTTCAAATTCTTTTGGCACCTCCTACACGCTCCCAAAACCGAATGCCCTGACCCAGGCCAACCAATCAGAAGTGGTCATCTTCCTGATAGTTACAATGCCTTGAAAAAGTAGTCATACCCCTTGAAATTTTCCACATTTTGTCATGTAACAAACAAAAAATTAAATGCATTTTATTGGGATTTTATGTGATAGACCAACACAAAGTGCCCCATCATTATTAAGTGAAAGGAAAGGAAAATGATAAATGATTTTCCAAATTGTTTACAAATAAATATCTGAAAAATGTGGCGTGCATTTGTATTCAGCCGCCGTTACTCTGATGCCGCTAACTAAAATCTAGTGGAGCCAATTGCCTTCAGAAATCACCCAATTAGTAAATAGAGTCCACCTGTGTGTAATTGAATCTTAGTATAAATACAGCTGTTCTGTGAAGTCCTTAGAGGTTTGTTAGAGAACCTTAGTGAACAAACATCATGAAGGCCAAGGCACACACCAGATAGGTTAGGAACAAAGTTATGGAGAAGTTTAAAGCAGGGTTAGGTTATAAAAAAAATATACCAAGCTTTGAACATCTCACGGAGCACTGCTCAATCCATCATTCAAAAAATGGAAAGAGTATGGCACAACTGCAAACCTACCAAGACATGGCCGTCCACTGACTGTCCTAAACTGACAGATCAGGCAAGGAGAGCATAAATCAGAGAAGCAGCCAAGAGGCCCATGGTAACGCTGGAGGAGCTGCAGAGATCCACAGCTTAGGTGGGAGAATCTGTCCACAGGACAACTATTAGTCGTGTACTCCACAAATCTGGCCTTTATAGAAAAGAGTGGCAAGAAGAAAGCCATTGTTGAAAGAAAGACATAAGGATTCCTGTTTAAAGTTTGTGAGAAGCCACGTGGGGACACCGCAAACAAGTGGAAGAAGGTGCTCTGGTCAGATGAGACCAAAATTAAACTAAACAAACTTAAACTAAAAGCAAAACGCTATGTGTGGTGGAAAACTAACACTGAACATCATCACCGTGAAACATGGTGGTGGTAGCATCATGTTGTGGGGATGTTTTTCTTCAGCAGGGACAGGGAAGCTGGTCAGAGTTGATGGGAAGATGGATGGAGCCAAATACAGGGCAATCTTAGAAGAAAACCTGTTAAAGTCTGCAGAAGACTTGAGACTGGGGCGGAGGTTCACCTTCCAGCAAGATAATGACCCCAAACATACAGCCAGAGCTACAATGGAATGGTTTAGATCAAAGCATATTCATGTGTTGAATGGCCCAGGCCAGTCCAGACCTAAATCCAAATGGAAAATCTGTGGCAAGACTTGAAAATTGCTGTTCACAGACGCTCTCCATCCAATCTGACAGTGCTTGAGCTATTTTGCAAAGAAGAATAGGCAAAAATATCACTCTCTAGATGTTCAAAGCTGGTAGACATCCCCAAAAAGACTTGCAGCTGTAATTGCAGCGTAATGTGCCATGCCGCTGGCCGCCTGGATTGGCACCCCCCAAAAGAAAAACCCACCAGCTGCAACTGAATATGAAATGTCACAAATAAGCAGTATATGAGAATTTGTGTTCCTTCAGTTTGTATTCCACAATCAAAGAAAACAATGGTTTACTGCAGTGTTTACCATCACCACCAAGCACTCACACTAAGGTGCCCGTTTATGAAGGAGTGATCAGCAGTGATCCCGAGGATCGCCGCTGATCACAGTCCATAAACGGTTTATGAAACGGAGATAATCGGGGGAGAAGTGTTTGAACATGTTCTCCCGCCGATGATCTCCACACATGGAGAATCCTCATTGACTGACACAGTAAAGGCCAGTTTATGAAGCTGCGATCTCAGCGCTTCACTGGTGATCCGAGTCAGAATTCACACTCCCCAATTCACCATCTCAGAGGTGGAAAGAGGAACATTTTTAACTTCCTTATACCTCGTTCAGACCCCCCCAACACTGTAACCATGTCCCCGTCATATATATATATATATATATATATATATATATATATATATATATATATATATATATATATATATATATATATATATTATATATATATATATCCTCTGTGAATGACGGAGAATGAAGCAGTGAATAGATTTCATTGCTTCATAAATGGACACCTATGAAATAAACCAGGACTGAAGCTGGAATGCAGGCCGCACTGTAAATACAGCCATACAAAATATAATTTTTGCTGCCAGTTGTGTGCCCTTTCTTCTTGTGTAATACAATGTGTGTCATTTTGATAAGCTAGCACCGTGAACTGGATGACAAATCCTTACAGGAGAATCAGTGTCTGTGAAATAAGTTTCTAGGTAGCGCGTACGAGATGGAATCTGAAGGTGACTAGTTTTCGGCACACAGTGAATGTCACTGGCTTGACAGTTCAAAAAGCCAATGATAAATTGGGTTATCAGTGTGAAGTAATCGGGATGGGGGGATTCTATTGCTGGAAAATGGATTACCATTCAAAACCTGTTTCCTTCTGTAGAAGAAAACGTACCAAAATGCAGTAGAAATGTTACACTTCTAGCTTCCTTCTCAACAATTACAAATCAGAAGCCAGTCGTATTGCAGAGGACACATGCGAGTATGGCTTTACCCTGCAGGAGAGGAGGAAGAGACGGAATACTACTTGTCCACCCCACTGTTTCAGGGAAGATGGTCCCCTGCAACCCAATTTTCTCTTCTGCATAACTAATCCAACTAATCTATGCCACTAATTTAGCATGGGTCCACTGACCATAACATGGGTCCACTGACCATAACATGACATAACACTATAACATGGGTCCACTGACCATAACATGACATAACACTATAACATGGGTCCACTGACCATAACATGGGTCCACTGACCATAACATGACATAACACTATAACTTGGTCCACTGACCATAACATGGCATAACACTATAACATGGGTCCACTGACCATAACATGGCATAACACTATAACATGAGTACACTAACCATAACATACACTATACCATGTCTCCACTAAGTATAATTTCCAGGTGACAAGAATAGAGATGTAATAGAGATATGTGAGGTCATAGAGGAGGTTCGTGCACAAGGCTACTTTTTATAAATGACAGATTAGTGGTAATGATTATGGTCAGGGTGAGCACGATTGTCTTTTCACTTGGGGAGATCAAACAAACTACATTTTGAATGAGGCTACTTTTATAAAATGTCAGTTCAGTTGTACCAATTACATTAAAGGTGAGCACAATGTTTTTTTTAACCTGCAGCTTAATTCTAATGCAAAGAATGCATTAAAGTGGAACTTTAGTCAAAAAATGAAGTCCTGCTAGATCACTTCAGACTGGGTATGTAAAAAACATTAAAGGGGTTGTAAAGGTTAATTTTTTATTTTTTTTAAATAACAAACATGTCATACCTCCACTGTGCAGCTCGTTTTGCACAGAGTGGCCCCGATCCTCCCGTTCTGGGGCCCTCTTGGCTCCTCCCCGCAATAGCTAACACGCTGGGGACGAGCCGAGCAGGTAAACGGTCCTAGGTAAAAAAACGGGGGGGGGGGGGGGGGGGGGGTTGTTGGTGCTAGGTTTCCCGTCATTACCAGGTGTTTTTTCACCTTAATGCATAGGATGCAGAAAGGTGTAAAACATGTACCTTGTAAACGCCAGTAGCTTTGTAGTGAGTTTTTTCAACGTTTAACATTTTCTAATAGCGTTTTTCCGCGTTAGCAGGTTTTTTTTTTTTATATTTTTTCAATTGATCAAAAACTTTAAAAAACGCTGGTGAGACGCGATTCAGTGTTTTTTGATGTCAGAGCGTTTTTACAGCTGAAAAACTCCTCTCAGAACCCACTAGTTAAGGGTTTTTTTTATTTTTATTTTTTTAAGCCAAAAAACGCTGATAACAGTCTATGTGTGCATGGACACATAGGATAACATGATGGGGAGCGATATGATATGACTGTATATAATGATATTGACAGCTGTAAAAACGTCCGGTGTGCATGAGGCCTAAAAATAAATGTCTATACTGTTTAAATCCAGTACTACATTGTCTCACCCTGTTCTGCACATGCTCAGTTGCTCTCTATTTTTAGGCACTGCTGTGTTTGTAGAGGCCGATCAGCTGAACTCGCACAATTTCAATCCCGCAGCAGTGTGAACCAGGCCTGGCTTAAGGGGAAACCAGCTTAGATCCTATGATTATCCAAGTACAGGATAAGCTTTAGAGAGCGATACCTTTTACAAGACCAAATATCACAGCTTGATATAGCAAATGTATGAAAAGTGTCTCCAACTCTATGGTACTTTACCACATGATTCTCAATAACACTAGCAAGAATATATATTAGATATGCCCAATACACATTTAATATGCTATGCATGGTCTTCAATATAATAGTTATGTAAAACAGATTGTACATTGTGTATTGTTCCTATAGCAGGAACTACCACTCCCACTGCTTACACAGCTGCTTATTCTAGGAATGGCAGCCAGATGAAATACACCACCGCTTAGCCAGATACTATTCTATAAACAGGATTTCACGGTATGCCAGAGCAAGGATTTAGGTCCAGGCTCTACCCCTAAGCACATTTCTGGAAACCAGGGAACACCAATTGACAGTGAAGAGAAACACTTCAAAAGGGACAACTGCCTCCATCAAGCAAGAAAACAACATTAGACAGCTTGGGAGTCAGGCCAATACAGATGTGTCATCCCTTTAAACTACAAATGTCAGGGCAGAGCCTAGATTAGACTGCGCTGCACCCCCATTGTAATTGGAAATAATGCAGTGTGCTCTGCTCACACTCACTGTGCCTGCTAACACTTTATTAGCTACTTTCATGTTAGTTTAATGGCTTTTCATTATAGGCACAACAAAAAGCTTGAAGACTCGCCGCAGGCTTATTTACCAATATCAATTCAATATAAAAACATATAAAAAATTGCACACTCCTGACCCCTGCATTCCGTGCGTGGCACACTCCTGACCCCTGCATTCCGTGCGTGGCACACTCCTGACCCCTGCATTCCGTGCGTGGCACACTCCTGACCCCTGCATTCCGTGCGTGGCACACTCCTGACCCCTGCATTCCGTGCGTGGCACACTCCTGACCCCTGCATTCCGTGCGTGGCACACTCCTGACCCCTGCATTCCGTGCGTGGCACACTCCTGACCCCTGCATTCCGTGCGTGGCACACTCCTGACCCCTGCATTCCGTGCGTGGCACACTCCTGACCCCTGCATTCCGTGCGTGGCACACTCCTGACCCCTGCATTCCGTGCGTGGCACACTCCTGACCCCTGCATTCCGTGCGTGGCACACTCCTGACCCCTGCATTCCGTGCGTTGCACACTCCTGACCCCTGCATTCCGTGCGTTGCACACTCCTGACCCCTGCATTCCGTGCGTTGCACACTCCTGACCCCTGCATTCCGTGCGTTGCACACTCCTGACCCCTGCATTCCGTGCGTTGCACACTCCTGACCCCTGCATTCCGTGCGTTGAGTCAATACGTTGTCCCAATTTTTTGTGGTAAAATTAAGTGCCTCGGATTATATTCGGGTCGGCTTATACTCAAGTATATACGGTACTTTTGGTGGCATTGCTAGATTACTGCTAAAGATAAAAAAGATATCACCAGGCATTTAAAGCCTCTTTTTCTAATGCACAGACATATTTCATTTTGAAGAAAGACCCTACCCACGGATGATGCAATTTTAAAGAAGCGCAAGTAAATTATTTATAGGCTTGCAATTCTGAAAGCTGACTGAACAAACTAATATAATGATCCTTCCATTGTTCTGTCTGCTGTACAGACTAATTCAGGCATAAGCCTCCATAAGTGCATCTACTGGCACCTGTATGCTTTAAAATATATTTGGACGGACATTTGAAACCACAGTATCAAATAAAAAATTAGGTTGATACCTGTACGGGTTATAAAATGACAAATCGCTTGTATGAAGGGGTAAATTGTGGGACCTGCTTTTCTTCCATTTAACACCTGCATTCACAACAAGTAACAAAGTAAGATTAATAGCTATTGCTATTGGATAGTTTGGAAATGGGTAGTGCTAAAGGGGGTTACAGTTCAGTGAGTAAAAGTAGTATTTGATCCCCAAGCAAAACATGACTTAGTACTTGGTGGAGAAACCCTTGTTGGCAATCACAGAGGTGAGACGTTTCTTGTAGTTGGTGACCAGGTTTGCACACATCTCAGGAGGGATTTTGGTCCACTCTTTACAGATCTTCTCTAAAGCCTTAAGATTTCTTGGATGTCGCTAGGCAACTCGAAGTCTCAGCTCCCTCCATATATTTTCTATATAATTAAGGTCTGGAAACTGGCTACTCCATGACCTTAATGTGCTTCTTCTTGATCCACTCACTTGTTGCCTTGGCGGTAATGTTTGGGTCATTGTCATGCTAACAGACCCATCCATGACCCATCTTCAGTGTTCTGGCTAAGGGAAGACGGTTCTCATCTAAGATTTTACAATACATGGCCCCATCCATTGGCCCCTCAATGCGGCAAAGTCTATCTGTACGTACCTTTAACAGAGAAACAGCCCCAACGCATTATGTGTCCACCTCCATGCTTGACTGTAGGGATGGTGTTCTTAAGGTCATAGTCAGCATTTTTCTTCCTGCAAACACAGTGAGTCCCCCTCTTCAAGAAGGCACATGTACAATTATACCAACAACTATCTAAATGATTCAGTCAGAGAAGGAGTGGGAGAAAGTGCTGTGGTCAGATGAGACCAAAATTGAGCTCTTTGGCATTAACTTGACTCGCCGTGTTTGGAGGAATATAATTGCTGACTATAACCCCAAGAACACCATCCCTACAGTCCAGCATAGCAGTGGAAACCTGATGCTTTGGGGCTGTTTCTCTGCTAAAAGGTAGGTATGTGACATTGCTGCATTGAGGAGCCAATGGACGGGCCATGTATTGTAAAATCTTGGATGAGAACCTTCTTTCCTCAGCCAGAACACCAAAGATGGGTCATGAATGGGTCTTCCAGCATTACAATGACTCAAAACATACCACCAAGGCAACAAAGTAATGGCTCAAGAAGAAGAGCATTAAGGTCATGGAGTGGCCTAGTCAGTCTCCAGATCCTAATCATATAGAACAATTATGGAGGGAGCTGAATCTTCCAGCCAAGAAACTTTAAGGATTTAGAGAAGATCTGTAAAGAAGAGTGGACCAAAATCCCTCCTTAGATGTGTGCAAACCTGGCCACCAACTAACTGAAACATCTTAACTCTGTGCTTGCTAACAAGGGTTTCTCCATCAAGTACCAAGTCATGTTTTGCTTGGGGATCAAATACTTATTTTACTCACTGAACTGCAACTTAATTTATAGAATTTGTTTTATGTGTTTTTGGTTGATATTCTGTCTCTATCATTTAAAATACATTTATGGTGAAAAAGATAGACCCCTCATTTATTTGTAAGTGTGCAAACTAACAAAATCTGCAGGGGGTCAAATCATTATTTTCCTCACTGTATGCAACACCCAATTTGCATCCTTATTGTGGGAAATGACTTCCAAAGTATTGAAGCCAGAGGATTGTACTGCCAGCCAGGGAACTAGTATTTGCAGAAGGAGATGCTGGCAATGGCAGCTTCCGGATTTATTTTGGCACAGGTTTCCTTTTAACTTCACAGAGGTACTGAGTGGTGCACATCTGGAGAGCCCAGGAAGAATTTTAGATCAATGATTCTGGCCAGTGCTATGAGAAGCCATGCCGGAAAGTGTACCGAGTTGGTTGGTCCAGGACATTCTTTCTGACCTGGCAGTAATTTATATCTAGATGGAGCCTTGTAAGCGGAGTCAGCCATTGGCTTCTCATATCTCTTGGGTACTTTGACAACATCTCCCCACCATAGTTCTGGCTCTATTCCAATCCAGCTTGATACTCTTCATGTCCCCACTCCACCTGTTTGACGTCTCCAGAATATATTATGACTCCAACAACAAGAGCATGACCCTCTAGTAATTTCTGTGTGCTAGCTAGGAAACCGCAATTTTATAAAAATATAATAAATTGTTCAACGATTTACGGTGTCCACAAATCAATCATATCACCCCTTTTTCTCAAAGTAGCTTACAGTCCAACTAGTTTAGCCGAAGGCTAAATCTGCTTACTATATATGACACTAGTCAGAATACCCAAACAGTGTCTGCATCTGTTTGGATACAGGTGCCGTACAGCTGGGAATTTCAGGCCTGAATGGAAAAACTGAAATTTTAAGAGTCGGTGCCGAAATGAAAAAAAAAAAAAAAAAGAATCCAAAGATTACTTCTAACAAAAAAAAAAAAAAAAAAAAAGCATTGAATATGAATGGTAGGGTGCAAAGGGCATGAGTTCTACTTCTTGCTCCTCATTCGGTTTTCAAGTAATGGAAACATCCGTATAAGCTTGATGATTCCACATCAAACAGATACCCATCTGGGAATAGTTACATTTTCTCTCTACTTGCAAGCAAATGGTTTTACGAAAACATGAAATCATAAAAACTGAATGTAGAAACATACAAAAAGCTTGAACATGAATATTTGTCAGAACAATAGTAAACTTGGGAAGTTTAGCTTGGAAAGTAATGCAATTCTAGTCCTCTTGTAGTACACCGCCACATAGATGTTCTGGGCAACAGAATAATGCTGGCACCATAGAGGTACTACCTATAATAAAATAAACCTAAGAAGCCAAAACATTCCCAATAGAAGATACTTGCTGCCTACCACAGTTCTTCACAGACATTAATCACACTCAAGCCTATCCTAGAAGACAGAATATGATTGGTGACACCGACAAGCTAGAGTTGATTTATTGGCTGAAAATCAAGTCATGGGCACCCCCCCCCCCTCTTGGCACCACCTGGCTCGGCAAAAGTTCAAAGGTAGAAAATGGTCAGCCAAACAACGTCTGCATCCAATCCAAAGTAGCTCCGGAAGGTTTTAACCCCATTTTTTGCCATTTAGCACAGCGCTACTGTAACTGGTAATTGCACGGTCCCGCAATGCTGTACCCAAACAAAATGTATATCATTTTTATGATGGAGCTTTCTTTTGGTGGGATTTGATAACCACTGTTTTTTTATTTTTTGAAATATAAATAATAAAATATATATATTTTCTACTTTCTGCTATAAAACATATCCAATTAAAAAAAGTAAAACTAAATCTAATTTCTTCATAAAGTTTTGGCCCAAATGTATTCTGCTACATGCCTTTGAATGTTTTAGCATCTACATACTATGGTATACATATATTGGAAGTTTTCTTTTATACTAGTAATGGCGGAGATCGGCGACTTATAATGGGACAGCGGTAGTGTGGCAGACAATCTGACGTTAACTGATGCTGGGAGTATCTAACTAACTGCCACTGACATCACCAGTGACACTAATACAGCGAACAGTGCTACTAACATATAGCAGTGATAGCGAACCTTGGCACCCCAGATGTTTTGGAACTACATTTCCCATGATGCTCATGCACTCTGCAGTGTATTTGAGCGTCATGGAAAATGTAGTTCCAAAACCAATCGGGGGGGGGGGGGGGGGGGGGGGCAAGGTTCGCCATCACTGCTATATAGTATCACTACTAATGTCACTGGTTGGGAAGGGGATAGATGTGTGCCCAAAAAATGTGTAATGTGTGTATTATGTACTGCTTTTACATATTTTCTGTTGTGCATTAATTAGAAACGGAGAGCTCTTTCCCTCTGTACAACACTAAACCGAGCTCTGGACTGTGATTGGACATGGCCGATCAGCAGGTTCTGGCCATGAATCATTGGCGGAACTTTTTGAAAGAGTGTGTGTGTGTGTGTGTGTGTGTGTGTGTGTGTGTGTGTGTGTGTGTCCTAAACCTGGAAGCAGGCAGTGATGTACATATAGGTCACTTTGCCTGCACGGGCTGCCCGTCCACAGTACATTGCGGGCGGTGTGCAAGTGGGTAGGCACTCTGACAGCCGTGGGTGCCAGCTGTCAGAATACAATAGCCAGCACTGCAGATTCATCCACTGTTAAGCGTGGATTGAGGAATCTGTTAGATTTCTTTTGTGTGGCCAGCTTCAGAACACATAAGCTACAGGAAATAGATTCATACATCCTACATGTGAGGAGCTGAGTGAAATCTTGCTGCAGAGTTATTACATAAAACTCAGAATAGAGCGACTGTTTTTTTTTTTTTTTTTTTTAAATAAAGGTCCAGCTCTTTACTGGACCATTCTAAACAGGCAAAGCCTCTGCCACTTTCACATAGAGCATAGCCTGTCCACCCCCTGCTAAATCACACATTCCCACTGGTTAGTGAGTAATGAGCCAACACATTGTGTGTGTGAGTGGAGCTTTGCCTGGTCAGAATGCTCCAACATTCAGGCATAGCAGATGCAATGATAGGAGCACATTTTTCATAATATATATTTTTTTCAATAAGTAACTAAAGTCACTTAAAACCTTTTCTGCCTTTTGCATAGCTGCAGCATTGCTGGATTGTACTAGTAGTTTGACGGACTGCTTTCACGTTTTTACTACAATTGTTCTAGAACACCCTTCTATAGTATTTTAACAAAAACAGTGTGCAATTTAGGCATCTAGTGTCATGTGAAAATGAGTTTATGTGTTTTGCTGCTTTAGAAAACAGAGGACAGTGCTGCAGGGTAATTGTGCGATGTTGCAAGCCAGATCAGTAGGGTTCCCACACTCCCCAGTACGGCTCCGGCACCTGCCCAACTCGGAGAAATGCTGGAGGCACACATCCAGCTGGCTTGGTGTACAAGTGGAATTCCATGCAGCTTCCAGCAGCCTAATGACACTCCCACAGCAGTGCCTCATTGCAGTGACAAGCACCATGGACAGCCGTCATCCACACTGACACAAACACATTATGTGACATCTTCACAAATTGCCTTCATCTATAAAAAGGATGAGGGGAAATAATTATGTAAAACTACAAATACAGTAAAAGCCTTCCAGATTAAAAAGCTGCGCGCAAAGCCGCAGTCTGAAGGGCCTTAGCACAGTAATCAGTCTGCCTTAAAGTGAACGCACACTATTTAATTTACATTGTCCCTTCCATCTCTGTATATTGATGGCACTGCAATTATTAACAAAAAACATCTAAGTACATTTTCCCTAACCGACATACAGCTGTCACATGACCCAGATCATTCCCAGCCTGTCTGCAGGGAAACATAAGCAGGAGGAGCTGCTAGTCATGTTAAAAAAAAAAAAAAAAAAAAAGAAAGAAAAAGCCTTCAGAATACAGAGTAAAAATAATGGACGCATTTCTGCCAGTCAGAGGCTCTGTCACACCCCTCCAGCCTATGTCTTAGAATAAGAGGGAGCCGAAGCCTCCATCAATCTACACTCACCAGCCACTTTATTAGGTGCACCTGTTCTATTGCTTGGTAACACAAATTGCTAATCACCCAATCACACGGCAGCAACTCAATGCATTTAGGCATCTGGACGTGGTGAAGACGACTTGCTGAAGTTCAAACCGAGCATCAGAATAGGGAAGAAAGAGAATTTAAGTGACTTTGAACGTGGCATGGTTGTTGGTGCCAAAAACGGGCTGGTTTGCGTATTTCAAAAACTGCTGATCTACTGAGATTTTCACGAAAAACCATTGCTAGGGTTTACAGAGAATGATCCGAAAAAGAGAAAATATCCAGTTGTGTGGACGAAAATGCCTGGTTGATGTCAGAGGTCAGAGCAGATTGGGCAGACTGGTTTGAGATGATAGAAAGGCAACAGTAACTGAAATAACCACTAATTACAACCAAGGTATGCAGAATACCATCTTTAAATGCATCGAACCTACAGCAGCACAAGACCCCACCGGGTGCCACTCCTGTCAGCTAAGAACAGGAAACTGAGGCTACAATTTGCACAGGATCACCAAAATTGGACAATAGAAGATTGGAAAACCGTTGTCTGGTCTGATGAGTCTCAATTTCAGCTGTGATATTCAGATGGTAGGGTCAGAATTTGGCGTAAATAACATGAAAGCATGGGTCCATCCTGTCTTGTATCAACCATTCAGGCTGGTGGTGGTGTAATGGTGTGGGGGATATTTTCTTGGCACACTTTGGGCCCCTTAGTACCAATTGAGCATCATTTAAATGTCACACCTACCTGAGTATTTTTGTGGACCATGGCCATCCCTATATGACTACGGTGTACCCATCTTCTGATGGCTCCTTCCAGGAGGATAATGCACCATGTCACAAAGCTCAGATCCTCTCACCACTGGTTTCTTGAACATGACAAAGAGGTCACTGTATTCCAATGGCCTCCACACTCACCAGATCTCAATCCAATAGAGCACCTTTGGAATGTGGTGGATTGGGAGAATCCCATCATGGATGTGCAGCTGAAAAATCTGCAGAAAATGCGTGATGCTATCATGTCAACGTGGACCAAAATCTGAGGAATGTTTCCAATACCTTGTTAAATCGATGCCAAGAAGAATTAAGGCAGTTCTGAAGGCAAAAGGGAGTCCAACCCGGTACTAGCAAAATGGTGCAGGACCCTTTTTTTTGTCCAAACTGGAATCAGATTGCATGGGTGTTCAGACCCATTCAATCCGATTCCATCCAATTTAACAGTTTGCACTGTTTTGCAAACCAATTTGGGGTAATCAACTTTATAGTGACACCCGCAGGTGTTCGCAGAGAGCAGTGTGAACGGCCTGTGAGTCAGATGCGATGTGGGTACCCACATAGGAATCGATGTAGCTCCCGCATCGCACCAGTGTGAACTGAGCCTAAAAAGAACACAAAAAAAAAAAAAATGCACGTCACTTTCCCTACTCTCCACCTCATTCACCCAATCAAAGAACGCCCTGTAAAAAAAACTACAAGGTGTTCTGTGAATGGCAGCGGTGCACTGTAGTGATGCCAACTACTGCAGCGATGGTCAGCTTCCATAGCAGCCCATCAGGTATGAAACATACATACATACATCAGTCCAAACTCGACCAATGTAATGCTGGCCATACACTATAAGAAAATCGTCCGGAATTCGGTCATTTGGACAGTTCGTTCTTTTTTCAGCCAGTTAATAGGCACAAAATCAGTAATCGTTGGGATGTTTTTGAGCCGAAAAAATAAAAAAAAAGAAGTTTGGAAATTTTCTGCCGAACGAACAATAAATTGAAAGGTTAATGTGTTTGTTTGACTAGGTATATGTTAAAAAAAAAAATGGATTCATTTATGTCCACTGACAATTTATCGGTCATTACATGGCTCTCACGGCCGAATGTTCATCTTTCGAAAATGGGTTCTGCTGATTTTTCGTGTAGTATATGGCCAGCATAAGTATGCTAACATAGCTGGAGGTCAGCTTTATGTGCAATTGATTTTTCAATGGTACCACAGCCATTTTTCTTCACATGACAGATCAGCTTTTACCAGATATTCCAGCCAATAAATGAATGGCGTCAGTGCCAGGAAACATTGCAACTGTGTAGAATTTGAAAACTGCCTTAATCAGATTCCACTGCAGCCTTATGCAGCTACTTAAGGGATCACTGGGAGTTGTAGAACATACTCCGTTCCCTGCGCCAACATTCAGATAATACCTTTCAATAGAGGTCTGAATCGAAATCTTTCAAAACATGACAGATAAGGAAGTCTGCACTGGTGTGTGGGAATCCCCCTTGCATCACAAGCAGAGCTCTCAGGATTGCTAGATTATACATACTAGTAAAGGCTTGCCCGTTTCTGAATGAAAAGGTTCAGGGATGCAACAATGCTAGAAACGTATAAATGGCGCAACAATTTTTTTTTGGGGGGTTGAACTGTGTGCTGGTAAATACTGTGGATGGTTTTAATGGAGAATAAGTACACAAGAAACTGTGGAGGATGTGACAGTGGGCAGTACATGCAGGAGAGAAGAGTATGATGGGGGCAGTATGTACAGGAGAAGAGTGCGGAGGGTATGACAGTAGGTCATACATGCAGGAGAGGGAAGGAGGGAGTATGATGGGGGCAGTATGTGCTGGAGAAAATAAGAGAAGTATGATGGGGGCAGTATGTGCAGGAGAAGAGAAGTATGATAGGGGCAGTATGGGCAGGCAAAGAGTATGACAGTGGGCAGCACAAGCAGAAGAGGAGTATGTGGGGAACAGTATGTGCAGGAGACGAGTGTAGAGGGTATGACAGTGGGGAGTACATGCAGGAGGGGAAAGGAGGGAGTATGATAGGGGGCAGTATGTGCTGGAGAAAATAAGAGAAGTATGATGGGGGCAGTATGTGCAGGCGAAGAGTGCAGAGAATATGACAGTGGGCAGCACAAGCATGAGAGGAGTATGTGGGGGCAGTTTGTGCAGGAGGAGAGTGGGGAGGGTATGACAGTGGGCAGTACACATGCAGGAGAGGATAAGAATTATGATGGGGGCAGTACGGGCAGGAGAAGACTGTGGAGCGTATAAGATTGGGCAGCATGTGCTGTAGTGGATAAGAGGAGTATGATGGGGCAGTATGTGCAGGAGAAGTGTGTACAGGGTATGACAGTGGGCAGTATGTGCAGGAGAGGAGAGGGGTGTATGAGAATAGGCAAGAGAGAATTGGGGAAGGTGTGAGAAGGTATGACAACTTGCAGAACAATTAACCCTTTAATTCACAAATGGTGGTTTCCATGTTTGGCAAAAAATCATCACAATACATTACTATAGCCATACAGGTGTATGGGGGGTGGGTGGGAATGATCTCCCCTAAATACATTTTGCACCCATTTAAAAAACAAAGCAAAAAGGTCAATTATAAAGCCAAGCTCTTCGCACAGATGGTTTAACAAAAAGACAAATAGAGGTCAATGGTTATTATCCAGGAAATGGGCCTACTGAAACGGGTTTTACTAGAGGAGGCAGGAAGCCGTACCGTGGACACAGGATAAATTAAGGACACGGATGGTGATTGAAGAGGGGACACTAAAACTAATACATGGATCGAAATTTGGCCAGTTCAGCAGGGACTGGCCAAAATTCAATCTATCTATGGGCAGGCTGATTGTACCAAAGTTGATCCATTGAGTGATTTTCTTTCCTTCAACCTGCTTAAATCAGGGTCAATAGAAGTCCAAAACAGTGGAAGTGGTGTTATGGGGTTTTGTGCGGTAGTGCTTGGTTGGCAGGGCTCAAATTTCTATTGGATGAGGGACAGTGGAGGGGAGAATATTTGGCATGGTGCACCGATATAATGTATATCCCATAAGTGCTGAAGACTTGATGCTAAGCACATGTGCTCAACCTCCACACGGTGAAGTTGATTTGCCAATACTGGAGAGTGAAAAATCTGGTGCAACTCTGCATAGAAACCAATCAGCTTCCAGATTTTATTGTCAAAGATTAATTGAACAGGCTGAAGTTAGATGCCGATTGGCTACCATGCACAGCTGCACTAGATTTTTCACTCTCCAGTTTTAGTAAATAACCCCTGTGTGTCTGGGTTCAATGTGCAATGTCTTTGGGGAGGGTATGCAAAGTTTTCAATATGCAATGTTTGTGAAGAAAACTAATCTGTGTTGGTGGCATCTCACTGCTGAATACACACTAAAGCTGGGTACACACCAGCGAGTTGAATGAAAAAAAAAAAAAAAAAAATGAAAAAAAACCTCACAGATCCTTGCATTCACACAGGCAAGGTGGATGCCGGTATCCACCCCTCTGTTTTCTGACAACAAAACTCACAATACAACGATCAGCACTGCAACCATTGGCTGCAAGCGCTGATTGTAGGCTGGTTTTCCAGCAGGACCATTAAACAGAAGCTGGTTGTTAGACCAACTTTTGCTGAACAGAAGGAGAACACAAACATTGAAATTCGTCCAATTCCTGCTGAACCAGCTGAATTTTCACCCCCCTCAGACCCCTAATACTTATCTGCAATGTCCACGAATGCTACATGAATCATCTGCAAGCATGCATGAGTGCGTGCTTAGCTGAGAAACCCCCTCCTCCTCCTCCTCCTCCCCTCCTGCAGACTCCTGGGATGTATGACATCATTTGCCCAGGCAAGAAACCAGGAAGTAACTAAAGAAGAGTAAAAAAATTAAATTTAACAAGTGAATATGATATACTTTCCTATCTATTTACGCGTGCTATCAGGAGTATTAAAATAATCAATGTTAATTGGGAGAGTAAAGTTCCAGTAAGTTGACTGATCCATTACAGCTTTTCCAGAATAAAAAACAGATATATTAGGCAGGTTAGTCTGTGCTCCCTGCATGCTCCTCAGGGCTTGACTAAAGCATATATTTTAAAGTCTTCTCACTGGGTCTGTGTGAGAGATGACAAGAATAATGGCTAAAAAAGTAGCTCCCCCTTACATTTTTCCCTGGGGCTCTTCCTTAAGCTTAAAAAAAAAAAGGAAAAAAAAACAGCTGTCTAAATATTCGTTCATATGGTCGATATGAAAAAACGGTTCTGAGCTTTGTATATGGAAATGATGCACAATGTGTACATGAGCCTCAGGAAGTAAAAGGTTTTCATCAAAGGACAGTACTTGCCGAGTTGGTCAATTAAAGTGCATTTAAAGCCTAAACTTTTTTTTTTTTTTTAACGTAAAGTCTTTTTTCTATCTATCTGTCTCCTATTCAAAATATTTCTTTTCACTTCCTGTAGACCCAATTGGAAGTGAGAAGAAATCTCTCCTGAGCAAGTTAAATGCCCTCAAAGGCTCTGTTCACACCAGTGCGTTTTTTCATGCTTCTTGCAAAAACGCAGGACATTCTTTCTAACATGGGCTCCTATGAAACATGTTCACACCAATGCATTTTTGTGCCTCTGCGTTTTTGGAAAGGGTCAGGGACTTTTTTTAAAAACACAAAACAGTGCTTTTTGGTTCAGCAGACTTCAATGGAGAAGCTGCAGAAAAAGCATGTAGTGCGTTTTTACCACGATTTTGACGTGATTTGTGCTTTTTATTCTGTCCAACAACAAATTTGCTAAAAAAAAAAAGCATAAAAATGCAAAACGCAAATCGTAGCAAAAAAGCACAGCAGAAACGCTCAAAAGCAAACTCCATAGGTGTGAATGGAGCCTTAGACAGTTACCAAAACAAGGATAGAGTGGAAACCTTGGAAAGGGGACATTTGTGCTTGTGATAACTCAGAATTTTGGATTTACCCCTCATTTCCAGTTCTAGACACAGTGGCACTAGGATACAAAGAGGGTGTGTCTCCCTAAACAGGTGAAACTGCAATAAAACCCTGACAGTGTCATTAAAGCAGAGTTCTACCCAAAAGTGGAACTTCCGCTTATCTGATTCCCCCTCCGGTGCCACATTTGGCACCTTTCAGGGGGAGGGACCTGTTTTTTTTACGGCTACCCTGTCCCCACTTCCAGGAGACCATGCCGCGGCAAAGTCAGTCAGCAGCTCGGCCCCCCTCCTCCTCCTGCTGGGTCAGTATGAGAGGGCAGCGGACTTCGCACATGCGCAGTAGGGACCCAGCCGTGAAGCCGAAAGGCTATGTTGCCGAACAGCCATCCGCCTGCTCCGCTTACTGTGGCCTGCAAGCGGTTTCCAAGTCGCTTAAGTGGCCCTTGCTCGTCACAAGGTTGGGCACCCCTGACATACAGAAATAGAAGGGACAATGTAAATTAAACTGTGTGTGATATCACTTTGATAGCACAGCCCCATAGAGGGGGGGGAAACAAAATGTACTCTTCATTTTCTGCTCTACAGTGTTACTATGAACTGCTCTGTTGTATCAGTACAGCAAGAATGAGATAGGAATCCATTTCTCCACCAAGATCATATTTGCTGAACCATGATCGACAGCCAGGACTTCAGAAAAAAAAACTGCATTCTTCAGACACTTGGAAAGAAACTTTATTTTCCAGCTACAGCTCAGGAACAATATAATCCCGCTCAGGTGGACACATGACCTCTCAAACAAAATAAATCAGTTTTTTCAGGCTCTGATATTTCCGTCTGAAAGCATATTTATGTTAATATTCTCTCGTCGCACTTGTGACCTGCCCCCGGATGCTCCCTCATCATCATTGTACTCTTGTCCATACATGTACACATTTCACAACTCAAATCATCAGTTTAAGTTCACTAAACTGCATATAAATCTTCTGCTACCATGGAACCTCTCATATGAGCTGGGGTACTTATACCTACACCTACAGTCAAGCATGGTGGTAGGAGTGTCATGGTCTGCCGGCACTGGGGAGTTACAGTTCTTTGAGGGAACCATGAATGCCAACATGTACTTTGACATACTGAAGCAGAACATAATCCCCTCCGTTCAGAGACTGGGCTGCAGGGCAGTATTCCAACATAACGACCCCAAACAAACAGACCTTCAAGATGACCACTGCCTTGCTAAAGAAGCTGAGGGTAAAGGTGATGGACTGGCCAAGCATGTCTCCAGACCTAAACCCTATTGAGCATCTGTGGGGCATCCTCAAAATGGAAGGTGGAAGAGCGCAAGGTCTCTAACATCCACCAGCTCGGTGATGTCGTCATGGAGGAGTGGAAGAGGACTCCAGTGGCAACCTGTGAAGCTCTGGTGAACTCCATGCCCAAGAGGGTTAAGGCAGTGCTGAAAAATTAAGGTGGCCACACAACATATTGACAATTGGGCCAAATTTGGACATTTTCACTTTGGGGTGTACTCACTTTTGTTGCCAGCGGTTTAGACATTAATGGCTGTATATTGAGTTATTTTGAGGGGACAGCAAATATTCACTGTAATACAAGCTGTACATTCACTACTTTACATTGTAGCAAAGTGTAATTTCTTCAGTGTTGTCACATGAAAAGAAATAATAAAATGTTTACAAAAATGTGAGGGGTGTACACACTTTTGTGAGATACTGTACATGGATTAACAGCTCAACTGCAATCCAAAGCCCATTACACACGATTAGAAAATCGCACAAAAAATACCGCTTTCAAAATCGATCGTACAATAATCTGAACGTTCTTATACAGCTTTCGAGCGCTGATCACGACAGTTCATTCAAAATTATCAGAAGGGACAAACATGACATTTTTTCTCGTGCGATACCAGAACAATGATTTTTAATAAGCACAGTATTCATTTTGGGGGGGGGGGGGGGGGGACGGAAGACCAAAACCATGCATGCTCAGAAATGAAAGAATACTTTACAATACATCACTTCTGAATTTGTATTCTGTCGTATGAGAATTTTCATTACTTTAGTAACCTCTTAAAGGGGTTGTAAAGGTAAAAAATTTTTTCACCTTAATGCATTCTATTCATTAAGGTGAAAAAACAGCTGACTATACCAGCCCCCCGTTTTACTTACCCGACCCCTTGAAAGTCCCGCGCTTGCCCCGACATCCTCTTTGCCGCTCACCCTGGCCATTGATTGGCTAGAGTGGATGGATTGAAAGCAGCGCAGCCATTGGCTCGCGCTGCTGTGAATCACATCCAATGACGCGGCGCGCCGGGGGGGGGGGGGGGCGGGGCCGAGTGATACAGCGAGGGACTATAGCCGCCGGCTGTATCGCGGGAGCGCGCCCGCAAGTGCTTCTCACCATGCGAGGGAGCTCGCATTTAGGTGAGAAGTACTTGCGGGGGGCAGCCGAGACAGCTGCCGAGGGACCCCAGAAGACCAGGTTCGGGGCCACTCTGTGCAAAACGAGCTGCACAGTGGAGGCAAGTATAACAAGTTTGTTATTTAAAAAAAAAAATAAAAAAAGTTTTTTCCTTTACACCCCTTTAACTTTTAAAATAAGACTAGCATGCAATAAAAGAAAAAAAAAAAAAAAGGACAATCATTCGTGTGATATTCTCATCGTGTGTACGAGCTCTACTGTAAAACTGCGGCATTTTCCAGAACCTGAAAAGCCACAGGTGGCACATGCATCCAGGGATGCCAACCATCAGTAAATTTACTGAGAGTTAGTAAAAAAATCTGTGATTTTTACAACTGTCTGTAAATTTAAGGGGCTAATATTTTGCCACGCTGTATTGACTTTTTAAGTATAAACTAGCCAAATGACTTACGTGTTGTCAGTGTTTCCATATTGTGTGTATACTGTTTACATATCGATTGTCTTTGTTTTTAGTAGGAGTTCTGCCATTATTTATGTTGACAGCAAAAAAATTAAAAAAATTGCCCAGTCAGTAAATTTTCGATGTTTTGTCAGTAAAAAATGCTGTGGGAGGTTGGAAACACTGCATACAGGCTACCATAGAAGCACATGGCTATACATGCTTCTACTTGTGTAAATGCCAATGCTCTTTAACATCAGTATTTACCCAGACAAGTGTATGACGTAATTCCTGAATGTTGAAGTTTTGCCATCTGCAGCTCCCCAGGCATGAGAATGCAAGTTTTATGCTAGAAAACATGTGCATGCATGTACCCTAAAAATGCATACTCAAGTGGAAGAGTGAGCTGCAGGGCTGTTGGAAGAATTTGGAACAAAGTAAAATGTATTCTGTATTAGTAGAATATGGCTGCAGCACATTTTTATCTCTCTTTCACTTCTCTAATGTTTTGTTCATCTGCTGGGAGCAACAGTACCTGAGCTGTGTAAATTCAGTCATAGACGGTACAAAAATCTTGGCCGGTTCGGCAGGGACTATCCCTCGGGGCACTCGTGCGTGCTCCCATGTCCTGCTGCTGCATCCATTGACACAGACAGCAGAATTTGGCCCCGGCTCCCAGCATCATTGGGATTGGATTGGCAGCAGCGGGAGCCAATGGCTGCGCTGCTATCAATCTATCCAATCAGGACCCAAGACACCAGCTGGAGCTCATCCTCGTTGCTGGAAAGACTGGGTTCAGGTAAGTAAAAGGGGGGTCTGCTGCATCAAAGGGAGGTTTTTCACCTTAATGCATAGAATGCATTAAGGTGAAAAACCCTGAGGGTTTACAACCCCTTTAATTGAGACAAGTACACACTATAGAGCACGTGTCAAACACAAGGCCCGCAGGCTGAATCCGGCCCTCAAGGCCATTTCATGTGGCCCTCGCACCCCCTTGTCTCACCAGTCGGCTGCAGAAAGGAACACAGAACTACTCCTATGGATCCTGAACCTCTGTGCAGCCACAGCACCCCCTCATCTCCGCACCCCCTCATCTCAGCCTTCAGCAGACTCCGGCCGCTGACTCTGGTCCTCGTCCAAAACCTGAAACTTTTGCTTCCCACCTCCAGCTTCTTTCCGGCAGCAGCACAAGGTAAGGGGGGGGGGTGCCCCGTGATGTAAGGAAGGGTGGGGGACCCTTGACTTCAGATATTAGTGGGGCGGCTCTGGATATCTACTTTTACAGATGCAATTGGCTTTGAGGTCAACCATAATGCCCATGCGGCCCACAATGAAATTGAGTTTGACACCCCCGCTATAGAGGGATGTGCTTTGTTTATATATTATGTCTGATGTTTACAACCACTTTAAAAGTATGTGGGGGTGAGCGCAGTGTTTGCCCGCACAGGGATGCAGTCAGTCCCATTCACGTCAACTAGGATGTGGGCACAGCCGCTGCTCCCAATTTGATGTCTGTGTAGGTGCATGTCACCGAACGCCGAGATTTATCTCCTAGACCAATGGTTTCTGGTGTAATTGCTGGTACCCACAGGTAGCCTGATCATTTCTAAGGTTGTGGCTACTGGACAAAAGCATCCACAGACTACGAATAATATTTTCTACAGAACACAAGGAATTCCAGCAGATGCAGTGACATGGCACATTCAAAAAACACACCGATTCCAAACTAAAATGACTGCGAGACATTGAAGCTATTCATTTTAGACATTATGGTCACTTTACCAGGATGATGAAGAAAGCCATCTCTTGCAGCAATCAGAATTACAATCACTGTAATTCACGTCTAAATTACATGCAAGTGAAACCGGTTCCTCCCTGGCCAAGGGAAATAGAATCCAGTGTCCTGTGGCCAAGCCGTCGGTGACACATATCATTCAATAGCCCGGCACTACACGGCATCTCATGTTTACAAACAAATAACCGAGCTCAGTTAAAAATATTCCCCGGTTATGGCACAGATGAAGATAATTACAGGTTATGTAGCTGTAACACACTCAGGAATATAAAGCTGTATACCACATGTTCATACAAGATGATCCTCCTGCTGAGCCCACGCGACTGTAACCCAACAACTCACAGCCCTTCCCTTCAGCCACAACCTGCGTACATGGAAGTGGAATCTAGGGCATGTTCTGCAGAACTTTCACTTTGAACTTATTTACAATTGCTCTATTGTAGCTAGAATGTCAAATTGTAACATGAATAAAAAGAAAAAAAAAGCAACATTTTTGCAGCAACAAAAGCAACTTTGCAATATCAATGACAACTAGTGCCAGCACCATAGGAACATCTCTACACAGTACAGAACCTAAAAGCTCAATTTTAGCCAGTAGTAGCCCATCAATTAGGGGCACCGCCCCCTCTATCCACGCCACCCCCTATAGGCGTAAAGAATAGATTCATGCCATAGCATGAATCTATCCACGGCCGCCACGCCACCCCCTATTCATGCATCCAGCCCCCTTCAGGACGCCAGGCGCCTGAATTACAGCGACAGGGCTTTTTTTTTTTTTTTTTTTTTTAAAGCACCTGATAAGAGCCAGAGGCTAATGGGATTCAAAATAGGGTGGGCGGCAGAGCATTGTGCCATGAGCCCACCCAGGTTCACTGTTGAAACAGTGATTCTCAATCCGGCCAATCAGAAGCAGGTCTGAAAACAGTTTTCTGATCGGCCGAAAAGAGAAGACTCCTGATTTGGCAGCCGAGGAGGAGGGAGGAAAAGGAAGCCACTGATGCCCGTGGAGAGCAGAGGAAGGGAAAGTCGTCACCTCAGCCAAGCAAGGGAAGTCGCCAGTGAAGCGCTGCATAGATGAGGTAGGTGCACCAGACTGACTGACGGGGCTCACTGTTTTGCCCCCCCCCCCCAAAAAAAATTACCACACCTATTGCTCAGGTGTTTCAGCAAAACCAGGCAGGAGAGCATCAGAGGGTTTGTTTACCGTGTGTTTACAGCTCCAATATAAACCTGTGGAAAGTTATGGGGTATTTAAGGCCTGCCATGGTGATAGGGACTTTGGTAGCATCTGCGGTCATACTCAAAGGAGTTGTAGAGGCAGAAAGATAAAAAAACCTTTTGTGTGTAGCAACCCCCCCAGCACCCCCTAATTACTTACCTGAGCCCTATCTCTCTCCAGCGATGTCCACGAGTGTCTAAACCACCCGGAACACTCCTCCTGATTAGCTGAAACACAGCAGCGGCGCCATTGGCTCCCGTGGCTGTCAAAGTCAGTCAGCCAGCCAATCAGGGGAGAGAGGGGTGGGGCTGGGTCTGAATGGACACACGGAGCTGTGACTCGGCTCCAGTGCCCCCATAGGAAGCTGCTGACTGTGGGGGCCTTCGATAGGAGGGGGGGGCCAGGGGCAGCAAAGAGGGACCCGAGAATTGGATTATCCGGTCTGCTCTGTGCAAAACCAACTGCCCAGAGGAGGTAAGTATAACATGTTTGTTATTTAAAAAAAATAAAATTATCAAGACTTTACAATCACTTTAACAAAGGGGGAGGAGCCCTCAAAACATGTTGCCGCCCACCCCCTCTTACACCTCTGACTGAGTTGTATTGTGTGGACGTGCATTGGCAGCGGCTGCAGACGCAACCAATATCACCATCATCTGGTGGGTCTTGTGCTTTGTTCTGGGCATATTGATCACATCAATCCTTTTGTTCCATCTTGCCATACTGACACATCATCTTTCTGCATGCTGAACAGGGAGTCTTTATACATTTCCTCGTCTGATGGCAGAAAAAAATATGGGGAGGTACTCACAGGGCTGGAGGAGGCTGAATAGGAGGCCCGCCCCCAAGCTGACATCACTTTCCTCATATACTCACAGGGGGCCCCTGAACGTCTCCTCTAGTCCTGTGAGCACCTCCAGCAGCCGTAATTTTCTATCATCAGTAGGACAGAGACACCGATACAGATTTTGCATTTGACCAGATATGCAAGTTCTAAAAATTTTTAATAAAATGCCCACTAAATGGCATTTTTCCCTTTTTATATATACATATATGCGATTTGCGCCCATTTTTATGGACACAAATCACAGGGCAATGTATCAGTACTTGCTATCGGCAAGTACTTGACTGAAAGTATCGGTACTCGTACTAGCTAATAAAAAAAATGGTATCGGTGCAACCCTACATGCAAGCCCGTCTTGCAAGGGTTGAGGCAGACCAAATGGATGCATGTAGCAAACTACTCCATCGCCTATGCAGAATACCAACCAAATGCAGGCCTACAGCCAGCCAGTGGGCCAAAAGTCATATAGATGAGTTGGTGTCACTGGGAGGACTTTCAAGTCCCCTCCTTACATAATGAAAAGCCCACTAGCATAACTTGTGTTCATATATGCTATGAACAGTGTGCTTTTCCTTGTGTGGTCTTTTTTTTTTTAAACATAACTGACGATCCTGCCTGATATCCGTCAATTGTTCTAAGAAATGAGACAAAACTGACACACTGTTACTGAAATAGCAATCATCACAACCCTCAGCAGGACTACAGGAGTACATGGAGGGGAGCGATCATCTCGACAAAAAAATAAATAAAAATATATAATACTGGCTGGTTCAAAGCGCTCAGCTTGCATTGTACAAGAGCAGTGTGTACAGCAAGCTTTTATAAAAGGTGTCTGGAAGCTTCAAAACAAGTTTGTGGAAGCCCTTAAATAACAGTTCATTTCTTGCTTAGGAATGTTAAATCCAAATGAGAGTATTGATTGTCACTTCCACTCTCTGCTGCCACTATCCAGAAGCCCTTTAAGAGAGTCCCAATGTGGGTAGAAGGAGTCAGGCTTCCAGATCATCTGACCGCTGTGACTGGCTGTCACACTGGTCAGGTGATCGGGAGCTCTCATATGTAAGCAATGACTGGGAGCTTTCCCTGACAGCTCAGTCACTGTGTTGGGAGCGCACAGTAAGCATGTTCCCTGAACAGAAAAGCAGTTCTCCATGGGCACATATGTGCAATCCGCACAGCAGAAACAAGCTGCTACATGGCTACAGCAGGCTTTTAACAGACTTTAAGCCCTGGTTCACATTGATGCAATTTGAGATGTCAAATTGGTGACAATTGCTGGCAATGGCACCGTCCAAATCGTATGTACTGATTGCCAAAAGTAGTTTCTGTACTACTTTTTGTGATTTCGGGGGGGGGGGGGGGGGGGGGGGGTTTCCATTGACATCTGTGCAGAAACTCGCAGAGATGTCTCTGAAATTGCCCCCGAAATCTGGAGTTCAGCTGAATTCGCACAATTTCATTCCCGCAGTCAGTGTGAACCAGGGCTAAAGCGGTAGAAAACTGTAAAAAAAATAGGCCCTGGCAGTTTTAGTCATAATGTGCGTATGAAAGACTTACCTGAAAACGAAGCCCAGCGGTGCACTGTCACCGCTGAAGGCACTACCATCTTCACCCAGTCTTCTGTCCCGGTTCACGGGCTTCAGCGATATGAATGGCTGGCCTGCGATGATGTCACTTCCAAGCATGCGCGTGGGAGTCACCATTTACAGCATGGGTATGCTGTTGCTTTAAAGCGCATGCGCCGGTGACGTCACCGGCTGCATCTAAAGTAAATATACACATTTAGGAGATATTTACTGTACCTATAGGTAAGCCTTATTATAGGCTTACATCCTACATAGGAGTTTACTCACACTTTAAGTGGTTGTAAAGTCAGAAGGTTTTTTTATCTTAATGCAGTCTATGCATTAAGATAAAAAAAGAAAACCTGAGTGCAGCAGTCTCCCTAATACTTACCTGAGCCCCATCTCGATCCAGCGATGTTGCAGGAGTGTCTTGGCTGCCCAGGACTCTCTCTCCTCATTGGCGCCATTGGCTCCTGCTGCTGTCAAAGCCAGTGAGCCAATGAGGAGAAAGAGGGGGTGGGGCTGAACTGCAGCTCCGTGTCTGAATGGACACAGGGAGCTGCGCCCCGGGTGTCCCCATAGCAAGCAGCTTGCTGTGGGGGCACTTGGCAGGGGGAAGGGGCCAGGAGCGATAGCGAGGAACCAGAGAAGAGAAGGATCGGGGCTGCTTTGTGCAAAACCACTGCACAGGGCAGGTAAGTATAACATGTTTGTTGTTTTTAAAAGAAAAAAACACTTTAGTATCACTTTAAGTAGTACTGAAGCCTACTAGCAGCCCGTTTAACATGACAGCCAGCGGTGTCATTAGCATCGGAGCCGAATTGTATTTTAGGGCCTTGTTTACACTTGCAATTGAGGGACGGCAAACTCCCTCCCCCCAGCTGAGCAACATTGTTACTGCCCCTCAAGCATTCCCCATTGCTTCTAGGGCAGCAGCGGGTTCCTAGACATGCTGCAGCCATGATTCTTTGTAGCTGTAGCTCTTTGCTTGGCAGCCACAGCAGGACTTATACCCCACATCGCACTCAGCGGGCATTACCGATTCAAGTGAATGAGGCTGGGCTACAAACGCACGTGGCTGAAGCACAGTTGTCCTATAAATTAGGGGGTTGAAACAAACCGTGAGGAGGTGATACAATGTCTCCTCATCGCCTGTCTATTGCTTTCTGAAGAGAGTTCTGAATGTGGATTGCGTTGCAGACAGCAAAGCAAGTCTAAACAAAGCCTGAAGGCTTCAAACTTGTAAAAAGGTCTGCAATGCCATTCTGCTCTTCTAGAAGCTGAACCCTGTGTGAACAAGGCCCAATTGTACAAAGCCACAATACCAAGCGTAATTATAGGACCCCTTTCAAGCTGGACCGCGGCAGCGCTAAAGCAATGTTTGTTTTAGCGGTGCTTTTCGGCAGCTAGTGGGTCGCTTTCAACCCCAAAGAAGGGGTTAACAGCGTCCGCGTTGGGTCGCTTCCGAAGCACTTTTCAGGCGCTTTGGAATCGCTGCTAATCATTTCAATGGGCAGGGCATTTTTGGAGCGTTAAATACAGCGCTCCAAAAACCGCCCCAAAGATGCTGCTTGCAGGACTTTTCCTAACGTCCCGCCCCAGTGTGAATGTGGGCTCAATTCACAAAGCTTCTCCGCAAGGATAAAGATGTAGATTTCAATCCTCATTGGAATCAGCTGAAAAACACTTTCTGAAAAGAAATATCCTTACGTAGAGGCTAGTAGCCAATAGCTTTGGTCCTCTAATGTGATCTGAGCATGC